>VYXC01004862.1:0-59544 GCA_013397175.1 Platysteira castanea
GCCATGACACAAGAGCTGGCTACACTCAGAGAAGACGGTTTTCTGAACCATCCTGTATAATAACAATCAATGCCTTATAATTTTTTGTAATTTCTAAAAATGAAAAATAAATTTTCTAGATGAGGTCCCTATTGAACAGCTCCATGTCCCAAGTGGTACCTAGCAGGGAAAGAAGCAGAGGAAGACAGGATCACAACAGCCACTGATCAGTCATTCACAGGCATCACCATGAAGAAAGAGGAGAGAGTCAGGAATTTCACAGAATACTGTATTTCAGCAACCCATATCACCCTCCTCTTTTTAGACCTCTTCTGATGACAAGCTTTATGTCCAGTAACAATGCTCAACTTTGGGACATGAGTAAATAAGATGCAGAATGGGAGGGAAAATTTCCTCTGACCTCCAGTTACCTGACTGTCAAGCAAATAGAGAAAACCTCCACTCTGTTCTGAGGGAAGTTGATGCTGACTGCTAGCTGTCCGGGGCTGCGCAGCTTTGTTACTGCGAGAGGTGTCCTGAAACAGGACCTAGCTGCAGCGTGGCAGACCCTGCTGGCTCCCTGCGAGGAGCAGACAGCGAGTCGATTACAAAGTAGCGAAGGCAGAGGTGAAGGATGAAGGAGGGACTCTCGAGGGACTCTCTGTGTGGGTTCCAATCCTTTACCCCGTGTGGAGGGTCAGAAGCAGAGAACCAAAAGTGACAATTAACAGAACTTTTATACGGGGGTGGAGCAAGGTGGAGCACAGGGTAAAGCCAATAGGGAGAGGGTAACTGGGAGGTGGCAAAGAGGATACAACCAATGGAGCAAAGTCAGGGGAGGGTTCAACATACAATAACCTATGAGGGACTGAATGTCACAGAACTTTCTGGAGAACATGAATATTCAATGAGGGATATGAATAAACATGAGGGATTACATAACCTTGGGCAGAGAAATCTGGAACCAATAACTAAAATATATGCAAACTAAGTTCCCTGGGGGATCTTGGGAGCTTACTGTGACTACGATGTTACACGTCCGTGCCTTGGGTGTCGACCATGAGCCTTCTGGCTAAGCAGACTCTGTGGCTATGGCCACATGCACTGCAACAGGAGGTGTCTTATAAATTCATCTATAGCTAAAGCTATTCTGAAAGCCCATGTTACTAGACCCAGAGTGGTAAAGAGCCTATGAGTTTGCTGACCCTGGGGAAAAGGCAGCTTTAAACGAACTCTGCTACTCCCACTCTCTCTCCTTAGAACTTAGGTTGAGATGCCTAGGACCAACTAAAGAAAGAAGTCATTTCATTCATGCCCTGGTCAACCATTTCACACCCTCTTGTCCCTCCCAGTGTACCAGCCAGTCAAACCCAGAAAAAGCAAGAGACCCATGCCAGGCTTCCAGTGGAAATAACGGGCAAAATCCTCTCAGACTGCATTATGTGAAGGACCTGAGGTCAAGTGTGAATCACTTTTACTCCACTTAGCCTACCAGCTCAGCTCAGCTCAGCAGCCTCCCAGCTACCTTTAGCTGCATAAGCACATGACCTGCAATCAGAAAGGCTTGAATCTTTGGAAGGAAACAGACACGGGGAATGAAGAGTGAAGATTAGTCCACACTCTGAGGAACAGGCAACAGCAACCCAACACTCTGGCAATAGCTTGTGTCTAGAAACTCTCTACCTTCAAATCCACCTCAAGAGTTTGGGATTTGTGCTGACTTGCACAAACGAACCCATTCCACCCTGCAGCACTGAGCTCCTTCTTTCCACCCTGGATGGAGACACATCCTGTATTTTGCAAGCGTGTCCAGGTGTTCCAAATGGAACATACTGATCATGTTTAGCACCTTAAGGCATGCAGCTCTTCCTTTCTCCAAGTATGCTTTGTGAAATTATAGGCAGTGCTATCCCCACCTTTTCAAATTACCCTCCTTCTATTGCACTTGCCTTCAAAATAATGCCACTGCTACATTTCAGACTATGCTTCTCTCAGAGAGATGCATAAAAGGTTAGAGTAGTTGCAAGCACCTGCACCTGCAATTTTCAACTAACTGCATCCTCAGAAAGGCTTCTGACAACAGGCCATTCTCTGGACATGAACACAGCACACTGAGACTAGACAGATGACTTTGCTACAGCTTATAGACCAGATCTCTGTGGCTGGAGACACAGCCCTTGAGATAAAATGAAAAAAAAAAAATCAGAGAATGTATTTTTGCCAAATGAAAATATGTTAAATCTATTATGGGCTCTCATTCCATTTAAGAGCAGAGTTGCATGTACCTGAAAAACAGGTTTGTAAAGGAAAGGCTTCCAGACACTACTTTATGAGAATGATAACAGGCACCACTATGTTGAAGGCACAGATAACAGTCCAGTTAAGGATGGTTTTCTTTCATTGTAGTCACATGCAGTTTAAAACCAGGCCCTTAGTTTCTTTTTTCTGTCAGATTCATTGTGAATTTTTCCTTCTAGGAAAATGTAAATTATTGTTTTAAAATTATGTTTCTCATGAATCTGCAGTTACTTTGTAGCCATTGTTACTCTCAGATTAGATTCCTTAACCACCAAAAAGATGAAGAACAGCATGGTCTTGACTGAAGAGAGTGATGTTAAAAATCAAAACACCTGGAATTTTTTTTCTATCCATATCTATTACTTTTTGGCGAACACATTTTATGGTGATTTGACTAGTACCTATGTATTTTATTGGTCAGCATATTAATACCTTTTTTTCTTTGGTTCTGCCAAGAAACCCACTCATTCTAATTCTTAATGACATCACCTTTCATCTTCATTTATGTCTTGTAAGTTATGCACAAAAAACAAATAGTCGGCAAAAAATCTTACCTTACCATTCTCTTTTCCCCCCTTTCTTTCTTCCTCAGCACAACTGAAACAATTTTTTTAGTTCAGTAGTCCTGGAAACAAAGATAAAAATCATCTTAACAGTTCTGATAGCCATCAGTTATTCAGCAGACATTGCAAGACTGTTTTATCTCCTAATTACTCAGGAAAACACAGGTTGAACTTTCAGAGCGTTCCTGAAATGCAGTGAATTTCTATTCTATTTTAGTGGTACATCCATCTTTGACTTTTAGAGAAGCTAGAAGATGGTAGAAAAGTCTTCCATGGAAACCACTATGCAGCTTCCTGACCAACAGTTTTTGAAGTCTCTAATCCTGAAATGTGACTTCATTAAGGGTAAATACAAACAGCTACAGAGCTGCAAGGAAGCCAGTGAAGGTCTTCTTGAGTCTGTGCATCGTAATAGATGATGGGAATGGGAGAGCTAAAATAAAGTGCTTGTAAATCCACAATATAAAATCAGCATATGAAAGGAAAAGACCTGGAAGTTTTAAGAGTCTGTAGGAATAAAACCTGATGGCAAGTTTGTTTCATCACTCTCAAAACCTATAGTAAAATTTTAAAAATTGTTCTCAAGAGGTGATAGGAAGGTGAAAGTTTAAATGTGTGAAGAGAAAGGAGGAGGTGTTAGGGATGGTATGAGTTTGCTGGATTGAGTGATTTGGCTCCTAAGAAGCTGTGTTGAGTGATGAGGAAGGGAGAAGGAAAAATGGGGAATTCTATTCTAGCCAATAAAACATTAAGGAGAAGCATTACATGAACAGCTTGTTCTCTTGCAGCTTGATTCCTCCCTGCTGAATGTAAGGGCAATAAATACTTCAGGGTTTTCAGGAGAGAATGCATTGAAAATTTTGTTTCAGGAACCATTCCATTCTTTTATCAGCGCTGTTGTGTGCTGCATGTAAACTGTTGCCAGGAAAGGTAAAGTGATAAGAAATGTTGAAGCCAGGTAAAGCCTGCACCCTCCCTGAAGACAGCTTTGTCCATAGAAAGAATCAGGAACAATATTTTTGGTGCATATTCATGGATGTTTTATTTCTCTGACCGCATGGCAGCCAGGAGAGACACAGACCGGCCACATAGCAGCCAGGCCAGGCATGAACGCTGGTCCAAAAAACCCAGGAATCATGGGACAACCACAGTTTTCGGGGCAGGGAAAACACCTATAACCAATAAGGAACAGGATAACATCAGGAAGCCTGGAAACCCCGTGTAACCATGCCTCAACTCCCATGGCCCATCCCCTAGCGGGGGCACCTCCACAAAGAAAAGGTTTAATTTATGGATGAATACATTTCACAGTTAAGGCTTAAAGAAATTCTGGACTGAGACATTATTTTGAACTAACGCCAGCATGTTTCCTTCTTTATAGTCTGAGAAGAACCACCTTGTTGCTGTGCTCACATACTTTCAGCTTTGGGATAGACACCTGCTCTAACAAGACCTAAAATAGCCTCTACTAAACATGAATATGCTGGGCTTTTGTTTTGCTATTTCTGAACAGCCTATTCTTATGAGGAAAAGTTCTTCTCTGAAAGGAGATCTAGGGAACTTCCAGGCCATACTGGAGATGGGAATGAAACAAGGCTGAAGTACAATACGGAAAAAGAAGATATTTTCTGTATTCTTTATGCTCAGATCTTTCTGAGAAAATATCTGTGCATTCAGAAGAAGTCAAATCAACCATTTTGTCTTGCCTTTTTTCTTCCTTCTTACTTGGATAAAATGTACAACAGTGAGCATAAGGGAGGCTGGGAAATGGCATGATTCCTATCCCTTGCAAAAGTGTGGCATAATAGTATGTAAAGGCCTCTGATTGTTGAGTTGAGATCTTCAGCATGGCTATCTTGCCCTTATGACACGCAAAGTTATGAAGGATGGGTATCCACATTGTCACAATGTCCCTTTCTCAGTGATTCTTCCTGCACAGGAGTGAGATTAAGCCAGCCTGAACATTTTTCTCGGCATTCTACACCCATGAAACACAATGACAGTGGAGCAGATGCAGCCTGTATCTGTCTTTATGAGATTTGACCTGTGATTCTAAGAGGTGATCCTCACTTTCCAGTCTGCCCCCCTTCCTGAAGGCTTCCTGCTCAGATTTGATTGATCACTTCATGCATTTTCCAGATATGCATTTTTTTGCTTTTATTTCCCCTCTCCCTTCTCTTCCTCATGTCTGAAATGAAGTAATGAGGGGGAAGAAATGGACTGTAAAAGAAGCACAAAAGCAGAGATTTGCTGAAGGACTACACCAAACTCAAGGAGCCTTCAGGTAAGAATGGAGTAATTGGACAACAAAATATCATATGATTTCAGGACATGATGTGACAAGCATTCATATGACCTTTAATTATACATGTTCAAATATTTCTCTGTCTTCGACCACCATTCTTCTGGGACCTCTCTCTGTATCATTTAGCTCACAGTGAAAGATGCTTTGTTTCTTTAGGCATACAGGGGTTTGTCAGATATCCTTCAGCCTGTTTAGGAGGAGGGGAGGACACACGTTTGCAGCCTGTCCTGCTAGCATGGCAGGTCTGTGACTGCACTCACAGCTGCTCGATTTCCTGTTCCTCTCATGTGGTTTTTATACCTCTGTGTCCAGTCCAACTTTCCTCAGCTCACCAATCTTCCTGAACACGTGCCCCCTTGGCTCCTTGACTTCCATTGCATTCCAGGAAATGGCTTTTGGTTTCAGAGTTGCTCAAGATGAGTATTTATCTTCTTGCAAAAGTTTTAGGCTACCAGAGTACTTCTCTGAAAATATAGACAAGTGAGGGGATTGGGAATAAGACCTAAAGAATACATGACCAATGTGGTGCCTGAGATCTTTCGTGTATGTTGTGTATTTCTTAACCAAGAGACATAAAACTTCCTTTTCCTCTTTTTGAATCCTCTGTTTAGGCTGAAGGAAATCTCTGCAACACAGGGTTGCACACAGTGTGAGAGTCTCAAACCCTCGTGACTAATGAAGATGCAGGGGATGGGAATTCCTTTCTAATCACAATGTGAAATCCACAGCAGCTTTTAAAAAAGTGTTATTTGAGCTAGGCTGATTAGTGCTGCTCTATTGTTCAGAAATATGTGAGAAGCAGACTGTATCTAGAATATTTTAAAATATGTTACTCTTTCAAACTGTATGGAGTATCCAAAATGTGTTTTGTATATATGTAATTACATATAACACCAAATATGAGATGTATCATATGGGTGTCTCTACACTGGGTCAGTCACATAGGACATTAATTTTCTTAATGTATCTTTTTTGCTGAAGAAGATTTCATTTTACATACCTTTATAGAGCCTGTAATTATTAGGTATAATATGATGCAGGCACAAGCTGCCCAGGGACTTGCACAGCGTCTGAGTGGGGACAGGATTTTAGCTGCAGGACGGCAGACGTAGCTGGCTTCCTCCTAAGGAGCAGGCTGTGAGCCGATGTAAAAGAAGTGCTGGCAGAAACAAAGGACGAGAGAGGGACTCTCCGTGCTGTTCCAATCCTTTATTGCAGGTGAAACACAAGAGCAGAAGAGTGAAGGGCAAAGCCGCGCGGGAACTTTTGTATGGGGGTGAAAAGGGACGGAATAAAGACTTACAACCAATGGGGTTCACTAAACTGTGAGGTGACAGGGGAAAACATCCAATGGGACAAACTCAGGGGAGGGTTCCATTCGAATTAACAAATGGGGTACCGAATACAGCAGAAATTTCCAGAAATCCTACATATTCCATAAGGGATATGCATAAACATAAGGACAAACATAAAACTGGGAGGGGAAATCTCAAACCTATGACAAAAAAATATGCAAAGCACAGTTCTCAGGAGAACATGGGAACTCACTGTGACCACAAAGTTAGACTCCAGTGCCCTGGGTGCTTGTCCACCAATAATTTTGTGTGGACCCTAGGGCTATTGCCAGATGCACTACAACAATACGATTTCTTTCTTTTTAAATTAGATTTACAGAAATCTCCTGACACATCTACATCATGTCACATAAATTGATTTTGAATACACATCTTAAGACAAGTTTTGTCCGGATGTAGCTAATATGGCGTAATTATGACAATTCTTCTGTGTCTTCAGGAAGGAAAAACCTCCACCATTTATTCAGAACTATGGAATTTAATTCCTTTTTCTGAGTACCGTATGTCATTAGTAAACTTAAAATATCCACTGGAAGTACCTACCTCAGGACTATGTTGCTGTGTCCCTGTGCTGTCTCTGAACATTGAAAGTGAGCTGGAGTCTTTTTAAGGTTTATACAGAGACAAAGTACGGGTGTAAAGACTTTGAATCAAAGAAATTTGCAGCCACTTGAGCAAGCTGCATCCCTTCTTTCAGTGGAAGAGAAAAGAAAGCTGAATATTGTCTTGATTAGAGGAACGTGAATAGGGAAGATCTGTGGAAAGTCAATAATAGCTGTTTTCTCCTTTCCTGTGACTTAAATACCTTTAAAAGAGGTTTATTTGTATTAGATAAAACACAGAGTGTTACAGTCCTGCAGCAAAAAAGAGAAAACACCCTGGGAGCAGCACTTACTTCTGCACCAACACCAGGTATTGTTTGAACCTTTGGCACAGGGAGGCTCCTCTCTCATCCAGGGGAGGTGGAAAAAGCACAACATAGAATTTTTCTTGCACACAGAAAGCAAGAAGGTGTCTTCTTCCTTTGGGTATCTTTCCAAAAGTCTTCTGTTGCATTACCTTTTCCCATTGCACAATCCTCACATTGGGGTTGTGTGCAGTATGGAATTCAGTCTGCCTCATGTGCCAGCCATTGTACTTGCCTTTTTTTTTAAAATTTATTTGCTTCATACTCATCTTTCTGTGGCTTTGACTCTGCCATAAATATTTATAGGCTTTTGGATTTCTTTTTGCTGTAAGCAATTGTTTTTAATCAGTATAAGCTCCTGGGAAGTCATCGGTCCAGAAACCAAAATGTACTTTTCCCTATGTATGATAGCAAAAGAGGAACATAGGAATCTGTTCCCACTTCTCAACTAGGAGTCATTTCCTTTGCTCTCTGTACTAATGCTTCTCAGACCGAGGCCAAGAAAGCTGTGTCAATTTTATATCTGCACTGTTGACCCCCATAAATAAGTGAATATGGACAGAGATGTTCTATGTTTCATCCTAGTGATCAAGGAATAAAGAGGAAACTAGTGACTATTTTCAGAGTAGTTACCCTTTAAAATCACAGAATCATAGAATGCTTGGGGTTGAAAGGGACATTACAGATCACCTAGTTTTAATTCCCCTGCCACAGAAAGGGACACTTTCCACTAGATCAGGTTGCTCAAAACCCCATCCAACCTGGCCTTGAACACTTCAGGGATGGTGTATTCACGGCTTCTCTGGGCAACTTCTGCCAGTGCCTAACCACCCTTAGAGAAAATAATTTCTTCCTTATATCTGTCTAAATCTAGTCTCTTAGAGTTTAAAGCCACTCCCCCTTGTCCTATCTCTACATGTACTTGGAAAAAGTCCCTCTCCAGTTTTTTTGTAGACCCCCTTTAGTCTCTGGAAGGCCACTATAAGATCACTTTGAAGCCTTCTTTTCTCCAGAGTGAACAATCCCCTCACTCTTTCCTCATAGGAAAGGTGTTCCACAAATCATCTTTGTGGGCTCTGGACTCCAACAGGCATTTTGTCCTTCCTGTGCAGAACCCCATCACTTTCATGATGCTGGTTCACTGCTGAGCAGGAGCAGTAGCCTCTATATGCCATCCATTATCTTTTAAACCAAAGGTTTCCGAGTCCCAGGTGCCACCTCCATACTCCGTACCCACACTGTGGTTTAGACAGTGCTGCCCCAGGCGTGGTTGCCCCATCGTTGATCTGCTGGTAGCAGCATTTTGTTACTGCTTTCTTCACAGTACCAACCACAGAAATTTACAGACAGGGGTACAAATATTGGATCCCCATTTTCACCCCAGAGTATTCTAGTGGAAGGTGGGAGGAGGGTATATTGTGAATAGTCATGGCTTGGGGGAAAGAGGTGATAGTATGGGAATGGAAAACCAGAGGTCATGAATGTGCTGCTGAGGGCTTGTCACAGGGCCAGTACTCTGGGCTTTTCTGAAAGGGTCTCATGGATAGTACTAGCACAGCAAATTAAACCTGGGATCCTTTCCCTAAAGCTTTTCATCCCTCAGATACATCCTCTTCCAACACATTCTTCGTTACCTCTGTAATATTCCAAGAGAGATAGGATTCATATTGATCACAGCTGTCTGTTTCTTCAAGCTTCCAGAAGCCACACGTTCATCTCCAAAACAACACATCTGCCACGACATTATCATGGGGATTTTCAGGGTATTTGTACTGATCTGACTAGGATGATAAACCCTTTGCAGTGTTGTCTTCCTGCATGAAGGCCCTAAGTTTCTAGTGATGTTTTTGCAGCTTGGGTACACAAAAGCCACTGTGATGACAGATCTTGAAAGTCTCAGAGATCTGATCTAAAAGGCAGATCTGAATTTTGTCAAATGCATGAGTATCCTCACGGCAGTGATTGAGCCATTTAGGCATTTGGAGAAATATCCCTATGACAAGACTGCTCATCGTGTGTTGTCTAAAGCATTCCAGTGCACATGGATAAGTAGCTGTTTGAACTTATCCCTACTCATATATCTTGCTGCAGTTACCTCTGTAGATCATGTATCTGCTAACTTACAAAAGGAAGAGATTTTAATGCTTCAAACACTGGTTTGTGGTGCTTTCTCCCCATCTCTCTGAGAAGAGTGATCATTTTGCTGTAGATAATGCGAATGGTAAAGTACAATAATATTAATGTGTAAAACTCTGTAGCTCCACCTGACCTAGATCCCTAGAATGCCTCCCCAGGCATGTGCAAGTGCTCCTCATGCTAATGAGGAAAGCATACTTCTTGGATAGGAAATGCACACATCATGCCTCACATCTTAAAGTACTCAAGATGTTTTTTTGACATGCCAGAGATAAGTAGCAGGAGGCACAAATACATCCAATACTTGATGAGGTACCATACTACTTGATGAGATACCATAATATCCACAAATCCATTATCACTCAGCTGTCTTCCACTACACATGCTGAGATTATCAATAATCACACTTGGTTTGGATTTCTGGGTAATATCCTGAGTTGAATTCAAATACAAGTATAACCTGGCACTAAGACTTTTTTCCTGCATTACAGGAAAAGCAGAGCTAATTCAAAAATGTGTTGGATTCACCGAGAATTTTGAAGCATGTATCTGCAAATACTTGCTGCAACTGCGGGGTTTTTTTGAGTTTTACACCCTTTTTCTTCTCCAGTTTCCCAGCTTTGACTTAGGAAAGTACAAAGTAAGAAGATAATAATTTAGTTTTCTTATATTTATGAAAAAATTGAAAAAAAACCCAGCATAAATTGAGGGGTTTTTTTATTTTTAGGAGGTCTGGCCTTGGTCAACTGCCTTTGAAAAACAAACCAACAGAAGCTTGATTAGACTCAAAGGTCATGCTAGATCAAGAATCATAGTTAAAGAATTAAAATAAATATAGCAAGCCAAAAATATTATAAGCATTTTAATGAAGTCATAGAATTCAAAAGAAAATAAATTATTGACTGGCAGACTGAGCACTTGGAAACTTGCACCTGGCAAAGAAGGGAAGCAAATGTGTTCTTTGCAGTATTTTAGATTCATAGATTACTCCAGTAGTTTAGAAATAGGGCCTGTAATAGGACCTGTAATGAAATGCAAACATGCATTTCATTGCAGCTTCAACTCCAGCTGGGAGCCCAGCTATGCATGTTGTAAAGTAATACAGAGTGAAAGGAAAGTTGTATGGTAAAAACAAAGTATCAGGATGGGCTAGGCACTGAAATAAGCTGTTTGGTTCATTTCTCTCTCCCTTTGAATAACTATTTGTAAAATTGCTGTAGTACTTGCTCACCTCTTAGAGGTGATGGACTGATAAGCTGATTTCATGGAGGGCTATTTTAGGTGGATTACAAGGTGCTGAAACATTATTTGAGACACTGAAAAGAGTATTCGCTGTCTGCCTTTAGTATAATTCTCAATCATTTAGCTAAAAATGTTTCAGATGGTAACAAGTTTTAGCCAGTATAATTGGTATAATCAAAAGTGTATAAACGTATTCTTTTGACCATGGGTAGGCTTTTGGGTTTGGTTTCTTTTGGTTATTAGTTTATTTGGTTGGTTTTATAGATATCAAAATTTAAGCTACTGAAAGTCTAAATTTAACTTAGCAAAAGTCTTTCTGGGTTATCTGTGTAACCCTTCCTGCTAAAGGTCATTCTGAATCTCTAAATTAGATTTTCCTTTGAAACTGGCTCTCAAAAGGTATTTGCTGAGTATGCAGTGACTAGAGGATAATTCAATATTGGGTGCACCTCACCGGGTTTCAGTGCCTGGTAAGTACATCTTCACCTGACCTAGTCATTTAGGCTCAGTAGGGAGAAATAAACACTTCAGAGTATAAAATACACATTTCTCACAAAAGACGCACATTTGTCCAGGCAGCCATAAACATAATTTATAGAGTGGATATTAAGTAAACCTTTCCATTGAAGAAGTCTCAAGCTATATTCCTAATGTTTAAATACCTCTTTATTTTCTGTCCTTTACCTGTCCTGCTATGAAACAGATGTTCTGATTATCCTTAGCATTTAAATGGTAATACCTTGATTTTCAGCACGGCTTGAAACAAAGATTATTATCCCCAAAACATAAGTATATAATTAGGTCTGCGTTTTACTCTGAAGTGACAAAACTTTTGTTGAACCAACTTCTTGGGTTCAGGATTTAATTTTTAGGTAGGAATGCCAAACCCATAAAGGCCAGAACTGGAAGCAATCTGCCCAGTTCAGAGGAGGAACACAAGGTTTGGTTCTTTTCATGCCAGGTTAGAAGCTTATCCTCCACTTTGTTGGCAGTTCTACTCTAGGCCTCTCTTTTTCCTCTATCTCCCCCTCTCCTTGTCTCCTTTCCCCTACCTCTGAAAAACTTTTTCCAGGTTTGATTTGACTTCCTTCTCCATCAGAAGAGAAATACACTTTACGATCCAAAATCTGTGGAAAAAAAAGAAGGCTTTTTTTTCAGGTCAGTCTGCTTATAAGTATCCTTAGCATCAGCAGAGCAATATAATCAGTTTTGTTTAAGTGGCTAGAAGCCTCTATTTAAGAAGAGAAAAATACGCATTGCGGCAAGCATTAAATGAAAAAAACAAAACAAAACCCCCAGAAATACTTAGGAAGTAGAAATTAGGCTAGTCTTTCAAAACAACTTATAAAAAATTGTTTCATTTCATTTTCTGGCTTCATTCAGTTTTGTTTCTATGTGTTCCAGTTGAGTTTTTGAAAGAGATGTATTGTTGAATTCTTTTTGCTGTAGATACTGCTTTGTGGTAAACAGAATTTGATCCCTCTTTTTCCAATACTTTTGTTAGGCTAAAGGAAATTACTCTAATGCTTTCTCAGTTTTGTTTAGTAAGGAGTACACTCACATCTTCCAATGTCCTTTCTTCCAAAACATCAAGTAATGAAAAATATTTCCTCTGAATGTTGTTTCCACCTTCATTTTTACTCTTTTTAAATATTACTCTCTCTGCTTTCATTATAAGAATAGCACTATCTTGGGTTATGATCTGGGAGACTGTTACAGGAAAAATGGCTCCTACACAGATGATTTCGCTGACCAAGGGTTACAAAAGTTTTTTTTTTGAGACTCTAGTTGATAATAGCAAAAGGACTCCAGTGCAGTCCTGTTCTGAATATCTTAAAGTGGAAAAGCCCATCTTCATTTACCATGAAGATTTTCTCCTTGCGCTTGGCCATTCTTCATCTTTAGTCTTGCTTCTCACTGCCTTTTCCGTGACCTTTTCTCCTTCAGATTTCTTGATCTCCAGAAGCAAGGTGCTTCTGGAGCCTGTGTTAGATAAATGAGTTGCTTGCTCACTCCTGGCCATTGCTATCTTTACAGGCACCTGAACACAAATGGTAGTACAGAGAGCAAAACTGATGCACTTAGACTCATAATCATAGAATCATTAAGGCTGGAGAAGACCTCTGCAACTGAGTACAACCCTTAACGCAGTACCACCCTGTTCACCACTAAACAGTGTCCCCAAGTGCCATATCCACATGCTTTTTTTGAACACTTTCCACCACTGCCCTGGGCAGCTTATTCCAATGTCTGACCACTCTCTTAGTGAAGATTTTTTTCCTGATATGTAATCTAAAACTTCCTGGGTACCAGGCTCTCAAACCAGAAGAAAGCTCAGGTGATTTTCAGACAAATGACCTCTGCTCTGTTCCTTGCACTAGACCCCGTGCTAGATATGTTGTGTCTTTGTCTGCACAACACACAGCAGCTAGTTCAGGATGTTTCTGCTCTTTCTGATTCTGCTCTGGGTGTTGATTATGTGCCCAGTCTTGTACAATGCTTAAGAACATATTGTTCTCTCGAAGAAGGTCATTGCATACATACTGGATATACAATGCAATTCTAGACCTCAAAAGAGCTCTTTCAAAGTGATTTTCTTTCACTTGCTAGTAAAAAGGGTCAAAAAACCACTTCATTTTTCACTCTGAACCAAATCAAAAGCAGAGTTGGATGCTCAGGAATTTGTTCTGCCAGAGATGATGTTATGTTTAGAGCTCAGGGGTCATTAAATATACCAGTATGCTCTTACAAAAATAAGGCACTAAGGCTTCAGCATTAGTGTCAGATACTAAGGGTGAGGCATATTTGAATCAGAACCCTGCCGTGATTTTTTAGGCTCATCTAATCAATATCCAGGAACCTCAAGTTTTGTAATCAATTTCTCAATTCCTAACTATTGTCTACTACATTTTAGAAATCAATTAATGCTTCTTGTGTAAAACACTTTTTGTGAATAAGGGTAGCTGAAGATGGTGAAGGGCCTGGAGGGGAAGCCATACAAGGAGCAGCTGAGGTCACTTGGCTTGCTCAGCCTGGAGGAGACTGAGGGGAGACCTCATGATCATCTGTAACTTCCTCACAAGGGGAAGCAGAGGGGCAGGCACTCCTCTCTTTTGTCTGGTGACCAGTGACAGGACCTAAGGGAATGGATTGAAGTTGTATCAGGGGAGGTTTAGGTTGGATATCAGGAAAAGGTTTTTCACCCAGAGGGGGGTTGGGCACTGGAACAGGCTCGCCAGGGCAGTGGTCACAGCACCAGCCTGACAGAGTGCAAGGAGCATTTGGACAACACTCTCAGGCACGGGGTGTGATTGATGTGCCGGGCCAGGAGTTGGACTTCAATGATCCTTTTGAGTCCCTTCTAACTCAGCATATTCTATGATTTTATGGTTCCTCAGGAATGTCTGTTTTCTCCATCGCCTTTCAAGTGACTTTGCAGTGGCCTTCATATCCTGACACTGGCTTGATGAAGTCTTCTCTCACTATCCAACTTCACTTTCACAATCAGCCTACATTTTCCAATTGCAATTGTACTTCCATTTCAGCATTTGAATCCAGCTCCAACGCTTCCCTGACAAATAAATGCCAGAGTGGTTTAGCATCTGTACAAATGACATATTGCAGACACAGTACACTGAAATAAGTTGTAAAAATTCAGATTTTATATGGTAGTCTAAGATATTTGAGTGAAAGCACAAACTGTGCTATCCAAGAGCAGATGTTAATTAATAAGTCTTGTATCATATGTGTTCTTTGCTCTTTATTGTGCTATTTCAGAAGTGTATTTCCAGACTAGCTCACTTATCTCCAAGACAGCTTGAGTCTTCTGTTGTCTCACCAGTTAAGAAGACAGTCAAATTCTTACCTTTTGGAGAAGATATTTTGTCTGAGCAGTTCCATGTGTGCTAAAGCGTATCCATCTGGCATCCCTGAAGAGAACTCAGTGCGATAAATATTACTACAAATTAGCATAGTTTGAAACCTTGGCTCCAAAAGGATTTAATTAACTGTATTTACTGAATGGTCTTGGGATGTGTTTTAAGACTGTGTAAACAGAGACTTTGATGCTGCACGCGTATGTTTGTGTGTGTGGACAGGTCTCCTCTGAATCTTTCTGTCATCCAAAATACAAGTTTTGTTTTCTTGTTCCAAATGGAGTATCCAGCAACTTAGTCATTGGCAGTAAAATTTTGGGTGCCTGAACTCTTCAAAATAAAATGTCAATAGCTGAGTTTTTTTAACACGTGACTCAGAGTAAGAGCGCTATTGCCAAGGTTTATCAGTCATTAAACTTTCACTCAGTGCAGATACAATCTGTTTGCCTGGGAGCTGAAACGAGAAAGAACACGTATTCCAAGGCATAAACAAAGATCTCATGTTATTATGGTGCTGACCTATCTTTGGTTAAAATACCTTCCCGTGTCTGGGGAGACACAATACAGACGCTCTCGCACCTGCCAGGTTCAGCAGAAAGGAAGGAATCGACCTTTATTGTTTACATTATCTCATTCTTATACATGTCCCAACTCCACAAGGGATTGGAGAGCATGTCACTTCCTTCTCAATCCCACTGGAGAAGAAAGGTGCTCATCAAAGCTCTCATATCACAAAAGGAATGAAAACCAGAAAATACCGTTAAGTAAACACTGGCTATTATTTACATGAATCTGTGTGAAAAAATCTGACTCCAAGGTTAAAAACAGAAGGCTTACAAAAACCAGGGCAACACCTTCCAAAACAGCTTTGGATCACTAGGCACATACTTATGGACAGGTATTTGGTTGGCAGACTGATGGAGGTTCTCCTTTTGACAGCACCAAATATTAGGTGTAGGATGAGCAGCAGTAGAGAAGCAGCCAGTTTTGTGAGGAAGTGTAAAAGTAGCAGCAGAAGATTATAAAGGGCAACTGGAACCACTTCTAGATGGCTAGACAGATGGAAATGAATTCAGACAGTTTGGAAAGTAAATTAAATTACTACTCAAGTATGTGCAAAAATTAGGAGACTTATAACAAAAGACATTATGAAAACCTAAAAAATAAAGTAAATAAATTATTCAACCACTGCTCAGCTTTGCTGTGTTAGGTGAAATAAAACTCCAGATGGACCAATACCAAGATATGTTATTATGGTGAGGATACTTTAGATTCATATCTTGGAACTTGCACTGTGTACTAGTAGACTGATCCACCTGCAAAATATCACAGATTCATAGTAATGTTTTCTGGAAGACAGAAAGAATCTTACTTCACAGAATGAGATTGGGTCAGGTCCTCAGCGGATGCAAATTGCCATAGTTACTTTGATTTCAGTGGAGTTATGCCAGTTAATTCTGGACTAAATCCTCAACTGAAGATTTTACTTGTAAAAGTTTCAAATGTTTCATGTAATACCTTCTGTGCTGGAGAAATTCTCTCTTCCACTTTTCCTCCATACTTCTGATTTGTTTCTATAAACTACTCAGCTTCTTTTTTCACCGATTAATGCCTTCTTCTGAATTAATTAAATTAGAACAAATATTTTCAAGGAAGTCATAATAGGAATGTATTACTTGGATTCATTTGCAAAGCAGAGCAGTCCTAGTCAAAATGATGTTTCAGTTACTCATTTTTGGAATCTGCAGTTACATTGGTATTTGTCTTTTATTTGTTGGGATCTGGAATTGACTTTTAACATAATTTTGGTATTTTTATAAGACTCTTGACTTGACTCAGTACCATACATGTGACATTTGGTGTCAATGTAATATTCTTGCATATATATATATACACACACACACATATATATATACATATACATATGTATATATGGTCAGTTTTCTTTTAGGTCTATGTATACAAAAGGAGTTATAGATAATTTTAATACATAATATAATATATTTGTAAGACATAATACATTGTGAAATTAGGAATGATAAGGCAAACCCCAAAATATTGCCCAAGGTCTTAAGAAACATGCAGTTCCTAATTCAGAGATTTTCTATATTATCCTTGGAAAGTGCTCACTCTCTTTGTGTCAGTTCCCCTTTACTTGTTGCGGTTTAACCCCAGCTGCAGCCAAACCCCACATAGCCACTCACTCCTTCCCCACCAACAGGATCAGAGATAGAATTGGAAGGGTGTAAAAGCCAGAAAACTCATGGGTTGTGATACAGGCGCTTTAATAAAGGAAGCAAAAGCCGCACATGCAAGCAAAACAAGGAATTAAGTTCCCTCTTCCCATGGGCAGGCAGGTGCTCAGCCATCTCCAGGAAGCAGGGCCCCATCACGTGTAACAGTGACTTGGGAAGACAAACGCCATCACTCCAAATGTGTCCCTCCATTCTTCCCTCTTCCCCTCCCCTTATATGCTGACCACAATATTATACGGTCTGGAATATCCCTTTGCTCAGCTGGGGTCACCTGTCCCAGCTGTGTCTCCTCCCAATCTCCCAGGCACCCTCAGCCCCCGGACCAGCATGGCAGTATGAAAAGCAGGAAAGGCCTTGGCTCTGTGTAACCTGCTCAGCAGTAACAAAAACATCTCTGCATCACCAACCCTAAGTCCAGGAGAAATCCGAAACACAGCCTCATACCAGCCCCAGTGAAGAAAATTAACTCTACCCCAGCCAAAACCTGCACATACTTCTGTTTAATGAGACGTATTCTCTTTCCTTATCAGGTGATAGTGAGGCTAAAGCTGCTGGTATCTGATGTGCTGCCTTGACATGTCCAGGTAGAATCAGATTCATCCCACCCAACCTTGCCTTCGGTGTTGTAGTCTTTGGTCTACCTCCCTAGACAAAGAAGGAAAAGCTACTTCCAGAAGATGCTTGTTCTTATCCGTCTTATATTCCTCTCTTATGCCAATGTGAATCGATCCCTGGGATGTCCATTTTGTTCCCTTTGGGCTAGAAGGAGCTTAGATTTCTAATCTTGAAATTACTTGATTATGTCCTCTTGAAATTAGAGGATGTAATCACACATATGGTCTGATTATTAGTTACAGCCAAATAAACTGGCTTGAGAAGACTGAAATTTATAAATTGTGATATATCTAAACCTATTCACATAATCACGAATGTTCATTGCTGGCTGGGAATTTCCCAACAAGTCATAGCAGGAGTGTCTGTAGGAGGAATTTGAGGGGGGAACAGATGATTTCAATATAATTGGGTCAGTCTTTAGGGAATATTTTGCAAAAGATCAATCATCAACTATCTCTTTATTATAACCTCCCAGGTATTAGACAAGCCATGTGTCAGTGCTTCTGAATTTGAAGGGGGGCAAAATATTCATGGCTGGAAGCAAATCTATGTACGTGTTGATAGGCATCGAGTAGATATAAAATTAAATTTAGCTTGGTTTGTGCTGATTACAGAACCATTACAGATCTATGTGAAGGCTTAAATGATGTGTCACCCCTAAGATCTATAAAATTGCCTGTTTCGTGGGTGACCCATTAAAGTGATCTCTTATGCCTGAAGGGGTTCAGGGTTTTTTTAACTTGTTCAATGCTTAGGTTATTGGGCAGGCCATAAACTCAAGACCTGTGCCTGGAAGGCAGAAGCTCTCTGTTTGACCTGTGATTGCTCTGTTTGTGCCAAAGGAAGCTGCAGGAACAACATACAAATAAGTTAGACCTCTGTCAGTAGGACACATTTGCTTGACCTCAACTTCCTTTACTATTTCTGGAGCTTATAATTTATATATTAGTATTTATATATAATTTATATATAAGCCAAGATTACCTTTACCAAACACTATAGCTGGACTGAATTTCCTGCTCCACACTGAAAATTAGACTCCTCTCTGAAGCACTGTTTGTCTCACTCATGTTTTCTCCTCCAGTTTTTCCCTTCCTTCAGAGATTATATATTTGGCCTCTGCTGCAGCTCTTCATGCAAGGCAATGGTCACTCACAATGTCCTAAAATTCGAGAGGAAGTCAGGTAAGAATTTTGAAAATTTGAATGTTAAATACACTTTATGAATAGTATCATGAATAATTTAAATTTATTTTCTTTTTACCAAATGCCACAATCCNGTGCTTCTGAATTTGAAGGGGGGCAAAATATTCATGGCTGGAAGCAAATCTATGTACGTGTTGATAGGCATCGAGTAGATATAAAATTAAATTTAGCTTGGTTTGTGCTGATTACAGAACCATTACAGATCTATGTGAAGGCTTAAATGATGTGTCACCCCTAAGATCTATAAAATTGCCTGTTTCGTGGGTGACCCATTAAAGTGATCTCTTATGCCTGAAGGGGTTCAGGGTTTTTTTAACTTGTTCAATGCTTAGGTTATTGGGCAGGCCATAAACTCAAGACCTGTGCCTGGAAGGCAGAAGCTCTCTGTTTGACCTGTGATTGCTCTGTTTGTGCCAAAGGAAGCTGCAGGAACAACATACAAATAAGTTAGACCTCTGTCAGTAGGACACATTTGCTTGACCTCAACTTCCTTTACTATTTCTGGAGCTTATAATTTATATATTAGTATTTATATATAATTTATATATAAGCCAAGATTACCTTTACCAAACACTATAGCTGGACTGAATTTCCTGCTCCACACTGAAAATTAGACTCCTCTCTGAAGCACTGTTTGTCTCACTCATGTTTTCTCCTCCAGTTTTTCCCTTCCTTCAGAGATTATATATTTGGCCTCTGCTGCAGCTCTTCATGCAAGGCAATGGTCACTCACAATGTCCTAAAATTCGAGAGGAAGTCAGGTAAGAATTTTGAAAATTTGAATGTTAAATACACTTTATGAATAGTATCATGAATAATTTAAATTTATTTTCTTTTTACCAAATGCCACAATCCTCAGTGAGTTGTTAGGTTTTATTAACTTTCCATGGAATCTCTCAGGTGTTTTCACTGCCCAGATTCAGAATAAATACCTTAAAAAAATATTAAATTAAATCCACTGCAATATTTCGGATTATAAACTCTCTACACACACAAACTACATTACCACAACTGTGTAACTCCCCTTTGACTGAAACTCCAGACAAAAAACCTGTGGACTAACTTTACTCTGGCATACAGCTTCTTCTACTTGGTTCTAACTCATTACTGACTAATCAGCTCTCTGGCAGGGTCTGGTATATTAAAAGCACCAAAGTAACTTAAAGCCACTTTTGTTCTCCCATCAGTTATGTGAGGAGGTACAAAATACACAATTCAATTCATTGTGCTTTATATACCACTTCATAACCAGCCCTCATCTAGTTTCCCTCTCACTAATGGCAGTAAAAGGGTTCTGACTAACTTGGGAAAAGTATGGCCTCAAATGCTGGTGGTTTCCTGAGCACAGTTCAGATGGTACATACACTCAACCTTTGTATTTCCTGGGATATTGGCCTAACCAACAAAAAAAAAAAAGTACAAAAACTTCATTCACATCTCTTTTTTTAGTAGCAGAAAGGGATATTATGTAACTTTGGAAATTTGATAAAGATGCAGCTTCAGAGATGGGTAACTTAATGGAAGCATTCTGGTTTCCTCAAAAGAACTATGTCTCTTTGCAACAATCATGGCTGAAGAGTCCCCAGGGCTTGGAGTCCTCTTCTGTACTACTGAAAGGATAATATTTAGAACAGAGACAATCAGCTATTCATCCCCTGCCCTGATTTATGCTGTACACTTTGGATAACATTCATGCAACAGCGGAAATTGTCAAAGCTTTGCCTATCTTTTAAGCCTTGGGCAAGGATGGAAGGGGAATAAGAAGCTTGAATGAAGCACTGAATACAATACACTCTGCTGCTGTGCACAGTAGTTATAGACACATTAATAGGCTTCTCTGGAAATACTTTTGACCTTTAGGTGTTCAGAGACTCAGCTTAGTCCTGCTTTTGCCATGAATAAGAGATTTTTGCCTACAGAGTCTGTTTTCTGAGGCACCATAGAGTGTGACTACTACAGTTTATTTACAGTGTGACATAAGGTTTAAGGAAACGCCCAGAAATACACAGCTGAAAGAAGGGAGACTATCAGAAGACAAGGAAGACTGGATGTATCACAGGCGAATAAGGAAATCCTCAGCTTAGGAGACAACCATGAGGTTAGGGTATGTGTGTACTGAGACACATAATTGGTAACGGTGACAAGAAGAAAGAATTTTTGTTTGATGGCATAGTTCTTGCTGGGGTAAGAATGATTACTGGTAGGTGAGGTAACTTACTCACATAATGTTTAATAGTTTTGGCATAACTCAAAGAAAATACAGTCTTCTTCTCTAGGCTTTTAGTAATTTATTAGGCTCTGGGCCACCCAGTTTCACCACCAAACAAGTTCCCTGTAGGCAGCAGCGGGGGGTACTGGAGGGATTATTCTTTAGGCAGCAATAACACAGATTTTTTTCCAGAGAGGTCA
Organism: Platysteira castanea; assembly: GCA_013397175.1. NCBI lineage: Eukaryota > Metazoa > Chordata > Aves > Passeriformes > Platysteira > Platysteira castanea. The sequence goes on from VYXC01004862.1 coordinate 21,145, forward strand.
GTGATTCTCAAACTAATTTTTTCCTTTGCTTCTCAATGGAGGGGCCTTGGGACAGGACACAGTAATAATTATTTGGGTCTATGGCTCCCAGGAACTATAGCCCCTGTTTTCTGCTTCTGCGTGTGCGGTCCATCTGTCCCCCTAATCAAAATTACTTCTAGGACAGATAGAAACTTCTTGGCTCTTAACTGCCACTGCTTCTCATGGGAATCTGCCTGGCAATGTGTCCCTCTTCTTTTCCATGCTCTTTGCCTCTAGTTTGAGAACTCTGATCCTAAGACAGGTTTTGCTTATTTATATATATATATTTACATTTTTTAAATTAAGATTTGAATTAATTGGTCTCCTGGAGGTTTCAACTTCCTCATGGACTTTGGAGTTGATCTGGTGAATCATTTCAGACTTTTTGTCTTGCTAGTGTCTTCTTTATTTCTTCCCTCTATTTTTGTCTTTTAAATTCTCCTCCCACATCTTCATGATATTAGGTTGACAGCTTGGGAGGGTGGGGAATGAAAGGAATAACCCCTTTTTATTCTCTCAGTTCCCTGTTTTACCTCTACTACCCTTGTTTTAACACTAAGAGAAACCATTGCAATGTTGTCATGTTTTTTCACTGGCACAGATTCAGTGTTCTGAAAAGTAACATCATGCTCTCAATGGCATCTCCATTTGCCAGCAAATCACTTATTGACTCATGAAAGGCTACACTCCCTGCTGAAACTGTCAGGTGTTATAAACACACACGGAACTTTTTTGGGATATGGAGGTTTTGGCTTAGCTGACATCTTAACTAAGAGGCAATACATACCAGCAAAGTGGAAAGGATCTTCTTGAATTAAATAGAAATGTTTACAAAAAAGTTTAAAACAAGAGCTTAAAGAAAAAGGGAAGAAACTTACCAGAGGTAATTTCTTCTTTACTCCGTCTTGAAAAACAATTCTCAGTAAGTTAAACCAGGCAGTCTCTGGCAGCCCTGCCTATGACTGTTCTGGACTCAGCAAAGTTGTTTTCTTAAAAAAATGCTCCACTTAATCAGGTGTTACTTGCTCCACGTAGTTAACAGTGTGGGAGGTTAATGCCATCCTAGGCAGACCTGGTATGGAGAGCAATTAAACAAGTCCATCACTGAATAATCACAAAATTTTAAGCATTTGTAGTAAGTGATCAAGTATTGTCAAGAAGTAGAAGCAACTGAAAAATGCTTCAGGATAAATATAGTAAAAGGTTTAAGGAAATAAATATGATCCTGTATTTATGAGCTGTGTAAGTGCTTTCAAGAACTTCCCTGACATCCTTCCTGACAAAAGTAATGCTCTTACAGACATTGGTTTGCCTACTGCAGTGCCAGGCCAGAAAGCCTTCACATACAGAGATGGATGATAAACAGGAATTCTGTAGAAGAGGAAAATTCTCTGGGATTAATTACCTGATTGACTGCAGTACTTGGTATGGACCAAGTAATCTTGTTCAGAGTGAAGCTTGGTTCTGTTGTCTTTGCCCTGGCAGAGATTAGAATTAGCTGAACCAGAGGATAACATTTGAATATTCATGTCCATATTCTGAAATTAAGATAAAATTACCTGGCTTCTTAAGTTATTTCTTGGTTCCAACTGATATTTTTGAAGGTAGAATTACCATTTAACGAAAAGGATATTCAACTAAAATTCATATGCTGAGCAAACACATTCCCTGAAATTTAAGTTCTAGCAAGTGCAGTACAACTAAAAATCTGATATAATTAAACAGTAATGGTAACAAAAAAATCATATTGGTATTTTTGGATGCATTTAAACTCTTAAACTTGTGAAAAACAAATTAATTTTTCATCCATTTAATGTGAGCAGATAAAGAAAGAATGCTCTACTAGGGAAATTCATAACATTATCCACAAAATCTTATCTCTTCAAACAATATAAAATTTATATGCTGGCCTTTCAAGAAGAAACCACTGGAGTATATTTCAGATGATAAACTTCATTGTGAATGCTGTAATACTGAGACGCATTCATATTCTGTGCTATAAAAGTACTCTTTTTGGATGATAATTTTGACCAGCCATAAAAATTACCAAGCCCCAACTCCACCTTCTGTGTCTAATGCTGCACAATTGTACTGTCAGTCATTAGGTTCAGTACTGGGATTTTGACATTTTCAACATGACTGAAAGTGCTTATATGACTAAATTAAGCTCATTAAAACACTGCCAACTTGAAATCTTCATGGACAAAAGGAGGAAATGTCTAATACAGATGCACTTAACCCAGTTTAACCCTCATTTTGCTTGTGAGAATAAATCCTTAAGTTTTATCACTGTAAAGAATAAATTTCTGTGTGTGTCATTGCTTTGAATAGGTTGGGTAAAAAAACCATTCAAACCAATCCAGCACTCCCAACACTGACCATGCTTTAATCACACAAGCATGGGCAAGAGAGAGCCTTAAATTCTCAGAGCACGTCCCAGTGGAAACATTAAAGACCTTGCTAGTGGAAATGGGCTATCTAATACCACAAAAAATATAAATCTTCCTAGAAAGATCATGATTATCCTGGAAGTCTAACAAATTGAGACACTTGGTTTTGGTTAGGAGAAAGCTTTCAGGTTCTGCAAGTGATATCTGCCCAATATCCATTTCATCTCATGCAACACTTTTAGATTTATGTTAAACTGAGGTGTGCAAGCCCTTCTAGTTTCAGTTGTTATTATTTTTTAGTTAAACAAAATGTTTTAAGAGTTTTTGTGGCTGAGGGTGGATAAATTAGAATGCAAGCTTTGGTGGGAATTGTAATTAGAAAAGCATGCTTGATCAGAAAGAAGGAAATTAAAAAAAATAGTTAAGCTGTTGCAGTCCTTCAGTTTTATATTGCCATTATCAGGTCTTGAAAAATGACAATGAACCATGATTAATATGTATGCTTTAAATCTGGTCAGTGTCTAATATGATTTATTACTTCAAATCAATGTTTTGAGTGAATCTTATCTGCAAGAAGACATTTGTAAAAGCCTTATGTTTTTTCATGTAAATATTCATCTCAGACTAATAATTTCAATTGTGCACAAACAAATAAATGTTTGGGAATTTTTCATCCAAGCCATTCATTTTTTTTGTTTTTAGGCTAGTCAATAAAGGTCTGAAATAATCTTCTGTATGTGAGATGAAAACAAACTTGTAGAGTAGAAATGTTTATTTCTTTGATATAATAAAAGAAGATTGTGATTATTAGATGTTATTCAGGGATTTAAAACAATGACTCTCCTGAAGAAATCCAGGAAATACTATTCTGGTTGAAAAACTACCAAATTTCTAATATTTGGCTGATCATTCTGAGACTTTCTGTTCAAGCTCTGGATCTTACACTGGATTGATACCACCAGTTACATTCTTTAGTATTGTCAATACCTATGTGTTCTTGATAACTTCTAATGCCTTGATCTCTTCTGGGTATGGCTCAAAATCATAGTTTATTTTGCATTGCCTTTATATGGAATAAGGATTCAAATTATTCATGCAGAGTGTAAGTGTGTGTATGCTCTGACAAAATCTCCACATCAGAATCTGTGGCTGGTCACCTGAGACTCTCTTTGCACACAGCATAGTTAGTTAGCAGAGATATATTTCATCACATCTTAAAATAAATGTCAAAAATAGGTCAAGTGTATCACACCCTGGAAATCCTTATTTCTGTCTACTGACATTTGCAAACTCAGCTCTTGTTGTCTGCTGCAGAAATCTGAGCACAAGTGTTTCTATTTTCATTGTCAGATATGATTAGGAACTTGCAAATAGCACTGAAGTGATTGGAGAAACATTCCCGAGGCCTCTACTCCAAATCTGTTCAGCTATTGAAGAGATGTATTTATTTCACAATGAGAATTTTTTTAAAAAAAAAATATCGGTTTGGAGCTATGATAATTTTATTTTCTCTGACGTCGGGATTCCAGTGGCACGTGCAGAGGCACAGGTTTATGTGTGCTGATTGCAAAATTCATGAGAAGGCAATGCAGCTTGGCGTGACAGCTAATGAGCACCAAGTTCACATTTCTCAGTAGTACAGGCTGCACTCAGCAACGAAAGAAATGTTAAGTGATAACAAATATTCTGCTTGACATGAATAGTCATGAAAAAAAGAAAGAAAGCAATAGTAGGGCTCAAAAAGGATGGAATTCCTGAAAGTACTAAAAAAAATAACCCTGATATTTAGAGCAATTAAGCTGAAGAGTTTTGGTCAGAGAGGGTGCAGAAACTAATTGTTACAGCAGAGAACACAATAGGATGACAGAAGATAAAATCATAAGCAAAAGAGGGCCAAGTGGTTCTTTCTGTGTCTTTTGGAGTTGTTGATAATTGACAGTTCTTGGATTCAAACCAAAAGTCTTGCTATATTTGATATAAAGATAACCCCAATAGCTTGGAGGGAGTTTCATGAGTGTATCTTATCTCACTTCATGAAAACAATCTGTATTTTTATCGGATAACAAGTTCATTTCTGTAGAGTAGGAAAGAAAGGTGTGGAAAAATGACTGATTTCCAAATACGATAAGAAAATAAGGTAGTGTTTAGTTTAGAAGGTGTGTCTGACAGCAAGCTTTAATTACATGCCCAAAAGCCTTGGAAAATCTGGGGTGGGGGTAAATAAACCTTAACAAAAATAGAACAACCATCATTCTGAGGTATGATTTACCTCCACTAAGGAGGCAATACATATCATGCCTTGTTTTGAGCAAAGCCTTTGGGCATATGGAGATCAGACCAAGTAGCAGTTAAACCATTGTCTCTGGAACAGTGCACATTTTCAGGTGTGTAACACAGGGTAAGGAAAAAATTGGATTTATTCAACTACAAAAAGAAAGAAAGAAAGAAAGAAAGAAAGAAAGAAAGAAAGAAAGAAAGAAAGAAAGAAAGAGAAAGAAAAGAAAGAAAGAAAGAAAGAAAGAAAGAAAGAAAGAAATGTATGTTGTTTATCAATATTCAGTATCATTATTACAGTATCAGTACATGGGATACAAGATTGAATTATCATAGTTTAACTCATTACTGTCTGTCACGTAATTCAAACTGTTTTCTGGAAATAATAGATATTATTAGCCCACTGCCAGCTGTGAGCTTATAAAGTATTTGTGAGATTTTTAAACTGATTTGTATTGTCTCATGTCTGAAACAGGATGAGCTCAAATATGAATGTGCAATAACTTGTCTAAATCCTAACTAGGCTGTGTACTCCAGTCACTGAGCCTTTGGCTCTACACTCAGTCACTTGGGAGCATGCATTCTTTCATGTCTACGGAAAAAATAACCTTGATTTCATGCAGCAACAAATTTGTAAACTGTCTGGGACAACTTTCCCCTTCCAAATGAACGTGATTTTTGAAGATGACAACAAAGGAAAACTGCACTCACAAAAGGCAGACAGGCCAGTTTCTGAGAAGTTACATTTTACTGCAAGAACGGATTTAATCTAATCAGGTCAAAATCACACACTTCCAAAATATCACATGGATCAGAAATTTGCAGTGTTCATTTCTGGGATTTTTGTTTGGTTTGGTTTTTTTTTTCTCCTCCTTATTCACAAAATCTTATGTACAGGGAAACAGGTCTTGAAGTTTCATTACAACTAATTCTGGTGCACCTCTCTTCAAGGAAGACTGTCCCTGAAGACAACAAAACCTTAAAATATCATTAAAAACTGATTAAATGCAGACTGTTCAGGAAAACTGAGTTCAGGGTCACTGGACACCTCACTGTAATCCTAAAAGTTTAGCCCAGCTAAAGCTCCGGGACTTCACTGAATCAGGAATTACAGTCTACCAGATGAATCACTCTTCCAAGGGAAACCATGGAAGCTGTGGCTTAACTGTTTTTTTACAGGGAAGGAGAGCCTAGGGAAAAATCCACTTAACCCTTACTTGGAGTTAGCAAACCAATAAACCACTCCTGAATTAATGCTGTTAATTAAATTTTCCAACAAGTTCTAAAGAAAAACAGGAAATATTTAAGTTTCTGGGTCTTTCAAATGATAGTAACTGAAAGGAAAATGCATCTATAAACTTCTTTCCAATGTAAATTAACCAGGTTTAGAGTACACACAAGGGTCCATTTAGAAAGAGAAGTGAGGAGTTTTGATTGTTCAACAGCCAGCAGACTTATCTGCTCCCAGCAGAGTCTCCTTGGTGTTGAAACACTGGTCTTGTGTCTAAATGGAAAGCAAAAAATGATCGATTTAAAGAAAATTCTGGTGTTGGTGTTGGGTACTCATGAAAAGTGGGACTTTTTAAGGAAACATACTAACTTCCTATATGCAATTACCAGCGTGCTGTTTTTTCCTTTAAATCTACAGTTAAACATGAGCCTGCTTGGCAGCCTATAGGAGAATCATTAAAAGATGCAATCTGTTCCAGTTACAGTAACCTCAGTGAATATTTCATAATTCAGAACTGCGGAGGTGTTGAATCCATACCTGAAACATTAATATCCTTAAAGCACATAAACAACTTAAGTGTCAAGGAGTCTTTTCCCACAAAGTTTCATTATGTTATTTAAATTCACACCTAAGGCTGCAGGGTAGGGTTGTTAACAGCTGACTTGGAATAAAGTATACACTAGATAGGGTTTATTCTATTAGGCTGAGTTGCCAGAAGTAGTTTTACTTTGTATTCTTTCCATAGAGCTTGATGTATGAAACGAATGTATTACATTAATGCAGTAAATGAAACTTGAGTATTTGTGTTTGAAACATAGATCTGTGTACAAATAATTGATGGTATGGCTGTATTTTCCATGATTCAATGACATTTTGCATAGTTACCAGAAGCTAATGAGGTTTTAAGAAACTGCATTTTTATAAATTAGACAGTGTGTGCTCATGGACTATATCTGGCAGCCTCAGAGAAAGCCTGTCACACCAAACAAGTTATTTTTCTGTGAGTTATCTGATAAGTGGCCTGTATCCGTGCAGAGCTCTAATGTAAATCTTTAAAAAATGTAAGAAAGCCTCAATATGATCACAATATGGTCCTGTATGTTTTGTAAAGCCAACAATTCTTCCAGCCAACTTAATATTCCAGCCCTGGGAGGGACTCCTCCCTGTGTTTTGGGAGCTCTACAAGTTGTTTCTGAAATTCCAATATAATTACTAGCTTTATACCAGAAATCCCATGGAAGAGGCCTGATCGGAATGTATGCATTTTCCAAAACTGTATGACTTTTTAAAGGCTTCTTTTTGTAGCTCTGTTTAATGGAACTGACTCCAACCTCAGCCTTACAAGAACTGAAATACTTTCCTTCCCAACATGTCAAAATATGGTCACTTGCTCAGCTTCAGAGAGACTATATTCTTATTCCTGCCCATGCTGCTTCTCATGCCACATCCACAGGGCTATCCCTTTAACTTTCAAAGCATTCCTTGAACTTGTTTCCTGGGCTGCTTACAAATAAGCAAGCTAACATCAAGATAAGACCTTTGACCACTATTAGTGATCACCAGGTAGACCAATATTATTTAATTTCCTTAAAAGCCCTTGGCTGCCTCTGCATAACAGTTTCACCTCCACGTTTATTTTTCAGCCTTTGGTGATATGCGTTCAAGGTCCAGTAGGCCTCCTCTCTTCATACAATGTAGATACTGTGGCATTTTATAAAAACAGACTTGGCACGGCATTTAGATCAAGATTAATAGACTTACAAGAAAGATGCTTTCATGTAAGGTATTAAATATCCTTTCTTATTTATTGACAATATAGTCAACATCATCATGAGGATTTATGAAGCCCTACAATTCACCTTTAAAGAGACAAAACAAATTCAGCTCAGTATCTCAGATTTAGACATCTAAAGCCATTTGGGATGCTTGAGAGTGTCCAAGATACAGAGACAGAACTGACAGATCTGGCACACTACCAGTGATCTTCTGATGCAACACTTCAGGTCATTTCAAATTACACTGGAGGTCTAAATTGCATCCTTAGACTGAATTCCACATTTTGCATGTAGAAGGTAATTTAGACAATGTAAATTTATTTTTTCATTAAGAAGGAGAGCCAAAGTATCTGTGGCAAGAAAAACATTGGGAAATTCGTATGAGTGCTGAGCTACCTGCAGCCCATTAAATATTATCTCTATTCAGATGAATATCCAAAATTCTTCTTTTCTGTAGACACCTTCCTGGGGTTGTGCTTGTGTTCATTTGGCCTTCCCCAGTCTGGCAAACTCTCTGTTTCTAAACCCATGCAATTCCTGTGATAATTGTGTGATGCCAAGACCAAGGGAAAGACACTTCTCAGAACTATTTCCCTCTAAACCACTCAGTCTATGGTGTAGATAAAAGATACCAGCTGGACAAGTTGCTTGTATCTTTCCTTCCAGAAGAGAACACATTCTGAAAGTCTAGTAAAGAAGATTTATTCTGATCTAGCTGGTGGCTAAACTGGTTCTGATCTAGTAATTGCTCTTTTAAAATACACTTTCTGCAGGACTGTAGCCTAAATTTAGCATAGTGAATGTTTTTGTTCAAAGGCCATGCTAGTCAACAATTTCCAGTGCTGGAAAATATTATAAAAATTACTGGGAACAGCAGGCTGTCTGTTTTTTCCAAAAGCATTAGAAATTACCAGCTCTGAAATGAGACCCAGGCTCCCAGCTAGCCTGGAAATGGAATAAGAACCACCTATTTCTCCAATACAGTTCTTGAATTAATTCTGGCTTCTGGTTGGAAACATAATTCATTTTCCTTTCATTTTTACGCTCTTGAAAGTTTTTTTGATTAAAACTGGGAGGTGACATGACAGGAGAATGCCAACTTTGTGCTGCTTGTTTCTTGAGTATAAGAAAACTGGTTCCCTGATGGAGACCTCATGGAAAAGTTCTCTAAGTCAGAGGAGAGAGGGGTTGAAGGAGAGAGGGAGAAGGGAGAAAAGGAGGAGAAAGTGGGAGATTAGTGGAAAAAGAAGCTGAAAACAGAAAGCTATAAAGTGAAAACTACAAAATTTTTGGGTTGCTGCTTCTGGGATTTTGTTCCGGAAAGGAGGACTTGCTTGTTTTTCGAAAGGAGCAAGTTTGGGAAAGCAAGTAGAGGCAGAAATGGTCTCTGGCCTAAACTTTCACAGCAGCTTGGCTGAGCTGTAGAGAGTTTTACAGCGGAGATGAGACAAGAGACAGGCTTGAGCATGGAAGAGGGGTGAACTCCAAAAGCCCCAGGTTTTTAAAGAAAAAAGAGAGGTTGTATAAGGCGTTAAAGAGCATCTGAATTAGAGACCTTGGCTATGCTATTATGATTTGTAAATACACAGCTGTTTTGCCTTTACTGGGTGATACTAATTGTAGTGCCTTTGCTGTGAGCCGAAAATCAATGTTTTTCAGAAATGAAGGTGAAAATATTTCAGTGAAAGCTTATCAGATTCATCTCTGTACAAATAGCAACTGTTATCTATCTCAGAGGCTTTAAGGAAATGTTAATATTTGCATAATTGCAGATAAACACATTTAATGAATAGGAAACTTTGACATAGTCTGAAAAAGCTTCTTAAAAGAAAACCAAACCCAAGCTCAAAACAAACAACAGAAAAACCAACCAAAATCCTGTATGGGAAGCATTTCATTTTAGTTTATTCCATCCTTGATTAGTTTAAAGGAAAATATTTTATTATAGAAACATGGTTTAAGAATAAATCTCTGTTCAAGTTAGCACTGGAATAGTTGCTTAATTTCCATTGGCACCTGTGGGACCAAAGCACATGATTCATATTAGACAGATGCTTAACTGCTTCCCTGAATAGGACTGTGACACAGTGACCCAGCCCCAAAAGTGTGTTAATGTATTACATGCAGTCTCTATAATATGCCAGTAAACCAGAAATAAAATGGCTGCTGGTGCCAAAAACATCTCAGGATATGTAGCTTACAGAATGGTACATTGTAGGTTTACTACTGTAACTCATTTTTATCACTGCAGTTCAGCTGATTTCCTGAGAGAAAAGGTAGACAGGATAGAAGAATCAGCACCCCATGATTGCTCTGTACCTAAAGAGATTTATTCTCAAATAAGGAACATTCCTTCTGCATTCTGATAGATAGCAAGCAGCTAGAAGAAAGGCTACGCTATTTCTGGGGCTCTCAAACAGTAGAGAAATAAATGGAGTCTCTAAGACATAGACTGAAACTTTGTCAGCACTCAGCAGAAAATCCTCAAATGTAAGTGAAAGGCAGAAATACAGTGGAATAATAAATTCATTCAGCAGCTCCCCAGTTCACTAGTTGAGAAATACCCTCCCATATGACAGCTAAGATAAGACACATTTTAAGATTGTTTCCTTATTTTTATCAATTTATTTTGTAGGTGCTTTCAGTTTTGTAATTAAGTATCTTACTCTTTTGCCTAGCTGGAATACAATTTGTCTTCCTATGAAGTCCAGAATTCAGAGTGATTAGATAAATCTGGGGGAGTACATAACACATGTTCAAGCAAAAACCCCAAATAAACCAGTGTTGCAAGTAAGTTCATCGTGGGGTCTATATTTTGAGAGGAATTAGGGGATTGAAAGCAATGGTGTGCTCTTGCTAAGTGCTTGGATCAAGGTCTGAAGGAAACAGGAATTGCTCCTAGATTGTAATAGGCAATTCATGACTTAGAACTGCACTGTCCCAGGGAATTAAATCCTCAATTGCTCATTGCACTGAGAATTGCCGCAGCTGGAAGACTAGGATGGAAAAAATCCAGACAACTGGAGCGGGAGAAGTGACAATATGTAGGTGAAGATGTGCAGGAGATGAATTCAAGAAGGTGAAGTCCATCCTGTATAAATGGATGCAGGGGCAAGGGGAGCTCAAGCACAGAGGAACTCTGATTGGAGAACTAAAATTCAGAGGGGTGTCTTGAACTTGGGAATGCCACATGGAAGATGGGTCTCATGTGAGAGGGTGGAACACAGAGCAGAAGAATAAGAGACGTCTAGAGATGACAATGAAAAATATTACCACCTACAGGCAGAGATTATCGCTGTACAGTACAGGGAGAGCAGAAGCAATTTGTTACCATGCAGGTTTGCATCCAGGAAGATGAGACAAATTCAGGCTGCTCCAGAGACTCCCAGAGTATCTCACCAATATAAAATTGATTTATAAAATTCCTGGATTACTTTGATTTAAGGAAGCAATAAAAATTAGTCTGTGTTGTAGCGGTGAACATTCACTCTACAATCCTGATGGGCCGTGACAGCAGTAACAGCATGAGAATTACTTCAGGATTATTTCAGATCACCTACTCACAGATGATGGATATGGCACTTCAAGAACTCATCCACATGTATTTCCATGAAAAGCAATTCAGCAAAACCAGTAAACAGCATATTGAAAAGGTCTGGAAAGCATTACCACGGAAAGAGGATGTGCCATAGAGTAGTGAGGGCCATCTACTAGTGAGGGACAGAGGAGAGAAGGAGGCTGCTTGGGGCAAAACATCTCAGTCAGGGCCAGTGCCCCTCAACCACGAGCAGGGCAGGCCAGGGGACATTAGACACCTCCACAGGGATGGGGACAGGATGAGAGCAGCCTGTGACATTGTCCTGTGGGTGGGGGTCAGGATCCCAATGAGGGAGGAGGATCAGAGTCAGCCCCAGGCTGCGATGGCCATGCAAGGCAGTGGAGATGGAGCAGTGCCTGATTCCCAAGAATCTGAGGAATGCCCCAACTGTGAATTTCAAATATTAAGTGTTGAAGATGATTTAAACAACAAGGTTTAAATTACTCTGTTTAAATTGATTACCATAGTTTCTGAATTGAACCTGAATTTTTGGTACAATGACTAAATTGTAATCTAACTGATGGAAGATACATGACTGTTTCCCATGCTGCTGCCAAATAGTCACTGTTCACATAGCATTAATACTTGCTACTTCTTCTAAAGGGACTACAACATGGATTTCCTGTGACCTGACTGATTTTTTATTTTTTTAATGGAAATTGTTTCTATTGTATATATTACTAAGACAGACCTGCAGGTAAACTTTCCAAATCCTCTTATCTTCATTGAATTTGCCCCAAAGAAATGCAGGAAGTGAGCTTGATTCCCACCTTAGTCTCTCTCTAGCCCTAGACACTTGGCTTTGGTGGTGATTACCTTCTCTCAGAGGACTTACACAGAAAACAGCTGTTCAGAATTCCTGGGTTGATACAGATGTGAAACCATCACCCGCCTCTCTCTTTTTTATCTTCAAAAGAACAAACAAAATTCCACACAACCATTCAAATGAGTTTACAGTGCAATGTGTTAAAATATTTCCCACAAAAGGCTTATTGAGGAAAACCTGTTCTGTTATTCAAGCATGTGCAAATCCGCAGTATGCATGCATGTGCTGTTTTCACACAAAAATCGTGGTAGGAAATATAAAAACAGAATACAATAATTGTCTAAAAAAAACTTCCAAATGCTCTAATTTGATTGCAGTTGTAATGTATTTGAGTACTAAAGCATCACTACTGTGTTGCTTTGTGAATCAAAAAGCATTTTTATTTTTAGATGTTCTTTCAGCCGTGGATGGAACTTCTAATCAACATGAACAATTTCATCCTTTGTTACCTTCTATAAATTGTAAAAAAGATCCTATTTACATTAAGGGGTCACAGAGCAAAATTGCACATATTGCAGGATAAGTAGGTTGTGAATATCCATGGTGTCTAATGTTAAATATAATTTGAGATTGCCTAGTATAAGGTGGGATTGAAGGTGCCTTGCATAAAGACAAAGGGAAACCACATGCATTGTCTCAGTGAATTTACTGGCAAATGCAGATCTGCTCAGCAAAGTGTCCCAGACACATTACCTGTGTCTGAAAGTAGGAGCAGAAGAGGGAAGTTTGCTCCTTTCTTACTTCCTTTGGTCTTGCTTTGTCTTTCTTCATAAACCACACTAAATATCAAGTGGATAAAAACCACTTGGAAGTGGAAAAAACAACAAAATACCACAATGCATTTCTTGACTAGGATGCTTCTCCCAAAGCAGAGCTCTATTGGAATATGGTGTTGGCACACCAAGCCCGTATTCAGGCAGGGACTGTCAGCTGAATGATAAGGCACTTCCTCCAACCCAGACTTTTTCTCATCCAATCTGTCAGATGTTGTTTGTCCATTTCCCTGCATCATTGTGAGCCTTAATCACTTAGGACAATGCTCTTATAATCATCAGTGGAGAAAGGTTAAAGGTCTTAATGTGCCCCAAGCACTATAAAAACCTCAGAGGAGAGGTTCAGTGACTGAACAATATTATCTTAAAGGCTAAAAATGTTTTTTTCTTAATGCATACAACTAGACATGTTTTTACTGTAATGAGCAGAAGTGACTGTAAAGGTCATTGATAATACTCTGTATTTATAGAATCATTTAGAAATATTCCTATCTCTTCCCATCATTGGGGAGGAATTTTACAATCCTTTCCTTTCATCAGCTTGGCCAATGACACAATTTTTTCTAAAAAGTTTTTGGAGCATGGATGGAACTTGGAACAATAGTCAGGAACTTGGATGTATGTGTTTAGGCTGTTCCATATTCTTCAGAATTATTAAAACCTTTATCTACTCAGGGACTTTAATGAGACTTTCACAGTTCCGTATATAGAAATTAACTGATTTAGATAAAAGATCTCTGAGATTGAGCAGCCTCAAGAACCTAATGTCTTCTGTCTAATTATGAAAGCAGTCATCACCTACCTAGCTGATATTTCAGGTTCTAGGTTTAGCAGCACTGACATCTCACACTGTCTTTGTGTTCCTCTTTTAAAACAATGAAAATCAGACGGCCCACTACTGTTTTAGCAGACATTTTAATGGGTCATGGAATTTTTTCTCTGAAGTGCCGATTGCGATACAACAACGCACACCCTAAATTAAATAGATCCAGCAACAGGATCAGCGTAGCCAACTTGGCTTCAAATTGACGTAAGTTAGCCTAGCACACTGAGTAAATCCTCAGGAGGCTGGTGTTAAGATACCAGAGATACTCTACCACTGACAGTCCAAAATACTTGCAGAAAGCAGTCATACATTTCTGTTTCACTGTAGGCACCTCTGAGGGAGAGGAGGGCTCAAGTCTGAGTCATGTGGTTGTGGAGGCTCGTGTGCTTTTGTATACATTGAATATAAAAGGGATATTCCAGGCTCTGGGATGTCCATTTGGCACTTCTTCAAGAATGTGAAAAGCAGGCTTAAATGAAGAATTCAGTGTTCTGAAATAGCTGTTTTTTTCAAATAATAAGAGACAAAAAACTTCTCTCCTTTACTGAAAGCAAAACTTTTGTCCAATAAACTAAAAGAAACAAAATCCCTTCTTTTCCCCATGATGTGATCAAGTACATTTGTCATGGGTAGTTTGTGAAGTGCATGTTTCTAACTCTGTGTTCATCACAAGATTTGTACATTGCAAAGGCCCAGTAAAACCTCAGAAAAAGCTTGGAAAACAGATCCTTGCTCATTATAAGTAGAGCATGGAACAGACTGATATCTGAACAGTGAGCTAACAAATGATCCATTACAGAGGTTGTTTAAATGTTTGGAATAAAAATGGTAATGCCTCTTTAGGTACTTCCAATGGCAACTCAAGAGTTTGAATTCTCTGTTGTAACAACAAAATGCTAAACAATTTAATGAGAAGAGCCTGAACTATTAAACCCTATAAAGGTCACATTAATTGAAATCTATGTGTAAGCCATTTAACTGGAACTAGATTTTTTTAATCTGGAAGTTGATTTTTCCTTTTCTGCGGTTAGATTCTATCATTATCTAAATGTTTACACAATAACATTGATACAGTTTCTCTTTTATGAGTGAATGTATAACCTACTTTCTATATGTTGTGATGGCTATCACAGTTCTGTTTTTTTAGTTACCTTTAGCTTAGTATTTTAAAATATTAATACTGGTAACGTAGTCACTAGCAGTAGAACATTGCCTCTATACATAATCCTAATCTTCACCCCAATTTCACCCACTGTAAAATCAATACTTTAATATTTTGCACCTTATGTTTTAAGAAAATAGTGGGTTTAGGGAGTATGAAGTGTGAGGAGCTTTTCTTAGAGCTGAGAGACCCTGAACTCCAGGCTGGAATTGACAAGGTTTACCTTGTTCACCTCACCTACATACTGGGATTTTATAGGTACAGTAGTCTAGACTCCCTCAGTGCTGTGACAGGTCCAGAAGATGATTCAATACATTACAATATCATCCTCTGAGTACAGTCTGTTACATCTAAAGTGAGTTTAGGCTGACTGTTCCTAATATAGACGTCAGACTACAGCTAGTAGTACGTAAGTTTATAGGGCTGCTCATAAACCTACCTGTAAACTGAATAATGCTGCAAGTGTCTTTAAAACATAAAGGAAGACATTTCTTCATGATGGTTCTCTGAGTATGGAGGGTCTGGAAAACTTCAATTAATTTACTTTACTGTGAAATATTTTCTATTCATAGAGAAATGTGTAGGGTTAATGAATACTGATACCTGAAAGTCTTGGAGATCTAAGTATTACATACACTGGAAACACATCATCTTGCTGTACACCCCCAAAGTCAACCAATGCCCCTTATCAGTCACTGCCCCTAAGCAGTTCCACTGTCTAGGACTTGTCTTCCTTAAGCTAAGATTGTTTCATATGGTCCTTAGAAATCCAGCACAGCAAGCCAACCTAATAGCTTTGTGCTTCATTTGCCTGCAACAATTATTCTGGTCTTTTCACTTGGAAAATTTTTTCACTCAGTGGTGATGACTGGAGTTTGGCTGACTTCTTTCTGTCTGGTCGCTAAACTTTTGTTATCTGATACATGGATAAAACTCCATACAAACCAATCTAAGGTAACCAAAACAAAATAAAACCTCAGAAAAATGGAAACAAACAAATGGGAATGGGAGAAGCATTGCATGGGATGTATAGCATCTGCAGGCTTCCTATGCTGAACATTTCAGCTAAAGAGCTGACAGCTTTAGACAATTTATTTTCTTCTCATCTGTAATTTCATGTTCATTTTTGTATCATGGACATAAACCCATCTGCTGCTAAACCACAAAAGATTATTTCTATAAAGCTGAAATTGTTGCAATAAACAACACTTACTTTGTGCAAGTAGAGAAACTCAGAGCAGTTTTACAGTAGCATTACTAGAAACAATTCTTTAGCAGAAAACTTTGCTTTGTAACTACAAAGGGTATAAGTGATGGAGCTTCAGCAAAGCAAAGAATATTCATAGCAAACATATGGCTGTACAGTAGGTTTATAACTAATATTAGAATAATTTAAACTTAAGTCACATTCTCTCTTGTAATTAGATAAAGTGATTTCAGACCATTCTGGCTTGTAGTCATTAAGACTACTAAATCCTGAACAAAGGTTCATGCTTTTAGATCTTTCTTTCCACTGGTGATGACCTGTTCAGGGAAACTATTAAACCAGACTTCTTCATCACATTAGAGAGAAGCAGCACAACATTCTCTTTCATTCCTTTCCATATCTTGTTCTGCTGTTAGGCTTAATTCATAGCCCTGTGTATGAGGTCCACCATCTATCAGTGATCACGACAATGTTTGCTGTTTTTTATGGGCAATCTGTCAGCTGTCATCTGCCACATTTCACCATCATTCAATTTAATTAGAACATTGAATGGTTATCTTGATATTATCCTTTTACTTTAGCACCTTAAAAATCATTGTATTACTTATATAGAGCAGACAAACTAGAGAAGAAAATATATACCAGAGTAAGAAGAAATTATTTTTAAAAGGGATTAATAGATATATATTTTAGAATAGAAATCACAGACATTCCCTTACTGTTGCTTCCATGACCTAAACCAGGACAGTGTTGTGCCATACAACCTCAAATAAAAATATCAAAATTTTTATTTTGAATTTAAAAACTGGGAGGAAAAAAAAGCTGTTAACAACTTGGCAGTTAGCAATTTGTAGGGCTCAGGTCTAAATTTGGACCCCTAAATTTAGACCCCTAAATTTAGGAGTCTATGATGTAAATGTCTTCAGGTGAGTGAGAGACATGGTTCTCTCTCTCACAGAAGTCAGTGGAGACCTAGCACATGATTTAGTCTGGTTAGATTTCTGGTGGCATTTCAGGTACCTTGTGGCAGCTGCTTGGCCTTCCTCTGCCATCTGAGGACACAGCTCCCTGTGAGTCCTTTGTTGTATCTTCCAGTCCTGTGAAACTCTCAGACTGCCTTCAGCATTTCAACTGGTGTCGGACACCTACATTTAGACAAATTAATTGAATACAGGAAAAGCTAGAGATCACTGTTGGCCAAAAGCCAGGTTGCCTAAACTAATCCAATCTAATGCCATTTGAAATATTTCATAGAATCTCAGCCAGGCTCCAGCTGTCACTGTCATACATCTCCCCATCGTTCTGTATCATCTGATAAGCAGCATGTCTTGCGTGGCAAAAGATGCATATACATCATGCAAACGAGTCATGCCATAGATGTCTGCTCTCAGAGGAGCTGAATGTCTTTTCCACGTGCTGTCAATGATGTTATATCAAAACCTCCATTGATAATTATGAGATCTTAGGCACCTACTGAATATAGAGAGGTCTGTGTATATATTCCTAAATTTAGACACATTTTATACAATCTAAATATGCACTACATTAAATTTTATTTATGCCAGTCTTTTGATAGCTCTAAACAGCCCTGCAGAGGGACAGGCTTTCCACCTACCCATGTTCAAATACGCAGATCCAGGAGAAGAGCTGGGAGTATATCCATGTAAGTCAGCAGCAGACAGCAGTAGCTGGTAGCACTCCACACTCACACCCTCGAGACCAGCTGACCTGTGGTTTTGGCTTTGTGCTCCTCAGTGAAAAAACATCCCTGAAGGTGCTCAGTCCAAAAGTGTTGTATTTTGCTGCCTAAAGACTTGGTTAGACAGCAGTTCCAAACGGAATGCTGTCCAGGCCACCTGATGGGAGGCTGGTCTTAGTCTGATGGAAGTAATAGCAGGTATGGAGAGATCCCTTTGGAAACAAAATGGGCCAGCACAATTTTTGTGTTAATGCAAAATGTGTTCTTAGTTTCATTTGCACGAAACCTTTTCTGTCCATGTGCATTTATGCAATTGAAGAGAAAAGCTAACATTATGTAAAAGTACACAATGCAACTTTTGGAAAGCAAAGTGTGTATTTGGGAGACAACTGTTCACATCAAGGCCCAGCTGGATTTTTTTTCTAATACCAAGGCAACTCAGTAAAACCAATGAACAATCTTGTTGTTGTAACTGAACAAGATTTTTCTCTTGCTGTCTCATTTTTACAGCTGCATGGGGTGCTTATAAGGTTCAGGATTCTCTCCTCTTTTTTTACCCCATTCCCCAATCAGCACGGTCACAGAATCCTTGGGGGAAAAGATATAGAAATTGGCCAAGAATTTGTTCTTGCTCCTCTGTTTTTTTATATTTAGGAACTAAAAAATTTTCTTTGAGCAGCATGAGCACAGTGTGTTTACTTCCTGACATTGTGGGGTTTTTGGAAATGCTTGATGTGATTTGAGTTTATTGTGTGCCTCTTTCTGTCTGCCTTGAAATAGAGCTTGATATTTCCAAAGTACATACTTCTGGTGTTTCAAGACTGAATGGTAATAAAAACAATCAAAAAACCCCCAAGCCAACAGTAGAAATCATTTGGAGAGAAGGAAAACAAAGCAAGGTGGAACTCTCTGTTGGAATCTAATAGTGAAGATGGGAACTACATTAATGACTCCGAGGAGAAACCTTGAATCTTGTACAGTTTGGATTTTTCTTGGGAATGCTTGGGAACACTTCTGTTTAAGTTAGCTTGTTGTAACCTGGAAGAAATTACAGCTTTAATAATATTCATCTGCAGAAATCTGAACAAACTAATTATGTTTAGGCATGCCTGGGCTGAGGTGTTACCCTAATTTAAGGCAACATTTTGTGGCTTAGCGGTGCAATAGTCACAAACCATAAGGAAACACAGAAGAGACTATTAAAGTCTCCTCCTAGCAGGAAGAACTGTGTGTGGTCCTTCATCCTACATGTAGTCTCAGTAAAATGTAGAAATCACTGGAAAATAAAGATGATTAGTGGAGCAAGAGAACTCAGAACAGTGAATGGCAGCTTACATTTCTGGGTCAGCTGGAACTTAGATGTGTCCTTACTAAATTTCATGACTCTTGTCAAAGCCTTGGAAATTGTAAATTGTGAATGAAGCATTAATATAGAATGTCTGGGAAGCAGCCAGTTGCCCATGCAGTTGCTTCCCAAGAAATTAAAGGAGAAGTCTTAAGATGCTTTTGGAAGCTCTCTGGGCAAAGAATAACTTCTGATTGTATATAAGGCTATTTTTTATTGCTTAAGTTTGGTCTTCTAAGTCCATGTTCAAAAAATGGTGTATTTGTCTTCTTGATTGCAGGAGCACCTAGATAGTTCACTATAATTTACCAAAATACTCACTGGGAGATGTAATTTGTTTTTATTAGTGATCCTAGAAACTTAACCCCACCTATACAACTTTCTGGCTGAAGGATTGTGCATATAGAACTTTATTTACTCTTTTTAACTCTACCTGGCAAATATTTCACAACTGCATACCATGCTTCAGTGCAAAGCAATTATTGTACTGCCAATGGCTTAGAAGAGGGTCTCTGTCCTCAGTGGTAAATTTACCAGTCTTCAGTGAGCAACACTGATTAATCCCAGATGAGTATGTGATTCTCAAAAGCTGTGGTCATAGCATTGCAGATCTGGGATAGAAAACTAGGGGTCACATTTCTGTTTAGAGTGGCACATTCACATCTCCAGTTGCTTTATGTTTTGCATACCTTAAAATCAACAACTGACTTACCTAACCTGGCAGGAATAAAGCAAAACAAAACAATACCCCCCCAAACACTCTTGTGAAATGAGGAAGATTAGAAACACACCAGTATGGCCTTTATATCTGTCATATCTTGCTGACTGTTTTGCATTCCTATGCTATTGCAGCAATTTCTAAGTATGAAACTTTCTTTTCAGTGGTGTGTGTGGTGGGAAGTTATAAATTAGACCTATAGACAAATACAAATCTGAGGCAGAATGTAAGTGTGGATTATTCACATCAAAAGAAGGAGCTGTCTTTAGCAGAGCTGTCAGCGACTGCTATCCTACCCAAAATACTAGATAATGATCTGTAGGAAAGAAATTTGTGCTGGCAACAAGCAGAACTAGCATTAATAGGTCTTTTTTACTTCCATGTTTTAAAAAAATCTTTCAACACAAGCATGGTTTAGTGGGTATCTGGGGACTTAACTGAAATATGGCCATTTCACTCACAGTGTGATAAAAACACGTACATCTGACCACGATCCTTTTTCAACTTGTGAAAGAAAAGTGGCTTAAGAAGCAAAATTCTGCTTTAAGGAGTTAAATCTCCAATCACATACTTTGTTCCCACTCTCTGTGACACTTTAGCTGCCTTTTTAGTTTTCCTCTCATTTGAAAATTCTCTTGCAAGTGGGGAGATTGTGCTCTGGTGATTAAATACAGATTTTAGTGGCTTGCTTTATTAACAATGTCTCTTTTTATGCCAAATGTTGTTGTTGCTTCAGGATTCTTTGGTGTGTACCAAGAGCTGGCACATCTTCCTGCATTTGTTCTGGCACTTTTCAGGCCCCACAGCGCAGCAGCACAGGCACTTGAAGAGTAATCCAGCAAAACGCCCCAGGGACAGAAATGCCAACCAACCAAAGCCTGACTTGAGTAATGCCACCAGCACACTTGAACTGTCCTGGAAAATAGGAACTGGAGGAATAGAATTGAATTTTACAAAAGATACTATTAAAGAAAATAATAATAATAAAAAGAAAAATATAGGTTTGAATTGAGCTCAGTTTTAAAGCCAATGTGAGCCTGAGCATGGAGCTGTGTATAGCTGCTCCCAGGGCAGGGCAGGAATCAAATTGGTCCACATTTTCCCTGAGAGCATGAAAATGATTGATACCATCTCTCTTGCAGGCATTGATTACTTTCTGCTTAGTTCTGGCTAGATGACAACTGCCTGCCATCTGTTCCCACCCACCTGGTGATGAGGGAGGCAAATTTTGACCTTCTCTCATCACAAAGCCTGCACGTCTTCCAGAAATGCAACTGTCCCCATGAGGGACACTGGCCTGTGTCCTCCTGTGCAGGAGAAGAGGAGTGGTCTGTGCCCATCAAATGTGAAACAAGAGCACACAGAGGCTTGGGGACAGAAACTCAAGCATAAAGCTGAAAATGGAACTGCTTCATGACCAAGAACTCAAATTTGCTCAAAATACTCCAGAGCAGCAGAGTGGGAAGACATATGGAGTGCCAGGCTGTGATTTGAAGCCAGAATTTTCCCTGTGGAACCCGAAATCTGAGCTGTGATCTGCAGTGTAATGGGGAGATCTCCAGCCTGTGAGGTACCTCAACCCAGAGATGTCCCTCGTCTCAGGAAACAGACACCTCAGTGGACTGAAAGCAGCTCTGCTAGGCCAGCTGGGCCCCATTCTCCTGGAAAGACCAAACATGTTCCAGCTCTGCCCCACCCTAACCCTGGACCCTCAGAGAAGCTGCAGTGAAGTCAGTTTACCCTGCCTGCAATATGGGAATTATGGCTCTTGTTTAAAGTGCTCTGCGATCTGCAGCTAACTGTGACTTATTGATTTCTTTGTTCCCTGCTCAAAAGAGCTCTTGCTTCCATTTAAGAATATTTTTTTTTCTCAGATCAGTAAGTAATTTTTTTGTTCTATCCCAAAATTAATTTTTCAATATTATTAATTTTCATTTATTCAAACATGTGAATCATCTTATTAAATCTTTTCCCAATGCTTTTCCAGAAGCTTTAAAAACAAATATAATGTATCTGAAGAGTCACTTTTTAACACAGTATTTCTATAAAAAGTAATTTATTTCTTTAGCTAGGACAGGTAATATTTTCCTTCTGCCATCCCACTGACATTTTGACACTCTTCTGCTTCCCTCTGTTCTTGGGTAACAAACAAAACTTAAGAAATTACAGGGGATTTATTTACAGTGATATTCATCAGTGAGGTGGAATAGCCACTCTGGTATGCATTGCAATCATATGAGTTTAAATGAATTCCCAAACAGCTGTGATGCCTGCTCTCTCCAGCTGTGCTGCCCATGACTATTTTAAAGATCATTAACAATACTCATGTAACAGCAAACTGTTACAATCTCCGTGCAATGTAAAGGTTCCCTGACTAAACTAGCAATTTTCCATTACAATTCAAAATTGTTATTAATGGCAGGGATTTGCCTATTTTAAAATATCATTTTATGCTTAATTTGTCTTCTAATGACTCCAAACATGCAGTGCTTCAGTAATGACCCTTTGGACTGTGTTCTGCTTTCGTGATGAATTAATCCTGACAGCTTTCTCACTGTAAGAAATCATTGATTTCATAGTAGTATTACATAGATTTCAGTCGTAGTCTTGAATCTGCATTTAGTTGCCATGACTGCAGCTGAACACTCTTCAAATGTTCAAGCCCTTCTGCTACCTCAACACCTTTTTAGAAAAGCCACCTCCCAGTGTCCGCCAGGAATTAGCCATCAAAGCAAAGGCAGTTACCATGGTCTGGGGAATCGCTGAAGCATCAATCAGGAAGCCTTTTTTTCTCCTTTATTTGCTTGTTACCGAGGAGGAAACCCCACTGTTTTTATGTTATTGATTCTTCCTTGATTGTTATCTCGATAAGTAGATTAAACTTTAGTGCTCTGTGGAGCCAGGCCACTCCTGCTGTTCATAATTTCCAGTTCTATTACAAAGATTCTGTCAGTTTGCTTCAAACTCACTAACACATATGTTTCACTTTAAAACTGAAATCATCTCATACAGATGCAAATCGCCTTGTTACCTCCCCAGGGATTGTGTGAATTGCCATCCCCCATCATAACCTCTCCAGCTTGTGTGTTCCCTTAGAGCAGACACTTAAATTCCACCTTACACCTGCAATATTGTTCCCTTTAGAAAGAACTGCTTTCATTCCACAGGGATACGTCAGAATATAGCTGGTGGAAGCCAAAGGAGTCTTCAAAAAAAGACTTATTACATTTGGATTTGAATAATAAAGGCTTCCCTGCAACACTGCAGATTACCAAAAGTCCACTTAGACCAAAATCTCTTTAGCATTAAAATAATCATTTAGACAGGAACTCAGCCACCTAAAGAAACTCCTTTCCACTTCATCATCATTATGGGAACTAAGCCCTGAGACTTTTCCAGCAGTCTACTGGTATAAGATTGGTGTGAGAGGAAAATCAGACTCAGAATTTTCAATTTTTTTCCAGCTATTAAGTGCCTTTCAGTTAATTTCCTTTTTTTGCTATTAATACTGAAAAATGTCACTTCCTCGACCTTTTTCATTTCCCCCTTTTCCATTCGGATAATGAAAATAGAAGGATAAGACTCATGGCAGCATTACAGCAATGAAATCATATTAGCACTGCCTTCAGTTTCCCCTTCCTGGGCACCATGCTTCCCTACTGAGTTTGTATATGTATTTTTTTTTTTTTTTCTGAATATGGAACCCTTCTTTTCCTATTTTTAAACAGAGCAATATTAAGTCTTTACTTTCAAAATTAACTCACTGGGTAGATCTCTTATTCATGAAAGCTCTTTAGCAGCTTAACTGACTGCCAATAAAATTGAGGAAGGATGAATCAGGATTGGGTCACACCTAAACTTACTACAGTTTAGTTTACTTTCAGCAGATTATTTTAAAGATTTTTTTTAATTGCATTTTTACATCATATCTTTTGCTGTTGATGGTATGCTGTGGGAGTAGCACAGGTGTTTGACTTCTGCTTCATTGACACACAAGAACCATTTGCCTCCTCCTCAGGACAATTATCTCATGCACTTTCCATTTCAAAACCTACCAACTGAATTCATCTCCAAGAAAATAATCCTACATTAAAGGATGTCCCATGAGTAAAGGCTACTTACTCTGTGTAAAGCAATGAAAAATCACAGTCCTTAAATTATAATGTTGGCATTTCAGCTCTTTCGTTTCAGACTCCCAAGAGCTGTTTCCACCTTTTTGAGGTGGAAATAGTAATTTCTATTAAGATGTGACAGTATCTTGCCAAAGACAGTGTATGTCAGGGAATTTTTGAGAAATTTGTGCCAAACCTCTTATTTGGTTCAAGTGGTATTGGGAAACTCTCTGATGGTAATTTCTCATGTTTGCTTGGAACCCTCTGTGATAGAGAGTTCTGTTGTATTTTTTTTTTCTATTTTCTTATTGCAAACCCATCCTGATGGGTTTTGCAGTGTACACTACCCAGCATTCTTGTGCCAATTTAAAATTCTCTGCTGCCATGCGAACTGAACAAACTGTAGCAATGGTATGCAGACAAATGTGACCCTTTGTTTATAGCAATCACATAAATCTGTGTGCATTGATCCTGGTGCAAAGGTCTGTGATGATCCTGAAAGAATGCATTCGGTCAGGATATCAATCTCTTATGATCCTGAAATAATGCCATGAGATCTTTAACTTCCACTTGAACAAGCACTAAAGGCAGAGAGATAGAAACTTGGATTAACTTCTTATCCAAGTGACACCTCTCGCAATGTTTTTGACCCTTACTTTGAAGCTGTCACCGGTTGCCTTGATTTATGGAAACACTATCCTTTTAAATCCTCCTCCCTCTTATCTCTGCAGGCAGTTTCCTGATTTGCTTTTCTTTCTCTTAGATCATCCATATTATTTCTTGACAGGGGCTGTGTGGACAGCCACACTTTCGATGGTACTCAGAAAGAAAAATGATTCTCTGTTTTCCAGCTGAACAGAAAATATTACAGATGGTTTTAGTAGTTTCACTTAGAAGACTTCAAGACTTTTTGTTTCAGGTTACAGAAAGAAAAATAATAATTTAAAAAATGCAGAAAAGTATCACTGCAAAGTCGTTTTCATCTTACTCTAATTTCACAAGCTAGGTTTCCCAGGAAAATCTGAAGTGTACTATAGTAACAAGATACCTTTTCCATCATTCCAAAGAGCTTTCGTCAGTAATAAAGAACCTGTTGGGCTAACACTGATTCACCAACAAAAATAAAAGCTGGTCCCAGCCCCAGAGATTATGTCTATACTAGTAGTGTACAAAACCATGAACAGGGTTCAGGTCAGAGCATGAGCACACCAATATCTGTTATTTAACAGTTGCCATAATACCTGTGTTGCCTTGTGCCATTTACTGTTATTCAGACTACCTGGGCACAGCTCAAGAGACTGCACATACCTGTTTCTCATGGGCAGTTTGGTTGTTTTAATCCTGGCATTCTTTGGAGAGAAACAAGAGCCCGTGTGTGAAGTCAGGCCATGCCATGGCACTGGGGCTCAGGGGCACACAATGGTCTGTGTCCATTTTTATAACTCAGACACAGCCAGGGAGTCTGCAGCTGGAGCACAAGGAAAGTGGCAACAGAGGAGACAGTGGAGTACCAGCCCACAGGAAGGAAATTTTGTGAGGCATCACCTGGAGAAACATTGTCTGTACTGGCATAGCCTTGACTGTATTTAAAAGGAGCTTTTCTAGAATCTGTTGGTCAAGATGCAAGAAATAATGAAGCCTGGCTTGAATGCTGAGAATAGATAATAGAGTAGGATTTTTACATTTTGGTTTTTAGGCAGAAATACACATTAGTTTTAAAAATCATAAAGAAACTAGCATTGGCCACACTGTTATTAGCCCCTGCCCATACTGGTGGCTTTCACAATTTCCTTTGGAGAGAGGACACTCAAGCTAATTCTGCTCTCATACAAAAAAAAGAGTGATGAGGTGGGACACGAATGAAGCAGAGCACATTTCTCCTACTCCACTGGTGGGTGATCTGCCTTGTGGAAGCCTGACCTTTCCCAGACATACATTCAAACATACCCCATAAAATGTTCAATAGTCTCTATTATGTTCTTTTTTTTTGCCATGGGTTAGGAAAATCTAAAAAAAAAAAGTCTGAAAGGTAATTTTGCAAAGACAACTACTGTTAAATTGGTTACCATATAACAGCCTTATAGCCGAGACTGACACCTCCTTTGGTATGTGAGAAACTGTAGAAATAGACTTACAAGAGTTTGGAAATATGGACAAGCAAGTTATACTTGATGTCCTTCTAAAAAGGCATCCACACAGGGAATAAAACCAGCAAAAACGTGTACAAAATACTAGTCAAATTCAAGTCGCTTCAGTATTGAAGTCAAATATGTCACTAGAATTTAGACCAGTGGTCTCAGCAGAGTAATAACTTGAAGGACAAAACCATCAAGTAGAAGGACCAGGTCTCCTCAATGTGAAAATAAATGTGAAATAAATCTACCTCCAGCAAAGTCACTTTCTTTCTGATATTAGTATTGCAGTGTCCTTCCAGAACAGATTGAAACTGTCCCACGTTAATTATTTTACATGCAAAACAAACTGGGGACTTGTGACCTAAAATCTCTAAGTGAATTCATACAGTTTTTTGTGGTTTTTCTTTTTCTCTTTCTCTTTCTCTTTCTTCATGGTTTTGGTTTTTTTTGTTTTTTTGGTTTTTTGTTTTTGTTTTTTTTTTACCTAGGTTAAGCCTCCTTTCTTCTTTTTTTTTTTTTTTTAAAGTTACTCTGGTGAAGAAGTGAACTGTAACATGAATGCCAGAACTGTCTGCAGCACCATCTCCTGCTGCTCCAAACCAGCAGTGTGGGTAAGATCACAAACAGCACAGTCCCAGTAGGCTCCAAATATCCCAAACTTCCACTCATTAAAGTTGGGCCTTAAAACAATACAATATGGCTTCCCCTAGAGATATTTTTTCCAAGAAAAAAGAATAATACACTGAATCTTTAATTTTTTTTTGCCATGTCTTGAGACTTTTGTAATGAAGCAGGGAAAGTGCAGCATGATTTCATTATGTCTTGACTATATACATTTTGAATATTGACTTTTTTGTCAATTAGAATGTAAACATAGCTTGAAGATTCCACACAGCTTTAATACATGATCAGCACAGTTACTCACTGTGGGTATTTTAAGAACATGCCCAGATTGCAGCTATCAGAAGCAGATAATTTTACTCATACAATTATTGCGGCTTTCTTATATGACTTAAAGTGCGCAAAGTTGAAATTCCTTTTTTCCCAAAGTCAACTACCTCAAAGCTATGGGAGAAGAACATTTTTTTCCACATGAAACCCAAGTTTTTAAGCTCTGTTCACACAGCTGGGCATGCAGAATCAGCAAAGCTCTTAAAAATTCCCCAGGGAATTAATGTGACTTAATGGCAGTGTAACAATGGGATAGGGCTTGTCACAGTCTTCCCAGTGACTTCCAAATAAAATAAAATGTAAAAAATAAATAAAATGAAATAAAATAACCATTCAATCTTCTCTGACAGAGATAGTTGCAATGGTATTAACCAGTAAATTTGTTCAGATGGAGGCTGTGACCCTTGCTGTGTTTATTGCAATGAGACCATTGCCACAGTCACTGGAAGTGTAGTATGTGAAAATTCTTCATTGTTTCTGCACTAGTTTGTTCTGCTACAGTAGCTGAGGCAATTTAAAGGCCAACTCGTGGGAATTACTGTAGCATACACGTTAAATGTGAACATTATGCTAGTATCACAAACCAGTCTAATTTAGTAGCTCTTTAAGGCATAGTACAAGATGGTCCCCTGTCTCCTTTGAACTGAAGAGATGTCTTTTCTTACTGTGGGGACGATTTTCAACTGATCACTGAGAGACATTTTGGCTGAGTATTTTACATAATTTTAAGATTCTTATAATCTTGATTCTTTTTTAATAGAGAAAAATTGGCTGGCCTTCTCATATGAATCGTTCTGGTGTTGGGAAAGGGAAAACAGCCAGTAAATGTTACATAAAAACGGGAGGGGAATTGAGTTACAGACGTACTCCAAAGCATCCAAACCAGTAAAACATATCACATATTACTCTTGAACAATGCAGCCTCCTCAGAGGTACTAGATTGCTTCTCCAAAGTCCTGTTTAATACGTGATTGACAAGAAAACTACACCCCCTGTCTTGAAGCTGACTTGACTGGCCTCAGTGGAGGGGTCTCCTTCCGTCCCACCAAGCCTGAGCACTGACAGGGCATCCTGTGCCTGTTATCTCTAACCTGCTGTCAAAGCATCAGCTGCATCCCTGCTCACTTTGGGTTTCTGCTGCGTCTCCCCAGTCCCAAGTGACATAGTCTGGGGGATTCTCTGTGCCACCCCTGTGCACTGATGAACACAGCTAGACTTTGTCTTCTCCTTCTTCCAGACTTTTCTGCAGTTGTCTCAAGTGTGAGGCCCACAAAAGGCTTGATAGCAATTACTCAGCTGGCATAGATTGTGAGGGGGCTGTGAAAAGAGTAGACCTGTGAATCTGTTTATTTTAGTTCCACAACTGAGTAAAATGGAGAGAGAGAGAAAAAGAAGGTCATGTTTGACAATGTGCAAGAGGTAAATCAGGTCTGGAAAGTTTAAAAATTGAAAACCTTTTCCTTTGTCCAGCAACCCAACCTAAAAGACAGTCCTGAAAAAAGCTACTCCTGGAAAATGGCCTGATGCTCTTCTGACTCACTATCCTGTCAGCATAAGGTATCAAACCCTGGGCAGGATTCAAGGCTTTTAGAATTTTTCAGGATTTTAGGGTCAATACATCACTCCGCTGAGGACATTTGAACCTACTTCATCCCACCTAGAAGAATGCCTTAAGTGCAGCTTCATGGCAGCATTATGATTCAGCTCTTTCACTTTCCATAGATTAAGATTCACAAAAGTGGAGCATAACTACCACTTCCCAAGTGAATACCTCAAAAAAGTATGTGGGATAACCAGTGCTGATATTTTTATATAGAATTATGTATATTTAAATCAAAGTTCTCAAAGGAGAGACTGGAGGAACCTCCAGCATTCTGACATTATAAGATTGCCACACTCACTTGAAACCACACTCTGTTTTATTGAACAGTGAGAGGATTGCTGTGGGAGGAGAAAGATTTCAATTACTTTTTTGTTGTTAGAAACAAAATTTGATCCTGTGTTTTCCAAATTGTGCATGAATTCTATTATTACTGAGTAAAAATGGAGACACTGTTTCTGTTTGTCTTTAAGGCAGACTTAAGAAATTAGCCATTTTCCTTCCAAACTCAAAATTTCCTGGACACAGAACTCAAGAGTGCTACCATTTCTCAAAAAAAAAAAAAAAAAAAAAGAAGGAAAAAAAATTTCAAAATTACCCAGCTTTTCCAGTAAATCTTATTCTTAGATTTAACCTAACCTAACCTAATCCAAGCTTCTCAGTTTTCTCAGATGCACCACACAGTTCAGGGTCTCATTACTGTGTTCACATATCAGTATTTTGCCATTTATTTACTCTGAAAATTCTCTGCATCTTCTAATTCATATTGTAGCTACGTGATAGATGTATGGGCTTCCTGATACAGTGAGACAATGATTGCTGATGGAAGGCACACCAGGATTTTTTGGGAAGGCAAGAAGGGAGAAATCTGAAGAAGCCCAATCAGAGAGTAACAAACTATATCCTGGGTAGAGGATGTTGTTTTTACTGCCTGGTCAGACTGTGTTCTGCACTGCATCTGCTGTGATATATTTTATTTGAAGAAATACAATTCCCATGGTACAGGGTTTCCTAAAGCCAAAATTGAATAGACATGTAGAATTCACTTGGAGAGAAGCTGAACTAAAAAAATGACCTACAGTAAGTAGGTGTTCCTAGATTAAATACTTGAACTGCTTATTCTGGAGATCACTACTCAAACTAACATAGATGCAGATCATGTTTTCCAAAGAGTAACAGTCTTGACCTCTGTTGGCTGGGTCATAAAATTATTTTGGGAGGCTATTGTGGAGCACGTTCTTTAGGTGAGTGTGTTTCAGTTTAGATCATTGGACTCCGAGATAAAACCTCTCCTTTGGCAGTTTGTAAAGGTTTGTGCTCTTCAGAAAGTCCATGCAACTCCAAAAAAAAAGCCTAGGGAAAGGCACTGGCCATGGATTAAGAATCTCTTTTCCACTCAATTCTTTTTTGAGGGGTAGAAAGGAAGGCTGGAGGCAGAGAGAGGGAAGCTTACTTGGGAGGAAGGGAGGCAACAGAACTAGAGATGACTTATGAATAATCATTTCTTTTGTTGTCATGACTTTTTATTGCTTTTGGCACCAAATGGCTGTGTCGTTATAGGAATTTATGTTCATGCCTCATTCAAATGGAAAAAAAAATTAACAATTTGTTTCTAAAATAAAAGGAACATGCAGGAGCATCTGCAAGGAGAATGACCGCTTTCATTTAGTCCAGCTTTAATAATGTGTAAAACTATGTATTTACTGTCCAACTAGTTTGGTCAAATTCTGCTCGGTTGCCCTTGGGCTTTATAATTAGTCAAGCAGAGGAAGAAATTTGCTAGCCATGTTCAAAACAGAAAAAACATGGGTAAGATTTTAAAAGCTTGGTGTGCTTCCAGAGACTGTGTCACTCAAGTTTTTTGTTCTGGTTCCCGAATTAATTACAACAATATCCATCCCTATCAAAACTCATCTAAAGACTCCCTGAGACTTGGACACTGGGCAGGCTGTGTTAGGTTAGGTACACAGACTCGGAGAGCTCCTCAAGTGAAACCAGTGTCTGTGGAGCCTGGGATGAGAAAACAAGACATCCCACCACTGTCTAAACTGCATGTTGTATTTGCCTCTCTCCTGTCTCATCTCAGAGGTGGAACTTCCCAGTGCCTCCACATATTTCTCCTGAAGCTCCTAGGTTGTTTTTAAAGCTGAGTCACAGCAACGCTTGCACTAAAGAGAGCTGGAGTTGGGGTTTGCTGAACCAAAGTTCAGTGTGGGTGTTCTCCCAGTTAAACACGTGTGTGCCCATGGCAACTGACTTCTCGTGATGTCCACTTTGTGGTGTTGTTCTTGGATGGCTGAAATAGAGAACGCTTTTACATCTATTTGCTTCACTTGACTGAGGATGGAATGGTTCCAGTTGTGTAAATAGCTCCTGGTGCTCTTCCAGTTCTTCTCCTCACTACCCCATGGGGATGCGTTTGCTTAAGCAGGGCCTAGTAGGAGAAGAAGCTCTGCTGGATTCCTCCTCACAAGCCTTCCAGCACATCTCAGGCCTGAACTACAGCATCTCTGTCAGTACAGCTCATGACCTCTCCTTGAACAAAAGGAACCAGTTTTACCACATTAAGTCATGGTTTTGCCTAATAGCAAATTAAGAGGGATAACTTAACACATGTAACTCTTGGTAGGACTTGGGCCTCCAGAGACAATCAGTGAATATCCCAATCAACTACACACTTGTCTATCCTCATACAAATCCTGTGAGATAACAGTTGCACAAAAAGGCATATTATCTAATTAACACATGCAGCTGGAATTTGATCTTCCGTTTTCCTTTGGAATATCCCAGCTGAAACTGCACTCACATCACTACAGGATTTATGAGGATTACACAAAGTGCTTTTTCCCATACACATGGCGAGTATGAGTTTCATCCATCAATGCAAGCTTGCATAAGCCCTGTGAATGAAGGGTTAGATGTGACTTTGAAATCCTATCTCAAGTGGAAGAAAAAAATGGAAAGTGCATAGAATATAATATACAATGTGTGGATATGAATTTTTTTCTCATGTATAGTTGTAATCTGTAGTTTATGAATGTTACACTGAAACTGGAAGGTATAACAATCTGTATAACAGTTTTCCTCCGTTTGCTTGACAACTAAACAGCATGGGAATTAAAAATCATCTTTTGATAGTCTATGTCGGACTAATAACATCTGAAACTTACTGTTGATTTTAGAGTCTTGCTTCCCTCCAAATACCCACAGTTACAGAGGAAAAGAGTGAGAATTAGTACTTCTAATCCCCTGGCTCCTAGTTTTATAGCCACATGCCTAGATGCTTCTGGGAAAAATCATGGAGAAGGGAAGATGCCTGAGTTCTGGTCTGATATAAATTCCTGAAGCTACATTTGTTCCCGGAGTTACGTTGTTGATGTCTGCTGAAGATATGACACACTGTTAAAAATTTATTTAACCAAAAGAATGAAAGCATTGACTGCTGACTCACAGAAATTACTCTCCTTCTGCACAGGTACTGGACAACACAGTGTGTTGAACCTGAACAATCCAACCAGACAAAAAGTCCATCAACTTTTCCTATCCAGGGACTATTGTCTGAAACACATGGAAAAAAGAACACACACACAAAGAAACAGTACAAAAAGAAGTGGCTTTTGTCCTTTTATGGCCTTTTAGCTTTGCCAAGGTCTCATTGAAACCTTTGAAAGAAATGGAAAATACTCAAAGCTTTAGAGTAGAGACTATCTTTCCTTGTTCTTTCTTCTCAGCATTAACTTTCTTCTCAAGCTCTTCAGTATCCTTAAACCTTCTTCCTCCAGGAAGTAGCATTAGGAGCAGAGAAAGTCCAGACAGAAAAAAAGCATAATCCAGGGGCCACAGAGACAGGATAGGCAGTAGAAGAAAAACAAATAGAAGACTATTCATGAAGAGCTGATCTTTGGCATCCTCTGGCATTTCCATAGAGGTGGAAATCATGCCAATTCTTGAGTTCTGTACAAAACAGTGCAAAAGAAAGGCCAGCAACATCCTCACTATTCATAGAGGAGCTGTCTTAGTGCAGAGAAAGCTGCTAAAACCAAGATCACAAGAGAAGGAGGTTTTCAGTGCAGCTTGTTTAATTTTAATGGAGACATAATTTGAAGGACTGGTGAGCACTGACCTGGAAAATCAGTTTCTAACTGAGATATCTACGAGGTAGAACCAAAAATCTCCAGTTAGTTTTATCAGCTGAGCCTACAAAATACAAATTCAATTGCTCAGATAACTTCTAATGGCTAAAAAAATATCTCATCTTCTAAGCTATATACTGATCAGGATGCTTTACTTGAATAATTTCTGAAAAATAAGACCCTACAAAACATAATATATTTGCTGGTAAAGAGATATTAATTGCATTTGTGCCTCATTCTGTCCAGCTGGATTAAGTTCTTGCTGAGCACATCGGACAGCTTTTATTTGCTTCTTGTCATGCTAAATAAGAAGGCATTTAATGCTAGAAAATAGCTTTAAACCTGTATAAATCTTTGCAGCCACAAAAGGACCCACTCAGACTGAAAATGCTGCTTTTTAAAACAAATTCACTTTGTTAATGTGTTCTCAATCCAAATATCCAAAGTAATGTTTAACCCTTGTACTCTTTTCTCCCCTCCTACAGGATACTCTAATTCAATTATTGCAGTATACTTGATTTAGATTATAGCTCTTCACCTTTTGCTCAATAAACTGCACTTTAAGCATGGTATAGTCTCATTAAAGCAAATAAATGTAACCTTCAGATCACTCTCCAGCTTTGTAACTTTGTATGGCAAGAGAACTGATGCACGTCTTTCACTATGGAGTGATGTATACCAATAAAAATCTTTGGAAAGTTAAATGGACAAGCCTGGATCAGACAGTCCCTTAAAAACGTCATAGTTCTGTAAACCTGAAAAGCTCAATGGCACACTGTACATGTCTAAAAATTAATCAGTTAAAATTGGGAGCACAGCCTAGATTTAGCCAAGTCCAGACTTTAGTCTTTAGCAACATACTACATGGGTTATAACAAGATATATGACAGATATTAATTTTTATCTGTTCATATTTGCCGTATACAGATGTAGATTTTATATTTTATTTTCATTATACAGTTTTCATAATAAAAATGTTTCTGGATCATATGAGTCACCTAGTTCTAATATCCTATCAAAGAAATGTGACTCCTAATTTTAGAAAATGTGTAATATTTTTGTGTCTTAAAAGCTCATTAGTCCTAGAAATTTTTCTAGACTATCCACAAATTGAATTACAGACTATATTTTGAAGAAACAAATCATGAATTTTGAGGAAGAAGGATTGATTTAGCAATTCAGTCATAAATACTAAATGAAGAAAGACAGGAGAATGCTGCATCTGGAAACCACGTGTGTTAGAAAAGGATGCTCATTCCAACACTGGCCTCTGGCTTAGGCCTCTCTGTTTAGTTCTGTTCATCCTTGAGGTGTAACAGGCATAAGCTTCATTGTTAACTCTAAATTCAGACATTACCAGGATTTATATCATCTGTGGGCAAATTCCATTACCAAATGAGTTGGTTGCTCCACTCCTAGAAAAGTTTGATTACCCAAGTCCTTGCATGCAGTGATTTCCCATTCTCTGTGTTAGCAGAGATCCATGACAGCAGATTTCAAGTTGATTATCAGCCATTATTTCAAGTTGATTATCAGCCATCAACCAGTTTTTCTCCCTGAAGTCAGAAGTTAGTTTTTCTGGCTGATATTAACCTGGCACATGACTTTTAACTGGGAGCCAAGATCATACAACCAAGCTCATTTTTGAATGTGAATTTAAGGAATTATTTGGAAGAGCCTCACTAGAAGAAATAAAGGAAAAATATCAGGGGCATCCATATGCAGACTGAAAATTAACTACTCTGCCAGCTTCTTGCTGGGTTAGCCTAAATATTCCTGTATCACCAATTGCTTTTAATATGAAGATTTGGATTTCATTTGACTGGTATTGCAACATCATCTGCATAAAGCTTTTTTTTTCACACAGTCTTCATTTCATGTGTACTTTGCTCAGTCAAGGCCTAGAAACAAAGAAGAATTCACTTAAAATGAACAGGAACAAATTCCAAAGATGACATGATATCCCTGAGGAGTTTCAAAGGAATATGAACTGAGTAAAATTATCAGGAATTCTATAGGCAACATTAATTGTTACCATTCCCAAATACTTGAAAAATCAGTCACTGGCTTACATGAGACTCAAAATCTATAATATTTTCCAAGCATTGTTTTCAGATATCTTCCATTTGCTTTTTATCTCTGCAGTTGCTGTGGTTTGAATTTCTAAGCTTTTCTCTGCCACAGCCTGTAAGCTGATGTTTTATCTGTGTTTAATGGAAACTGATCTTGTATGAACATACAGCTTGGAGCTGAATTTTCAGAAAACTGTCAGCTATTTTAAGTCATGAGATAATATGATGAGACTTGGAGTTACAGAGGCAGGTAAGAAACCACCTTATGGCATTTTGCTTCTGTGATTCAAAAACCACTTGAGAGGTTCCCTTCCCAAAATACCCAAATGTGTTACTGTAAAACCTAAGACCTGTTCCATAAAAGTCTTGCTCCAAAGAGAGGACCATACCAGTTTGTAAGGGCCCAAGAACTCATCCCTTGGGATCTTTTCACCACCCCTGTGGAGTTCTGCATCATGTGGTACGGTGAAGCTGATAGACAGCTCCACTTGCTGTCTCTCTGTAAGAGAAGAAATAAACTCCAGAATGTGTGAGGGGCCAGAGCACAGTACTGCAAGACTGATGCTTAAAAAGCTCATTATCTGTGAAACGTGTTTTACTTCCTTCATCAGACTGTACGAACTGGGAATCTAAAGTAATTCTGTGATGTCTTCCTTACAACTGTCTTTGTGTATTTATCTTCTCCACAATTTTCAGGGAATTGGTGTTGGACCTTCCTACAAACTGGAAGACAGGACACAGAGATAGATTACCTTGGACAAGCCTTCAGAGGAATTGAACCTGGGCCATCATCAGACCACATTCTTATTCCTAACACAGACAGGTGGAATTCACTCTTTGTTTCCCTTTCACAAAAAATAGATTTCCCTATAATTACAGTTGGAGTTTCAACTGCAGTTTTACTTTCTCCCAAAGACAGTAGAGTTGGAGCAAATTAATCTGCCTTTTATTTTGATCAGGCAAGTAGCCTGACTTTTTAACTGACCTGCTGTGATTTCTGAGTTGAGGAAAAACACAAAAGGTTTTTATTAAAACCAAAATACTTAGCTTTTTTGAAACACCCTGCTTGGTATTTGCTTTCTACACACAAAACCTGTTTTTCTTTTATCCCTCCAAAACATTTTGATGAAAAGGATCCTCAAGCCTTACTATTCAGCAATTGGGCCTTTAAAAACAAATTTTGGATAATATGAGTTTTTATAACACATTTATATATTTATTTCTTGGATTAGTGTATTTAAGCTGTGAGGAGCTGAGGGGACTGATGGCTTTTTCTGAACCACATGGGGTTCTTTTGGCATTTGTGATGAAGCTGTTCTATGCCAGATAACTGAGGCTTATGAACAAAGCTACTTGATTTAAAAGTTCATGCACAGGTTACAGAAACACCGGTGGTGTGAGCAGGTTTTCTTCTCCTCGCCTCTTTTAAACACTTATACACCTCTTTTCCCAGCCACGGCTAACTCCAGCTAAGGGGCTTATACATGTCTGAAGAGAGCAAAATGTCTGTGCTTCTGCTTCTCCAGCAAACCTGGACACAGGTCCTGTGGCAAGCCCTCATTTACTGCTTAATTCTTTTTACAGGCAGCAGGTATTAAACAAGCTTCTTGCAGCAGCTGTTCTGGGAAACACTGGCATGGCTGTAATCCCCCCGGCTGAAATGCTCTGAGGTATTTACTGACTCTCTGCTCAGCTGAAGAGCCTCCAAATCACTGGAGCCAGACTAACTCTGGGCTCCTGGTGTTAGTTGCCAAATGTGAAAACAAATCCAAGTATATGTCCAGGATCTGAATTTTAGGCTAAGTAGGAAAAATGCTTGGATCAAAAACCTCTACAGTGGGGCACCCAGGAAGGTTCTGTTTAGCTCTTGAGTGTTTTTCAAAATATGCTTGCTCTCTTTAAATTTAATTCAACTTTTGAAATGTAGAATGTAATTTCAAACTGGAATTAGAAACATATTTGCTTATGACTCAAAAAGATAAATGGATGGGTTTTTTCCCCTCCCATTTTTAGTTTTAGTTGAAACTACTCTACAGATTCTTTTTCCTAATTTGGTAACTCTGAAGTTTGGGATTTTTTAAATTTTATTTTTTTAAGCAATTTTAGAAATAAAGTATTTACTGAAAAGCATCACCCAGCACTGGAAAATCATTTTGGAAGGAAATATAATGAAAAACGTTCTCAAAAAAAAAACAAAAAAAAACACTGAAAAGGAACCAGCAAACATCCTACTGCAATATGAACAGAAATATGAAGAAAATATTGACTTCATTAGACAGATCAATTCCTCATAATAGCCTAATCTAATAATCAGGCTGACTAAGGGCTTTGTGTCCTTTGGTGAAAAGAAGGATGTCAGAAATAGCTGCATGCTAAAGTCCTGGTTCACTGCCTTCTCTCAGACACTTAAGTTTTATATTACAGCCTCAGCTGTATTTTATTATTATTATTATTATTATTATTATTATTATTATTATTATTATTTTTAATCCTAGGCTGCTTTAACTTCCTTATCCAGGGACTAGAGTTTTATGGATTGAGCAGACAGAGTACCAGCAGCTGAAGTTAAAAATATTCACTTCTTATGTTATAGAAAAAACAGGTCAGTTTGAATGGAAAACTTTTACAGTCTTTGTAACTAAGATGGGCAAGGTGGTTCTCAACATTTTCCTTCCACAGGATATCTAAGATACTTGAATTTGTCTGTCTAGCTTGGGAATGAACTAGAAGCAGTCCTGACAGGAGCACAGAGATGGTTGAGCTTTCAAAGACTGTGTGGGATTTCAGGCAATAGTGGAGTGTACTGTTACCACATTAATTCACTCATTTTTATGGAGTCAGATCATAGCAGAGCATGGTGCTGTATATAGAAAACACAGACACAAAGAGGCTGTGGAGTAGCTTGTACAGAAAATCTCCCAGTGAAAGCTATTCAAGCACTAACATTTTTTCAGCCCCCCCTGCTTATTTTTCAGCACAATATGGTATCTTTGAAGAAATGTTAATGGTGAGGCTTTCTGTGCTATTGGAAGTGCTCTCACCTGGCCATGGCTCTGCAGAGGCAGCAAGGCTAAACCATGGAATTTAGCTGTGCCATAGGCAATCAGAATAAAGAACAAACCATAATTGTCCCTGTGCATGTCAGGGGGTTTGGAGCTAGATGATCTTTAAGGAAAACCTTCCAACCCAAACCTTTCTAAGATTGTATTATTCTGTATATTAGTGCTTAGAAGTATTCAAATTACTTCCATATTATGGTTCTGCCTGCCATTTCCCCCCATTTTAATCCCTCTTTCTACTGTCTGAGTACCAGAACGCATGCACTGCACCAGAGGAGGTCTTGCCATGACCTCGTACCCAGGCATTTTTCCTGTCATTCTCTATGGGTCTCATACGCCTTCACACAGCTCTGCAACACCAGCAGCTCACAGTCATGCTGGGAGTTTCTGCTCTGCAGTCTGCTTCTCTTCTTTGCTGCTTTCAAACCCTCAGCATCCACCCCCTCCAGTAGAAAGTTTTATTACTGCTTAAATAAGTCTTCTCACTTTTCAT
>VYXC01004862.1:59590-135032 GCA_013397175.1 Platysteira castanea
AAATATAATGAAAAACTTTCTCAAAAAAAAAACAAAAAAAAACACTGAAAAGGAACCAGCAAACATCCTACTGCAATATGAACAGAAATATGAAGAAAATATTGACTTCATTAGACAGATCAATTCCTCATAATAGCCTAATCTAATAATCAGGCTGACTAAGGGCTTTGTGTCCTTTGGTGAAAAGAAGGATGTCAGAAATAGCTGCATGCTAAAGTCCTGGTTCACTGCCTTCTCTCAGACACTTAAGTTTTATATTACAGCCTCAGCTGTATTTTATTATTATTATTATTATTATTNAGTGGAGTGTACTGTTACCACATTAATTCACTCATTTTTATGGAGTCAGATCATAGCAGAGCATGGTGCTGTATATAGAAAACACAGACACAAAGAGGCTGTGGAGTAGCTTGTACAGAAAATCTCCCAGTGAAAGCTATTCAAGCACTAACATTTTTTCAGCCCCCCCTGCTTATTTTTCAGCACAATATGGTATCTTTGAAGAAATGTTAATGGTGAGGCTTTCTGTGCTATTGGAAGTGCTCTCACCTGGCCATGGCTCTGCAGAGGCAGCAAGGCTAAACCATGGAATTTAGCTGTGCCATAGGCAATCAGAATAAAGAACAAACCATAATTGTCCCTGTGCATGTCAGGGGGTTTGGAGCTAGATGATCTTTAAGGAAAACCTTCCAACCCAAACCTTTCTAAGATTGTATTATTCTGTATATTAGTGCTTAGAAGTATTCAAATTACTTCCATATTATGGTTCTGCCTGCCATTTTCCCCCCTTTTAATCCCTCTTTCTACTGTCTGAGTACCAGAACGCATGCACTGCACCAGAGGAGGTCTTGCCATGACCTCGTACCCAGGCATTTTTCCTGTCATTCTCTATGGGTCTCATACGCCTTCACACAGCTCTGCAACACCAGCAGCTCACAGTCATGCTGGGAGTTTCTGCTCTGCAGTCTGCTTCTCTTCTTTGCTGCTTTCAAACCCTCAGCATCCACCCCCTCCAGTAGAAAGTTTTATTACTGCTTAAATAAGTCTTCTCACTTTTCATGGCACGGAATTTTCACCATTTCTATCTCTCTAACAAAAGGCTTTCCAATTCTTTCTTATGACATCCCCATCTTTCAGTACAGTGACAATGACTTCAAATGCTGTGTTGTCATGTTTTATTAGCTCACTTCTGAGTTTCTGTGCCAAAGTCATAACAAAAATATTACATTAAGTTAGTCCAGTTTTGATCCTTGAGAAATCCCACTGCAATGTCCATGTGTTCCAAGGCTTCTCGTTTAGGTACAGCTTGTCATCTTCCATCTAAACAATTCCTTAGCCAAATTTCAGTTCTTGTATTAGTTGTCTCCAGCCCAAGAAACTTCCTGTGACCCAGTCCCAAATACTTTACTGAAGTCCACATATTTACTGCATTTTCCTCATGAGTGTTTTATCAAAGGGAGATTGAGTATCTTTAATAGAAACATCTGGGACAATCTGTGGTTTTGTCATATTTTCACTTGACTTTTTTTCCTTAATTAATTTTGTTTTGAATTTATTACTCCTTTTCTTCAAAATTTTCTTCAAGCCTTAAATAATACCATTAAGAGTATAATGGCTTTATAGTCTCTTTCTTTTTTTTTTTTTTTTAACAGCATAAAATGACAGGAGTTCCAGAGAACTAGTTTGTTTTAAGAAGGAATCAACACAACAAATCTTTATGTGAAACTGTTGTGCAAAATGAACTCTTGTGACTCAGATCCCAGCTCCTCCATTAGCCTTGGTGTATATCTGTTACAGGGCATTCCTGAATTTCCAATCTACATCTGTCATAAGTAAGACTAAACTGATACTATAAATTGACAAAAACCAAAAGACTACAGTTGAAGATGAAGGATTCTTGTTATACGAAACTGGAAATTGTGTACTCAGCTATATCACAAGAAAGGTCATTAGGTCACTGTCAGCAGTGATGTAAAAGATGGCATAAATTAGATGTGGGCTTTGGTGAAAATGCAAGATAGCATGTTACATTCAGAAGAAGACAGTAGATACTCTCTTTTTACAATACACAGTATAAAGCCCTCTTGTGATATTTTTACTTTGGTTTACACAGATGGACCTCTGATGATTTAACTACGGAATTTCTTTTGACCGTCACCTCTGATGGATGCCCTAACCATGACAAGCTGCATTTTTCTGATCAGATACTTCCTCTTCCTCACAAATACATTATTGAAAAGGATATATGTTTACAAGTATTTGGTATCAATGTGGAGCTGTTTTTTTCATCAAAATATGCTAAACTATTTTCTTAGAAAATTTCTGATTCATTTCTTTGGGCCCACTCAAAACCTTGAGGACAGATACAGATAAAACCACAGACCAGGGAGGCACTTTCCAAGCCATCACAGTAGTAACTTTGATTTATCCAGTTTATTTCTCTCCTGATGATGGCTCACCTCCTGATCTGCTACAGGGAGCAGGGCACATGTCTTCTTGCACTGGGGAATCAGGAGCTACAACAAATTCTTGGACATCTTAACTCCTGTTAAGTTGTTTGGATCCCAGAGCTAAATGAGATGAACACCATCCTTCATTTCTGATTCTAAACGTTACTGTTCATATGGAATAAGATTTTTTATAAAAGTCCATTTCAGTGGAAGACAGAAAGGGTTTAAGGACATCGCCCACCTTCACTGCCCTTGAAATGTGTGTGATGCCAGATATGAGGTCACCTGGGTAGAATATATAGACTCTTGGCTTCATAGGAGCCATATACAAGAATTAAAAATTGAACAAAACCAATGCTGCAGTGAAAATGAAATAATTATACTGATCTGCTTTAGGGCAACTGATGTTAGATTAGAGCTAATCAATTAACCATGCAGAAGACATAATAGCCACTATAATAGGACATCATACAGAGGCAGTAGATGGATTTTTAAAGAGTAACAAAGAGACTTAGACACTAAATACATTGACTTTAATTATCTCTTCACACTTTTTATAACCACAGAGCAACTCCCTTGGCTGGCATACACTGACTTGGGTCAGTTGAGCTGAGTGGAACTAAACAGATTTACAAGAGCTGACAGTTAATTCCTTACACCTCTTTTTCTCCCTCATTCTGCTTACACAACTTAGCTTTACTTGGAATTTCAATGTTTTGGGTGGCCTCTCCAACTTAAAAGACGAAATTCTACGCAGAAGTAATTTATTAAAAATAAATCATTCCACTATAAAAGTTTTCTTGGTTGAACATCTCCTACCTCCCATGCACCTACACTTGGTGATCTATGAATTTTTTCACATCTGACTATACTGGGGAGGGGGAATTATTATTTTTCCATTTTCTCTTCACATGAAAATATGTCATTTCTTTTAAACATTTTCTCTGAATGCTTGCACATGTGAGTGGTTCTGCTGACTCTGTTATTATGTGGAAGCAAAAAACATTGCAGAGAACCACTCCTCTGTGAATAGTCAAAAATATTTAAAAGTACATTATGGCCCCTAGACATTAGACTCAGATTTCTGAATAAGCCAGATTGAAATCTAATGTGAGCTCCCATATTTCTGCATCTAACTTTGATAATTTTAGCTGACATTCCTACAAGGACAGCTTGCACATTCAAATACTTTTTATAGCCCACAGAATTGTTTTTTCATGCTTTTTATCAAATCAAGCAGAGAGAAAGAAAAAGGATTTAAGATTATTGATTTATTTAATGTTTCCCAGAACTCCTTTGCTATTTCTTTATATTTCAATCCATCACTGGGAATACTGAGAAAAGGTTAAAACAATTAATGGTGATGAAAGTCTTTGCAGTAATTTAGATATCAGTTTTTATGAAG
The DNA here is from genome assembly GCA_013397175.1 of Platysteira castanea. NCBI lineage: Eukaryota > Metazoa > Chordata > Aves > Passeriformes > Platysteira > Platysteira castanea. The sequence goes on from VYXC01004862.1 coordinate 63,446, forward strand.
CTGTCAAAAGAAGTACTGACATGGAAAATTTCAGTATTAATATAACAGCTTAAATAATTTTGTTATTTTTATTTTAACTCAAACACATTCTGGATTTACATATCTACCAAAAAAAAAGGGAATCTCTAATATGCACTATGAGCAACCATATATAGTTGTGTACTTTCACATAAAATTGCTAAATATATACATTTTTAAAAGAGGAAGGCATCTTATCCTCCAGTGTTTGAAGCTAGTAAGAAAACTATTAGACAGTGAAGGATTAATTCTGATAAGGACTGAATTCTTTGAACATTAAAGCTGCCACTGGTTTGTACAAAGTGGTTTGTTTTAATTGTTCTTAGCATGTATGTCTGGATTGCTAAACATGATTTTAATTTATAATGGTATTAACACAGCAGTTTGTTGCATTGTCACTTTTGGGAACCATGAAATGAGACATGAGAGTTACCGGATTTGTTTGTAGGCACATGGGAAAGTTTCAACACAAAAATCATTCTCTTGGGACTGAACAGTTCAGACTTGGATTTTTTAAATAAAACAGGACAGACACTAAATATTTCAGCAAAATTCTGTTTTGTATTGGAGCTTCTGTTGGAAGAAGAGCCTAGAGAGGGTGAATTTGGATTTATGTTTGCTGTTTGTATTGCTACAGAAAATCCCAAGTGTGCACTGGGATCCCACTGACAAACCTATGTCCTCATAACAATCGTTGTGTCTGCAAAGTACTTTTCCTTATTTCTCCACCTGTGGGAATAGAATGAAGAATAAATCAGGGAATTGCTCTAACTACCCCATGAGTGTTGTGTGAAACTACAAATCTGTCTCCAGCATTTCCTGCAGCAGAGGGAAATATTTCTATTTATACCCTGTGTTCTTGTTGCACAGCTCCCCGTGGGGATGATGGCAATGTCCTCACATGCGCTACTGGTGTGGAAGGTGGGTGTAGAACTGCTTCACGATCACCTGGACAGCCTTTTTCACCATCTTTGGATGCATCTCATGTCCTCAGTGGCTGTGGAAAGGGAGCAAACCTTGAGGAAAGGCTGAGGGAGCTGGGCTTGTTCAGGCTGGAGAGGAGGTGACTGAGAGGTGACCTCATCCATGTCTGTAAGTATCTGAGGGGATAGTGTCAAGAGGATGGAGCCAGGCTCTGCTTAGTGGTTCCAACCAATAGGACAAGAGGCAACAGGCAGAAACTGGAACACAGAAAATTCCACCTGAACATGAAGAAGAACTTCTTTACTGGGATAATCACTTTTCTGTGATAGGGACTTCCTAATATAAACCTGATTTTTATGATTTTTTCTTTCCATTTTTTTATTCTGTATTTTAATTCCTGTAGGCTTTTGACATCCACCACAGCATGCCACTGTCCACACCACAGCTTAACTCAGCACTGTGTGAGCAGATGTTTTCCTGGGACCTGACGCTGGATAGTTTTTTTGACACTTAACTGTTTCTTGCATCACAGGAAACAACAAGCAGCCGTATAAACTGTATGATGTGCAGCTGTGATAAAGAACCTAAAGGACAAAAATACTATCACAGAAGTGACTAACAAAGAACACAGAAAATCTCAATGCTTTCCTTTATATCAGCAACCTCTCCCAGAAATACTGTTTGTTCAAACTGTTTGGGATCCTACAACTTTATTCATGACCTCCACTTCCAGTTGCTCTGTGAGTACAGTAACTTGTCAGGAAAAGTCTGTTCTTTAGCATCATCACTCTGAAATTGCATCACAGTCGACAAAAGAGCTGAAATCTTGGATCTTCTGCACACTGAGAAGGAAAGGAAAGCTCTATAAAACACATGGAATGATTTTGAGGTGTGTGGCAGAGAAAAGGCAGGTGGATGTTTTGGCAGTTCCACCTGGATGGTGTCAGGGATAGGGGTTGGGCATTCCAGTCACAAAACCCCATGCCAGCTGGATCAGCATGGCAGGCAGAGCACTCATTTCTGTGAATGTACACTCAGAATTGTTTCCAGATTGTCCAGCCTGGCAAAGTGATGCTGAGTAGCATTCAGTCATAGCAAACATCTCCCTGCCATTTTCATTCCTGAGAGTTTCGTGTGCCTGACCACAGCCCTGCAGTTCCTCAGGTGAATATGTCTCACAGGTTTCCTGTGACAAATCTGCACATATGCTGCAATATATAAACAGCAGCATTGGTTTTCCCTGAAAATGTTCAATATGCTTCCGTTAATAGGATCAAATTTTCTTCACACATTTTCCAATCTGTTTATTAATACACTGCTCAGGCTACTTTGGCAACAGGAGTGTTCCTGCTAGCAAAACACCCTATCATTGTGAAGCTTGTAAAGATGCCAGTTTGCCATGAGAATGGTTACAAAATGTTTTAGTCTGACATTCTAGCCAAGAGCTAACTATTACCTAAGCTGCTTGCTTCCCATTCCATGTTCTTGTTGAGTGCTGAGAACTCCACGGTTCTTTCCAGTACAAATGAAACTCTCTCCTTGTGTAGCAAACAATTCAATATCAATTCTTTGTGATAAATAAACACCATGACCACTTATTGATGCTTATGTGCTATCTAAACTGTTGTGATGCTTACTCAATATCCTTACTTCATGTCCTATACTTCAGGATTTAGGATAATTGGGTAGTTATGTTTCCAAATTGGAAAACTTTGGATAAAAACTAGGCAGAGCTAATTATTTTGTCTTTCAGAATAAGATTCAGCTCATGGATTAAACCTAAATTTAGACATCTATATCCCTACTTGTGAAATTATGTGCTGAGGTTGCCAGTGGCAGCACATGCAGATGTGTACTGGAGCACCTCAGATAACACTAAATTCCTACATTTAAGCTACTGCTTTGAGTCCAGAGTACTCAGAAAAAAAAAAAAAAATCCTAGAAGAGAGGTCTATATTTAATTTTACAAAACTAATAAGCATGAAACTTGTCAGTTCAAATGAGAAATATTAGAAAGGTTAGCAGGAAGCATGAAAAACCCCCAATTATAGCTTGTTGGAAATAAGTGTTGCTTCCTATTATTTTGATACTTCCTTTAGCATCTGAAAATGCAAGTGTGCCAACACAGTGGTGCATGGGAACATACCAACTCTTGGAGCATTTTAAGAACATTACATTAAAAACCACTGAGTTGAATAAGTAAAAACATGCCCTCCAATCTGTTTTGATAGTTTATTTTATAACACTGCCAGACAACAGTATTTATAGACTTCAAACTTTTTGAGTGAAAAAAGTTAACAAAGGTATGTTCCTTTCATAAAATGGTCCAGTTCCCTTTGCACATCAGAGTATGTTCTCTGTCGGTGTGTGGCACTGGAAAGGCAGTGGGTTTGGACACACATAATCCTCTCCATGAAGACTTTCAGGCTGTAGTAATCATCCTCACTGAATTAGATAACCCTCCCATGCTGCAACATGACTTCTGCATTTCACAGCTTTATCTGCATTCTCCCTTTATCTGATGGAAGCAGACATTTTTTACATAACAAAGCTGTTAATTAGTTCTTTAAAAGATTGATAGGGACTTGTTTTGTAATAATTAGAGTTAATGCTATTACTCCTGAGGCTAAGGCTGTGCTGGAACAGAGATTGACAGGCTTTGTAGTTAAACATAGATTCAAAGGCACTCCATAAACAAACCTGTTTTATGAAGGTTTAATAGACATATGCATGCAAAAGCTGTGTATACCAAGTGTGTTTTGCAAGAACACATTATGTGAAGGAAAAATAAATTTTCAGATGATGTAATGGAATATAATACAGTAGAGTAGTTGTACTTCTTACAGGCATCTGAATTTCTAGACTAAATTCTCTGTCTTTATACTTCTGCATATCCAGTGCTAGAAATAAAACAATTTAGCTTTTCTGCAGAACTCCTAAAATAAACACTTTTCTAAGGCTAAAACTCTGCCTTCAAACCCCTAGGTAAAACTGTCGTTTGCTTGACTGGATCGTTTGGATGATGCAAACATAACAGGAGGTATCAATAGGTAAGTCAGAAAGAGGAATAGCTATCCATACCCTTTAAAACATAAAAATAGTCATTTATACTCTTCCAATTACTTTTGTCAAGAATAAATGCAAGGCAGGCTTTTATTTAGCACTTCTCTGAACCGTTGCCTCTTCACTGGAGGAAACAGGGACTTCAGATTCACAGAATGGTTTGGGTTGGAAGTGACCTTAAAGATCATCTCATTCCACCCCCCTGCCATGGGCAGGGACACATTTCACTAGACCAGGTTGCTCAAACCCTCATCCAACCTGGCCTTGGGCACTTCTGTGGATGGTGCATCCACAACTTCTCTGGCCAACCTGTCACCACCCTCTCAGTAGATAATTTCTTCTTAGTACCTAGTCTACATCTACCCTCTTTCATCTTAAAGCCAATTCCCTTTATCCTGTCACCACAGACCTGCACTAAAATCTTCCTTGAGCCTCTTCTTGTCCAGGCTGAACAGCCCCAGCCCCAGCCTTTCTTCACAGGAGAGGTGCTCCATCCCTCTGAGCATTTTCATGGCTCTCCTCTGGACCCATTCCAACAGGACCATGTCTTTCTTGTACTGAGAGCCCCAGAGCTGGATGCAGCACTCCAGGTGGGGTTTCACAAGAGCACCACAGGAGAATTGTAAATTACATACAGAGAAATCATGAACTCAGTATACACTTGCTGGATTAAATTTATATGACTTAGAAACAGATACAGAGAGTAATAACCACTGTCTGAGTTTTAATCTGATAAAAATGTGTTCTTAAAATTCTATATGAGAAGAATATATAATTAGGAATCCGGCCCAAACTTCACTGACTTAAGAGAAATAACTATCACCTAAAGGTTTTACTAATATGACAATTTAATGTACTTCTTTATTTTGAAGGAAAGGAGGTTGTTTTCATATTTAAAAGTATCTCCATCTTAAATCTGCAAAGTGCACATTCTGCACATTCTACATCCATTTCTAAACCTAACTTGTCTGAAAATAAATCTACTTTGTTTATGTTCCTTTTCCATGATCTCTGCTTACTTGCACATAGTCTCTGATAGACCTGAAAATGACTGCAAGAATGCTTTATATCCCTAAGGTGTAATAAATACCATAAAAATAAATTTTTTTTGTGATACTACCTGCTACTCATACAGTTACTTAAAAACTGCAGAAAAGCCCCAAAATGTAAGTGGTATGAGAAAAGGAGAAGAGGGAGTGACTGCTGGCAAGTTCCCATGATACCTGAGCTTCATGGTACACAGGCATCAAATACTACGCAAGATGAGTGCTCAAACAATCAAAGGGAGGTAACTATTAACATATAATTAAACAATGGAACTCATGAAATGTTGTGGACAATCAGATCAAAAAGCACAACTGACCAGTTCATGGAAGGAAGGGACTGTGGGAGGTTTTCTCTCATGAAGACACCACCCCAAACTTGAGCAGGCCATTTTAGCTTCAAATTAAAGTCTTTGGCAGGGGTTGATCAAGTGTGTTCTTGCATAAAAATACCACTTGCCTGCCTTTTTATACTGTGATTACCACTGTTGGAGACCAGATACTGATACAGATGGGCCCTTGAGCTGTTCCAGGACTGTTGTTCTGAGGTCCTGTGAAGTTGTTTTTTTTTCATTTGGACATGGTGTTCAATGTATTAAATCAGAAGGTGCCTTCCTGTTCAGATAAGGTATGGAACTTAAGCAGGGAAAAATTCAAAAGCAGACTTCAAATCCTGATTGTCTGGTAGTTTATATGGTAGTTTAACCCAGCCTGTGAATTAAGCAGAACAAAGCTGGGGTGCAGGCTCTTCGGGCAGACGTGTCCTTGGGAGCCAGACTGGACAGATGGCCACTGTGCTCTGGTGCCAGTGGAGGAAGCTGGTCATTTAGAAAAGTTTCCTCCTCTCCTTCCCAAACTTGCTAGCCTGTGTCAAAGGGAGTTTGCCTTCTGAAGTCACATTTTTGCATCTCTGGCTTGCTCTGACCACTGAACTATAATAGCTTATGGGTCCAGTGCTCCAGTATGAACCACCTCATCTGGTGTTTGAGACTCTGTGCTTTCAGCTTTGAAGGCAAGAACAAAAGAAAGTGTCTGGAGAGTGTGGAGCTATGAAGTAACCACATGTAACATTTGTGAGGTTAAGCACATTTGTAAAGCTACAAACTGATCTCTTGCTAAAAAAGAGACTGCATTTTTGTACAAGGAGTATTCCCTTCTCCCTAAACTTGAGTACAGCTGTCCCAATCTTGACCTTATCCAGCTGTATAGAAAGTTTTCTACATGATAAATATGACTTAACTTCAGATGTTAATAATTTCTCCTCTATTTTTTCCAAGTGTTGTTTCTAACCACATATATGAAACATTCAAGCTTCAAAACTTTATACCAAAATTCTAAGAGCAGGTCATTTTGCCATGAAATGAATATAAGGAAGCACATACTCAGACTGAAAAAGTGTGCCAGGAAAATGCCTATGCTACTTGAAACAGAAAGAGTTTGCCTTAAATTATTATTCACAGCTACAAATGGCAAGGATCTGCATTATGGATCCCAAGCCATCTTTTAGGTGCCACTGATGTTCATCAAAATCCCACCTAACCCTGTAGGTAATTTAAGTGCCTAGATGAACAGATTAAGGTGTCAGTGACAAAACTCCAGCATCCCGCTGCTTTTTCTGTTATTAATGGACAGAAAACAACTCCTACAGGCTGAGTCCAAGTGGCTGCATCAGGTTTTTGCTCTGAAATGCCCTTCAGAGCAGATCCTTTTGCTCAGCAGGGAATTAAAAGATGGACATTAGTCTCCCACATGTTATCCTTTGTGATTATTCCACATAACTCCCGATGTGACATCTAAACTGAGAAACTCCAGGGAAGAAGGTTCCTGAACCGAATGTAAATCTTAGCCTGTCCTAAGGCCACATGAGAGTGGGATTTAAGCACCCCCCAGACATCTCCCAAATCTTGTTTACTGGGGAAAGATAACTGAGGCCCAGGCTGACTGTCATCTATGAGGAACTGTTAAGAGATCTTTGTTTTGAAACACTGCAGTGTCTTCTGTGGTGCAGAGCTACAGGTCAGCTTAGGAGCAGCCCAAGAATTTGCAATTCCGTGTCAGGAAATGTCTACTTTGAGGATGTCCAGGAGCAAGGTGCTGAGCTCATTCCTTCACCCTCCAGCACGACTTCATCCTCTTGTCTTGCCTACCTCACCTGCACGATCCAACCCAACAGACCTGCTTACAGCTTTTCTAACTCCATAACAGACCAGTAAGTGCAATATTGGTGCCTTCCCACACACTCCATATTGTCTAGGCTGCAAGTTCCCTTCTTCTGAGATTAAAACTGATTTTGTATTCAAAATCATACAGAAATACAACACTATTAATTTGAGCAGCAAGTGGAATGTAATTTTCTGTACAACCTGTTCATGTTTCTGTTATCATTATCTATAAGGTTAATTAAATCATGGGGAGATGAATGTTTGAGGCTTTTCTTGAAGAAAATATGTTATCTTTCTATATCAAACAGAAAGATTTCTTTTCAAAACTTCCTGCCAATTGGAAACATGGAGAGAGTTTTTCTAAAATTATTTTTAACAAAACCTAGGGTCTTTTTAATGATTTTTTTTTCCAAAACAGAGAAAATTCCCTGAAAGCCTGAAACTACACTTAGAAATTAGAAGGGGGAAAACTAGCAGCCAAATCTCTCCTTTTCCTCACACTTTCTGGATGCCAGAGCTATTCCCACCACCCTCAAACCTCTCCCTAACATTTTCCTTTTTCTTACAGAAATGCTCCAATCCCAAACCTGTTACTCATCCAGAGACAGCTCAGCTCCTGCTGTTACCAAGTGCAAACTTGATGAGAGAAGAATTGAGCAACACCACAAACATTGCTTGTTCTGAAAATGGAAAAATTTTACTTACCTATTCAACAAACAGAACAAGAAAAATCAACCCAAGGAACCACTTTGCAAAACTTTGCACAGAGCAATTAATTCTCCTCCTTGACAGAAGAAAATGATGTAGGTGATTTGCATATGGGAGCTGTTCATCATGTGTAGAAATGGTTACAAAAATGTTGTCAGCATCTTTTCCTCTGAAAAAGGCTGTTTTAGCAACAGTGAAATATTTAAATTCAACGTTACACTGCTTCCAGCAGGAGATGCTTTGATCTAAAGAAATGAATGTTTCATTTATCAATGCATTAAAAAATGTCCTCTGTAAGCTGCTCTGATTTTTCATCTTGAACATTAGTTTTGGCATAGCATTTCACAGAATTTTGTAACTAGCACTTATGTAATCACATAAAAAGTAATAATAAAAATGCAAAGAATCTGGACACTGAATTCAGGTCCGCTCAAAGTTCTGTTCAGGTCCAGCAACTCCCTTTAACACTTTTATTGCATAATTACCCTCATAACTATACCTATATACAGGTAGATATCTAGCTATCCTTATAATGGTAGCCAAGCCTTCTACCATGGATTTTTCACCTTTCAGTTATTGCTTGAACCTTAAAATCTTCAACTGAATTCATCTTCTATCAGGTTTAGTTTGTAAAAACAAACTTCCTGAAGAGGTTTATTCCACAGGGCATCAACTCCTGTAATTATAGTGATTTAAACTATATCTTTTATACTTTTGTATATACAAAACTTCCTGTCTGATTTGCTCAGTTTCCCAAAGGTTGAAGAGCTTGCTTTGTCTTTTATCCCATAATTTTCCTATGGTTTATTTTAATTTAGTTGATATACTCAGCAACTCATGCCCTAGAGTAAAATCCCTTCACAGATTTCTTTTCATATGGAGGAATTACATGTCTTTTATGTGCATACATTTAAGATATTCAAGAATCATCTTTCTTACAGGCTTACATTGAGAAATAGTAGTCTTTTCTTTTTCCCTTTCAAGGTAAAAAAGAAACTTATCTTATATTAGGAGTGAGCCAAGAACTTGTCCTGTTCTCATTGTGCTCACACATAATGAATATTTAAGGTTTTCAATAATAATCTTAATGAACAAGTCAGGGAATTAGTTGGCTGCATAAGTGACTACGATCAGGTCACTTAAAGGCTAAGATAATCTTAAAATTAGTGAGGCACTGGGGAGGGCTATTTAGAACATTGCAAAATGTATATGTTGAGATATTCAAGGAACCTTTTTAACTCCGTCTTTTGCTATAAAGAAAAGATCTCCCACTGGCTGAAAAATGACAAACCATCCATATATAATTTAATTTGTTTTGTATAATTTTACACATTATTTTCTTTGGAATGAAAGACTCAAGTTTGCAAGATTGCTCAGCAAGTCTCTACTTTACTTGAATTTCTGCGTTTTGGTAATGCACAGCAGGATAAATATATGCAGTGTTTCTTTCACCCTTTAAATAATGGAGACAGACAGTGGAATGGAAACATATATATCTATGAAAAGTGCTTGGTGCAATTCCTTAATTCAGGCAGGTCAGGAGCTGGTAACACCTGGTTGTGATGACCATAACGTGCATGGTGTGTGTGCTTTTTCCTCTCATAGCTGCAGAGTCCAATCAGGATTATCAATCAGGACAGTGGTTTAAATGTCATAAAATATTTTATAAAATTGTGTGTGTTACATAAGAGTTTTATTCTCATTAATGGTCTCTTTTATGTGACAATGTACAGCAGAAATTCTGAGATTTTCACACTTGTGAGTGTTTGATGGTAGAAAAATAAAATGAAAAAAGGCAAAACTGAGATGATGGTGTGGGTTTGTCCGACAAACAGAAACAAAATAAAGCTAAGATAGCATTAAACTGGTATGGAACAAAAACCATTATTTCTGTGAACACTTCAGAAATGCTTTTATGTGCAAACGTAGTATGTTGTTAACACTGTTGATATTTCACAATTGATTTTCTCTGCTCATAGCTTGATGAGGATCTATGTAGAATTCCAATTCAATAATGAAGATGAAAAGCCAAGGACAAAAATCATCCTGGGGAAATTAATGTTTGTCAAGGTAAAAATGCTTTTGAAGTTCATGTTTTAATTTGTTCTGAAAACAAACCCCAAACGAACCCCAGCCAAAACCCCCCTCACTGCAAAATGTTGACACTTTTAAAGGATTTTACTGCTTTCACTTGACATGCCAAGTGGGGTCTGCCCACACCTAGCACTAATTAACCATTCTGTATTGAAACCAAGTTTCTGAAGTTATGGCTGCTGTATATAGAAGACCAACACATTTAATATACTTTAGCTCTAACCCACTCCTGCAATGGAAAATGAGTAATTTATAATTTTATTTTAATAAATTATTTCACCACTCGTTCTTTTTTGAGAAAACAGACTGTATTACTTGGCGCCAGTGGTAGGATATTGTGCAATACACAACAGAGTTCATATTTTCAGTCCATTGCAATGTTTCAGCGCAGCTTCACCGAGGTCAGTGCTGCTGCATCAGCCAAGGATCTGCTGTTGAACTGAGCTGCAAATTTAGTGTGTAACATACAGAGACAGGAAAAAAAAGCCCTATTCATAATGAAAAAGCAGGAACAAAGGCTTGAGTCCTTAGTCAAAAAACCTCCTGCAACCAAAAAATGTTACAGTTATTGTTAATTTCAGTGACTCACAATTCACTCTTCACTAAGCCATACTAGCATTTGTTTTGGGATATTTTGCTATACCAGATACAGAAAGTAACACAGCTTAAAGGTCATGGATGGGGCAAAGTGACATAATGAAACACAGATACAAAGAAATCAGCAGAGATACCTGGGACACTGAAAATGCAACGAAGAAAAACCTCTCCGAGAAGTCTATTGTGTATGTCAGCAGAAAGACTTGAGATGAAAAAAGAGCAACAAATTACAAATATTTGCCTTTTTTTTTTAATGAAAACATTTATTTCATTTAATCAAATACGAGAATCTAAAGCACCTACTTAAAATCCCTCTTTCTGGCTCCAGAAATGAAAAAAACCCACAACCATTCAAAGCAAAACCAAATCTTTTCCTTTCCTCATCCTTGCTCCAGCAAGTGCAGCAAGTGCAAGTTTTTTTGTCAAGTGTCAGAGAAAGGTGCAAAGATTCCTCTAAACGACACATGCAAAATAATCTGCTAGAAGGGAAGATCAGCTTAGAAAAATATATGCCATATTTGAATGGTGCCCTCACTGAAAAATGGTAGAACTGAACCTTAAGTGTACTTTCACATGTCATCTTTATATANTAATGTTGTAATATATATATTTAAGGTTGTACATATCTTATACATATCATGTTATGAAAAATGTTAGTGCCATTGTAGGGTATCAGTTAAGAAAAATTCAGGAGGTTTTTGTACTACAGTTTCCTTCACAAATTGGGGAGTTTATGTCTGCCAGAAGATTATCTGTTCTTTGGACAACACATGTAATATGACAGTTGTAAATTCTATCACATTTTTCTTCTTGAGTGTTCACGGAGAGGATGCTGCACTTTAAAGGAATACTATGAGACTAAAAATTTGAGGTCAATGGGTCTGGATGACTGTAACTGAGTAGATATTCTATATTTAATTAAGTGGCTGATCCAGAGAAAAGAATCTGCTGTTTCTCCGAGCCTGAGGATGTGACTACTCAAAACTCCAAGAGTCATTCCCTAAAGTTGAGATTAGCAGTTGAAGAATCCATCCTGTGACTCATGGGATCTGAGATTCACAAGTCTTAAACCTCCCTTGTTTTGCAGGGGAGTAGTGAAATTTGGCTGGCTCTGGGAATTTTCCCTGGTGGTTTCTATCTTGCCTTAATTGCTTTGCAGACTTCTAACTTGCCCATGTTCCCCTTTGGACTGCATTGGAGTAACAGTGACATTCTGGGGCTATGGCCTTTCCTGCTTAAAAAGGAATAAAATCTTGAGGCCCTTTGGTGAGTGAGTGCCATGGAGAGGTCTTGACACAGACAAATTTCTGCAGCAGCCTTGAGAGGGACTCATAGTGATTGCAGGCAAAAATTCCCACCTTCATCTCCATCCAGCTGCTCCTTCCCACAGCTGCGCTGTTCAGCTTGTCCTAAATGTGGCTGAGGTGTTTGTGCATCCCCAGCTTACCTCCTTTTCACACAGTTTGTTCTCCCACACACCCTCCTTCCTCGCCTTCACTGCTATTTGTCACTTTTCCCATTGCAGCCCCTGCTACAGTGTAGATCTTTCAGAAATGGAGTTAAGATAAAAAACAACAACAGAGTGCTAAAGATTGCATCTCTGTAATTGTGCTGGTTTTCTGATGGTTTTCTCTGTGGATTAGAATGAAAATTTGCATCTCCTGATTGTCTCCAGATGAAAGTAAAAAATAAATTCTATTGCCAGAGGGATCTTCCTTTGTTATTTTTGTGCATGTTTGGTTTTGCATTGAAATATTACTATAATGACTTCTGCTACTACTTTTTTTTGTGTGTAGGGTTTGCAAAACCTCTCATTGTTCTATCCCAGAAATAACCTGACATGCATGAGCTGCTTCTCTTGATGCACAGGACTTGATTCTGATGGCCACATATGAAAGGAGCAGAACTCATGGGCACTGTCCATTACAAAAATAACATTTTGATACGTGGTTTGTATTTTGCCTTGTCAGTGGTGTGGTATCTCAAAACCAGGCTTAGATATTTTTCTGCGAAATCCAAGCTAACAGTTTTGGAATATAAAGAATGTGTGCCTGCATAGGCATCCAAAGATATGCCATAAAGCTTGAGCACGGAACCCATTTCTGCCACAAGCACCACAAAAACCGGGAGCGAGTTGCTTCAGATCACTCCAAAAACCACTTAGATCCTTGCCAAGTCTGTTTGCCTTTATAGTTTAATTCTAGAGTCAATAAACACAAAGAAAAGGCCATCAAATGAACAGTATGTATGTAATTTGCAATTAGAGCATGCAACTGGAATATCATAAAAATATGGATACAGTTATGTCTCTGGGCTGAATGGAAAGAACCACAAGTTTTGACAACTTGCACCTGCAATTTAATTTGCTGGATTTTTAGAAAAGTAAAATACTGCATCACACGTACACAAAGTACATATTCCTTAGCTATGGTCCTTTTTTGAAACCGAGATCCTGAACAATGTAGCCAAAAGAAACAGCTTTTGTGCTTTCAGACAGCCAACATCTTATAAAACCAGGCAAATGAATGATGTTATGTGTAAGAGATGAATAAAAATATCAGACTGAACTTCCAAACAGGCTTTGCAGGCCAAGAAAACTGTATTAAAATTCCATAGAAAATAAAAGCAAATAACACTGGGACCAACCTGGGCATTTAGTTCTGCTCCAGAAACTTAAAGGTTTGTGAATATTCCTGAGGCAGATCGATCTCTCTTTTTGGAGTGAAATTTCCTAAGGTTTTAGACACATTACTACACTGTGTTTGTTCATTGATAATAAAGGTGTGAGCCTATGGTTTATCAAAGTTTTTTGGTAAGTGGATATCCTTATTGCTCTTTGATAGTATTCAGAACCATGCTCTTGTATTCTGGCTTTTGAATTTGGGAGGAACCTTTTGCCATCAATGTCAGAAGACTGGGATTTCATTCTCACTAAAACCAGAAGAAAGATTTTGATAAGTCAGACTGACAGCCTTCACAATTTAAATCATAGAAATGCATTAAAACCCCCAACTTAAGCTTGAGTTAGCACCTAATAATTCAACAGCATGAATATAATTCCTCAGTGATCTCTAGAGTTACATGTCAGTGTACAATTTAAATTTTAAAAATATCCCTAATTTATGTAAATGAAGGAATTGAACCCTACATTAATCAACAAAGGCACACACTGCTTTTAAACTTTCTCATGCCAGGAAAATATGCAGGTGAAAATTTCCTCTATGTTCTTCAAAGCAATTGCCAATTCAATCTGCTTTCATTGATTTATGTGTAAAACATAAATATTGGTACCGTAACTAAAGACTTCAGAAAGAGTTAGATCTATTTATCAGATGTTATATAAATGCACAGGAAAATCCATTCTCTTCCTATGCTACACCAGATTTTAATCAGAAACTAGCAACTGACCATCAAAGACGACAAGAAGAATGGCACTATACAGACCAACCTCCCCTGTGGGTTAGTTATGGGTGAGAGTCACCTCACCTGACTTGACATATCTGCATTAATGTGTAGAGACAATGAACCAGTCACCATGCACTGCCTTTGGGGGGCTTCTCCAAAGAAGAAGTCATCTGACCTTTCTAGAGCAGGATCACATATTCTTTGGAGGTGCCTGTTTCCCTTCTTGGACTAATTGGGAGTCTCAGGTGACTGGATCATAATTAATGTCTTACTTTTGGCTTCTACTTGCATGGTTGATCTTTCTGCATGACCAAAGAGTATCCCAAAGAGAGGAACAGAAGAGGTCACAAACTGAAAAATAGGCAGTGAGGAAACAAAAGTGTACTTTCATCAGTATTTTTTAAAATGCCTTATTTAATGAGAATATTCCTCCTTTACCTTAATTTTGGTCTTCTCTGGAAGAGGGCTGCTGTAATACAGAGGGATTTTGGCAGCACTCCTCAGTGTTACAAGATACATCTTGGAAGAATGTAGGAAGCTCCTGGATCAGCCTCTGTCTCTCGGTCACATAAGTTACAGCTCAGTTATATATTTGAGCTTTTTATGGCCTAGCAGATGCTTCTATTGTGACCAGTCACTTCATTTGTCTCCCTCATTCTATTTTATTTGTGTTTTATTATTTTCTATTGAAATACATTTTTAATCATGGGGATATTTTTTTATTTCTCAACCAAGAACTTCACAAATTCAACAGTGTGATTCTTTGATACCTTTTGACATCCAAATATAGAATAGATGTAAGTACTCCCATGTAATTACTCCCAGGTAAACGCTAAAGTTATCAGGTATTTTTATCCCGTTTAGATATAACCCAGAAATCCCTAACATACATCTGGATCTGCTCTGCTTTTCAGTTTTGCCAACAATACATTTATGTCTGGTAAATAGTCTGTTGGGTCTTGTGTATTTACAGACATTCACATGCCAAAATAATTTGCTGTTGTACCTTTGCCTTCCAAAAACCAGGATGATGAAACATACTGCTACAATGGGATTTCCTTTAACACTACCTGAAAATCAGTTATCTTGATAATGATCATGGTTGTTAGCTAATGGAACAACTTCTCCAGAGATTTATCTTCTTTCTGGTTACTTGGCTATTTCTCTTCTTCCCAGTTACTTAACTCAGGACTGGCACTTTTTCTTAGGTATCTGTTCTAGCTCAGCCTGAGCTAGAACTCAGGGATCACCCACTGACATTCCGGAGTCAAGTCAGAGATAAGTGATCAAATTACAGTTTTGGCGTTAAAGTACTTCCCCACATAAATGAAGTCTTCTCATCTAACTGACATTAATGTGTAGCTGCCAAGTAGCTGAGACCAGAAATAATTAATAAATAATAATATATTATGGAAATATGTCCGGTCGTACCAATAAAAGAATATATAAGTTAAGATATTAGCCTAATTCCCTTTTTTTTCCTACTTCCAAGATAATAAATATTTAACCAGGAAAAAATTAAGCTGACAATATTTTTCTGTGCTGAACAAAACCGTTGAAAAGTACCCAATTTGTAGAAATTGCAGTCTTCCTTTTTAATATAAAGCTCTGGTTTACTTAAGTTTCTTAGTGATCTGAAAGCACCTGGAGCTTTGCATTGACTTGGTAGATGCAGCATCTTTCCACATGCAAATACCCTTGGGGTAAATGCCTGTTTTCAGAAGCATTTTGTGAGTGCAGCAACTGCAGTGCTGCTTCTTTTCTATGGCCTCAGGTTCTGCTCTCATTGAAATCCATGTCCCAAGTCTTCATTTACTGAAAGAAGAAAATTTAAAAGAGATAATGTTAAAATTCAGCAAACCAAACCAATCTATATTCCACACTGCCCTTCATATCTGCAGTTTGCTAAGACAGAAGTTATCTCCCCAAACCAAAGTATCAAATGCTGGCTCTTGAATGCATTGGGATCCTTCCCATTTTGGGTCAAGTTACAGTCTTCTCAGCTGATAGAGCCACTGAATATATCAGCATTTTATATAAATGCACATGGTTTCAATGATGCTAAACTTTTTAGATTGGGGTTTTTTGTTGTCGTTCTTTTGAAATTTTTAAGCCCTAGCCCTGAAGACTGAATGGCAGCCAGGCATAGCCGCATCTAGAAATGCTGCTGATGTAAACCGAATAAAATCTAGTATAAAGGCGAATAAATGAAATATACAAAATCAATTAATAAT
The DNA here is from genome assembly GCA_013397175.1 of Platysteira castanea. Lineage (NCBI taxonomy): Eukaryota > Metazoa > Chordata > Aves > Passeriformes > Platysteira > Platysteira castanea. Next base: position 79,694 of record VYXC01004862.1, read on the forward strand.
CTGTTAGTTTAGTTTGAATAAAATAACTTTCCTTCAGACTCTGATGGCAATTTGGTTCAACGAGGAACACCAACATATGGCAGCTCTGTTTCCAGGTTGTAATGCTGAGATGAATAGCACCTTTCATAACAGAGTCCTCAATAACCTCTGGACTTGATCCTGAAAACACTTTGTATGTAATTATGTTGGCTTCAGCCGTACTACTTCAGGGTGGGTTTCACTCATTGAATATTTGACATTTTGAAGCAGACATGGAGGCTCCCTCTGCAGTCAAGGGAGAGATATGGAAAACACTAAGGAACAAGTTGTGTTCCTTGTCTGAAGTATTTTTAATTTTTTTTTTAAATGATGGGGTACCTCATCACAGAGAGAGATTGGCACTGATCTCTGTTGACTGCATAAGGAGCAGCTACAATTCAAAACCTCGGTTTTATGCAATAAGCTTATTTGAAAATTTGAGTGCATTTGTTTTTCTTGAGCAAAGTCTGGGATCCTTACAGCAGTCAGCTGAGCTACTTGTGGAGACACCAAATCACTGCAACATTCATCACTTTATTTAGTGCAAAGCATGTATTAGTAATGACTGATGTCTCCTGTGGCTGGAAAGGGGTAGTCTGCAGGCCATAAATGCTGCAGGACAATCAGACCTGCATGCAATTGTGATGCAAAGGGGAGCAGTGTGCAAGAAGGATCCACTTCATCAAATGGACCAGAACCATGGTTGGTGGGGAGAGGGGCTCATCGACTATAAATCTACATCTGGCCATGTGGGAAGAATGAGTTGTGCTCCCGTAAAAAGTCATATTGAATTTTAAATAAATTAAAAATGAAAGAGGAAAAAAATAGTATTGGTGTTTTCCCTACAGCTCCCCACAAAACATTCTTTTCATTCAAAATGTAGCTCACTGTGGATTGTTGAGATACTCAAAATACGATGATGCAGGGATTTTGCTAAGCTTTTGGGATTTGGCTTCCATTCACTGGGATTCAGATGCCTCACTAACCTCTTTTGGCTAGGCTAGATTTCTTGTACAGAGAAACTCAAACCTTTGAAGTTCTCTTCTAGAGCTCTCAAAATCCACAACTTGTATAAATATATGCCTGTCTACATTAGAAGGAGTGATCCTCAAGTTAAGAGCTCCTTTCCTTCAAAACTGTTGCAAGTATTCATCAGGTAATCAAATCATGAAAGGATTTAAACAGAATACCAACAGAGAAGAGAGGAAGCGTGTACACAAACCTGCTACACCAACTTACTGTTTTCATCCTACTGACAGTGCTGAAAACTCCCATCTTCCAGACAAATTTCATATTGACTTGGCCAGTAGCATACTGTCCTAAGGTACTGACAACAATCTGTTCTCACTGAGGAGGCTACAACAAATTCAAGAGTTTAAGGGAGGAGATCTTATAATACAATCAAAATAGTTATTTATTGAGGACAGTGAACATGAGCCCACATAATGTATGCTGTAAATCACTAAGGCATGTGGTTCCATTTAACACTATTTTGCTTGAAAAGTGATCACTTAGAGGTAAGGTTTGCCCTAAGTTGGGTAGGAAACAAAAATATGCAAGAATAAATAATAAATAGAGTGTGTTTTGGACAAAGCTATCTTGTAGAGGCATTTAGAGGAAAGAACATTTCTATCTATAGAACCATTGCTTGGATGTTTGTCTTCTGTTAACCACAAGTACATATTCTCACTGGAAAAATGCAAGTTTCAGGCATTCACAAAGATTTGTTCATGCTAATGATAAACAGAACTAGATATCCTGTGTTCTGAGATAAGAAAATACAGGGTACCATTTCATGTAACAGCACTCATGTTTTATTAAAATGAGGGGTTTTTATTACTTCTACAGCCACTACTGAGGGGAAGTGGAGTTCTCTGGACACAGCGCAGAGTTGATTTTATTCTTACCCTCCCCTGCTTGGTGCTGAAGCCCATAAATAATACAGCAGTCATTGCCATTCAGGGAGAGCAGGATAAAGCCTTAGACTAATTAGTTCAATGGCTGATTTAACTGGAAGTAGAAATGTAGAAATTTAATTTATACAAAGTAGGAAAATGAACTTCAGTTAATTTTTCATGAAAATTAATTTCTAGTCTGACTCATAAAATACATAGAACTGTGGGCTCTCAGAAGCTGATTTTCTTTCCTATCCCAGACATAAGCGGAAATACAACAAACTTTTTTCTTGACATACTATTTATTTTAAAGAGACCGAATTAATATCCCAGATGTGATCTGTAGACAAAATTTTTATTCTTTTCACCATATTTGGGCCAGATCCCCCATTCACTCTATGCCCTCCCTGGTCCTGGCCAGGACAGGGTTAATTTTTGCAGCAGCCAGGAGGGACACGGCCAGGACCCTGGGGTCACAGCCGTGGTCAGAGACAGGTGGGGCTTTTTTCCAGTTTTTTTTCCAGGGACATAAAATCAGCGTGCACTGCTGTGCAGGTGCTGCACTGATTACCAGCACTGGAGTAAAAGAGATTCTCCTCGTCCCAAAGTGGTGGGAGAGGGAGAGAGCAGAGTCCTTTGTCTTGCTCTGGAGACCCCCAAGGGTCAGCCCAGCTGCCTCAGCACAGGGTAATGGACAAATGCTGGCTATTCCCGTGCAAAAAGAGTGAAAAAAAAAAGAGCCTTTATCCTGATGGACTGCAAGGTGGAAATTCCATACCTTACTACTACTATTCTGTTTTTTACTCATCCTCTTTAAAACACCTGACTTCTACTAACTGTCTAATGTGTGTGTGCGTACATATATATATATCTAGAGAGAGAGAGAGAGAGAGGGAAAGAGCTTCTCTATACAGTCCTTTAACCACTGTAGGTGCCGCTATTGTAAGTGGAAATACAACTTACGTCTTCAGAGAATATTGACCCAGATTCTTGGACAGTGTTTGATCGGAATTTGACTTTATTGCAAGTGTGGAACTCAGTCTGCCAATGTGCTTGCACAGTAACTGTAGGAATTTAGTGACCCAAGCCTCCCCAGGGAAGCAAATTTGGTGGCTGAGTCACAAACACAGGTACTTGAGGCTGACTGCATGAGGTGGTTTCTGTGCCCAGCTGATTGCTCCCTCCTCTTCCAAAGGCTTACCTACTTGTGGATCCTTCACTGCTCCAGCTGGCTTTCCAGTACATGAAGGTAAATCAGTTCTGGTTTCAGTGACTTTATTTATCATGTTTAACATTTTCTTGTCTGTTGCTGGAAGCAAACACAGGGATAGATGGCTGGGAACAAGCAGTGTAAATCAACACCTTATTTCTTGGGCCTGTCAGTAAAGAGTGGCAGGTTCCTTTGAAAATTTTCAGAGTTGGACATGAATTACAGGACCTTCTCTTGAAGGACCTCAGAGTCATTAAATGCGTAGTAGTTCAACTGGAAGCGAATCACTAGGCACAACTTTGCCCAACATTTGGAAGACAATCCGTCTCCTTAAGGGACTTAAGCAACACCACTGCATTGCGTCATGCCGCAGGCATTCGTCACTGCTTACAGAAGGAATAATAGTGCTCGGCATAAAGATAAACACTTACAGTGTGGCAGCAGGCTGCTGTCTCATGTTTCTCCTGCAGTCTTTACTGAAGGACCGTCTATTTTACCATGACGATTAATTTCACATGAAAATAGTTTTGCCTGAAATATGCCAGTTTGGCATTACAGTGTCTGGACACTGTTCAGACTTATGATCAAGTACAAAAGAAAGGGAATGGAAAGTAACAAAAATAGCTGACCTCTCTTCTTCATTTTAGTTATTTGTGAAAGATCTACTTGGTTATTTAATTAATGCTTGTGTTACTGCCCGATGAGAAAACAAAAATGCAGATATCTGATGTTCAACTTCTGCTCTTTCATGAGCCACTCAACTTTACAGGAAATATGAACATTTGCTCTGGGCACTGGGTGTGGAATTTTGCCTTAGGGAAGCTTCAAATTAGCTACTAAAGAAAAAAAAAGAGACAAAAATGCCACACTTTTCAAATTCATGTTTAAAAAGACCTGTTGAATACTTCTCCCATCCAATAGTCAGTGACCTTTCTGCAGGAAAAATAATGGCATCATCCTCACCATCATTATAATCATCACATCTTCAAAACATAGAAAGGAACTTTTCTCTTCTTCTGAAAACTTTAGACCATTTCTGTAAATTTGGCAGAAATTCCTATTCTGGGGGGCATTTCCAACACCCTGTTAAGAGCAAATGCAGTCCCCACCAAAAAGGTCACTCAAAGAGGTGGCATTAATGCAAACGCTGAGGAAGGTAAAATTCCTTCTGATGTCTCCCTGTAAAGCTGTACTTATCTGCTGTGGGAATTTCTGAACAGTGGTTTAAAATACAATGCCAAGGAATGCATCCAGTGATCATTTACAATGATACTGTGCAGATAGCGAATGCCTGCTCAGCCTGTGTCCATGGCATGACCTCGTGTAACCTTCTCTGAGAGCCTTCGCAGCGAGGCACACAAAAGCGCGTTCGCTCCCTGCTGAAGCTAAAGCTAAAGCTAAAGCTTTCCTTTAGCAAACTGCCACAAGAGGGCGGATTTTTTCCTGTTTTCTTCCACTTCGTGAAGCGCTTAACTATTTCACAAATTCGGTTTTATAACTCTTGAAAGAGACATCTTCTTCTATTTATTCCATCCCCCCCCAAAAAGCGTTATGATTTTCAAGAAGATAAGTAGCTGCTAAAATAAACCGTTTCCAAAACTCTCCCCCCTTGCCCTGTCCCGTCACAGAGCCTGTAGACTTGTTCCACAAATGAGAAAAGGAGATATTCATGCTGATTTATTTTTCACAGGAGTCTGGAACATCTCCAGAACGTGAAACAAACAGAACCTTCCAGCACATTTTCTTTTCATCAGGATTCATGTTCACAGAGTACCTCAAACCCCTATTCTGTAGTTCTATTAAATGCTTTAAAAAATCCCACAAGGATTTTTCTGCCATCAACCTGCTCCTCATTTTCTATTCATTGAGCTTCTTCAGTTGCAGAATGTGGTTACCAGCAGAGTGCTTGTGATCTTCAGTGACTGGGAACAAAGTGCTAGAACTATTCTACAGAAATTCAAAACACAAACTGGGCTCAAATCTGCATCATTCTCATCCCAATTATATTTGTATTAAGCAGTGCCATGCGGGGATTAAAGCAATGGAAAGTTTTATCAGTGATAATGAAATGAATGTGGAAATTCAGGTACAAAATATCCTTTCAATTTTTTGAAGGCCTTACACAGTCAACCTGTCTCCAAATTCCTCCCTTCGTCTTGTGCGAATATAAAACACATGTAGATAAATACAGTCCGTATTTGTGTGTGTATAATTTATAAAAACAACATCCGTTTGGTACTGTAGTAACAAACTGTTAAAAAAACTTAGGTTAAAAACGTGTAAAGTTGACTTTTGGTGAACTTAAAAAACTTCTCTTATTTAGCTCTTGTCCTGTATACCCAGACCACCCATCTGACTTCTGTGTGAATGGTAGGTGAGGATGAAGTTCTGCTGAACTGAGTTACATGGTGGAAACTCCAACATATTTCTCTGGACTTCTTTGGTTCTGCTGTTATTTCATGGGAGCAACAGTCGGGGTCTGTTCCTCAGCTGAGCTGCCAGCTGAAGACTTTCAATCTGAGCCCTTCACTGAGGGAAACAGCTCTTGAAAGAACCCCAGTGTGTCTTGTCTGGAAGTGTCTGATACTGTCTGTGCCATGTGTGCAGTGGCTCTCAGCCTGCGGGCAGGAAGGCTCTTCCTCGGGCAGCCACAGAAGGAAGTATGTTGGAGAGAATGGTTTGGTGTGGGAGTGGGTTGGTCTAGGAGCGAAATTCTCTCTTAGGAAGTGGTCTGCAGCATGCGAAAGCCGGAGAACCACCAATGTAGCACATTCCGAGGGCGAAACAAATAAATGCAAAGGCAGATATGTCCCTAGCAGCTATAGTTCTGCACACGGGCAAACTCTTAAATGTGCAGCAGCCCCGAGCTCCCGGCCACTTATCAGTGAGTGTGGCGAGCTGGCCTTTATTCGCACTCAGTCTACAAGCCTGTGTCCTGCAGTTCTGTCTCAGTGGGAATGTGTTATGGGAACACGGCGAGCGGCCCTGAGGCTGCTTTAGCCATGTGGATGAGGAGCAGCAGCCGCGCACGGCGATCCCAGCGTTAGGTCGGGATGCTCCCGTGCGAGCTCGCAGGTGTGTGACCCGGCAGTGCCGGAGGGGGCTGTGGTCCAGGGAAACCCCACGGGTTCAGGGTCCCAGAGTGGGCTCATCGCTGCCACGGCGGGTGTCGGTGTGCGCACTCCGACCCTTCTCAGGAGCCGCCGTCCGGCGGGCCGGGTGCGGGACCTGCGGCGGAGCCGGGGGTGTGCCTGCGCCGGCTGACAGACACCCGGACACACAGGCGCACTCTCAGGCGGCAGCCCATTTGCTGGAGGGGTGTGCATGTGCGTGCGAGGGAGTGGAAAGGGGTGGCGGGATGGAGGGCGGGCGGCCGAGGGAAAGTCTGACACTCGGCGCAGAAGGAGCGAGACCCTCCGCTGCCGCCACCGCCGGGGAGGAGCCGCCGTGCTCGCAACGCCTCCGACAGCCCGGCCCCGGCCCCGGCCCCGCAGCGCTCCGGCCGCTCTCCGGCCCCGGCAGGTACCGGCCGGCCCCGCGGCTCCGGGCCGCTGGGGCGCTTTCCGCCGCCGCGGAGAAGGGGTGGAGGGCGGTGTGGGAAAGTGCGGGGGGTCCCCTCTGCCTGCCCCGGACCCTCCGCTCGCCTGTGCCCCGGGCGCCGCCGGGGCTGTCCCAGCAGGAGCGGAGCGGTGCCGGCACCTGGCGGCCCCCGGGCCACCTGCCTCGCTGTCAGCGGGGAGATGGGGCTGGCTTAGGACAGGTCTGCCAGGGGTGGGCTTGGGGTTGAAGGGCGAGAAGGAGGCAGTTTTGGGGAGCGGGGATTAAAGGCGGTGACATGGGAGAGGAGTTGGTGCGCTCAGCCCGGCACCACTGCCCCTGCTCCTGCTCCGCAGAGGTGGCTCCGGGCGCTGGGTGTGCAGCAGGGCATGATCAGCCCATGCTCCTCAGCAGAACTGTTGCTTGCTGGACCGGTGGCAGAATTCCTTCCTTTCCACGCAGTCCTCCAGCATCGCCGTGAGCGCGGCTGCTGAGCGCGTCCATCCCCGGCAGCGCAGAGCACCTGGCTGGCCCGGGGTGCTCGCTGAGAGGAGATCATTGGCCTGCTCACAGGGGCCACCTCCACTCCACTTTGTGAAGGAACTCCCAGGGTGTGAAAGCTCCTTGTTTTGCAGCGAATATTGCAAAATGAAAGCTGTTTCTTGTAGAAGGGAAACATTCCTGAGCGCGTTAGGTAATCGGTGACTGTGCTGCAGAAGCACAAAGCAGCCACCTATGTTTCCTCAGAAAGAGCTTCACTTTGATTTGAATTGGGACAACTTGTCCAAGAATAATAGAGATAAATGGGACCAGAAGCTGAGCAAGCAGCAGCTCACACTGTGTCTCTAAAAGAGGCCAGGAAGATGCAGGCAAGAATTTGAGCAAGAATGGTAGCATGTCACTTTATCTCTACTTGCAAATCTGGGGGACAAGTAAAGAGACTTCATTTTGCTGTTTACCATTTGGAGGTGTTTAATGCTAATGGCACACCACTTCAATACTGCTTTTCAAGTCCCCATTAGTATAATTGATATGATTTTTCATCTTTGCCTTTTAATTAGTGTCTTTAGGTTATTATGGGCTTTATCCAGAAAAGCATATAATCTCCTGCAAAGTGTGTAAGGACCAAGGTCTTCTGTGAAAGTTGGGTGTCTGAATAACTTTCTAAAAAGGAATTGGGATATTTTTATCCATAATTGTAAACCTACTGTCAAACAGAGATATCCAGATTCTGCAGGTACCACACCTCTTTTTCTTAAAATTTCCAAGACAAGTCTTGCTCTGAGATGTCTCATAAATTGAAGCATTTTAGTCTTGATCAGGCTGAGCAGCTTGGCTTCACTTTTAGTTGAACTTTATTTTGGCTTAGACATTCAGACTAGCCTGAGATCCAGGAACTAAATTTGCTTTCCCTCTTCTTACGACTGGATCAATCCAGCAGGGATTCTCAGGGTGTGGGCAACAGAACAGGCTCCCATTAGGTGCAGTGCTGAAGCACTGAGAATTGCGAATCAAAGTCTCCTACAGTCATTATGTGGGCTCTGCCCAAGGAGTGCTTTAATCAGAAATGGAAGTAGCAGGTTCACCAGCCTCTGCTGTGTCTCAAAATACAAGTATGACTTCTAGAGCTGGTAGGCGCTTTCAGGATAATAATCACAAGAAGGGAGAAGTGCCTTTCAGTAGTACTGAGTAAGGTGACTAATATCAGAAAGATATAATTTCGAGTTGTATTCCTGCCCTCAGCTTTGTCTGGGGGAGTAGCTACTGTCAGATCCCCAGAAGACTGATACCTCTTTTGGACTGCACTCCCAAATAATGGGCTCTGCCTGCTTTTCTCCCAGCTGCAAGTTGTGCCATCAGCCAACCTTCCAAAATACTGTAATTGCTCTGATCTTACTCTGCTTCCCAATTTTTTTTTTTTGTTTTCTGAGAGGTGATGTTTTCATTGCAGATAGCACTGTGTTCATTACACAAATTATGCTGCAGCCTGGACATTCTACTGGGATTTTGCAATTGAATTAAATGAAACGAGGCCCGGGAGGGCAGGGGGGGAAGTTTTAATTAAGCTAGAATGTTAAGTGGAAATAGATGTTGTTCATTGGGAAAGAGCCCTTTAAAGTGTTTGAGGATACTGCATCTTTATTACTCAGAGATCAAGTAATGATAATTAAGCAGCTAACCATGTAAACGGCAAGGTACTCAAAAGCAAAGGCAAAGGATGAAACGCTCCCAACAGCACCTGTCCTTATTTTGATCCTAGCAGAAGGGATATGCTCAGCCTCTCTTCCATGTCACAAAATGAGTGGAGGAGCAAATGTCCCACACAGTCAGGATCTTTACAGTTTAACTGGCAGAAAACCATAATCATTGGAGTCACCCTGTGAGCCTGCTGTTAGCTCAGGGCGGCCAAAATAATGATGTGTTTCTGAATTATTTCTTAATCCCTGTTTTGCTTCTCCTCTCATTCTTTTTGCTGTTAAAAATCCCGCAGCTGTAATCTCAGATGTCTCTTCACTGTGTGCCACTGCAATGTAGGCATGCCGGTCACCTGTGGATCCAGAGAGGCTGATTCATCAGTGGGGAATAAGCTGAATTCCCAGCACATGCCAGGATTTCTTTGGCTAAAAACCCTGGTGCTGGAATTGGCCACTGAGCCACCTCTGTGCTCTTTGAGGTTTCCTCCATGGGGGAATCCTTTGGGGCTGGTTGAGCAGGCTTTCCCACCGCGCTCTCCTGGCACGGCAGCCTGCGGGATTGCCGGAGCTATATTTGGCCCTTTGTCTTTTTAACCCCTGGAATGAGCCAAAGGTGTGTGCTAAATGTCATTAAATCAGATAGATGCAGGGAACATGTGATGTGTTTGTTTTCCTTGCTTTCTGGATTTTCTCCAGCTGCAAACAAGCAACAGAGAAGCTCACAGTAAAGCCATGTGCATGAGACGTGAAGCATAGTGGCTGTATTTATGTGTGAAGGAAATTTTGCTCCATGGCTGAGCTATTTTTAACTTCTTAATAGTGCTGCACCTCTGTCACACTTGTTAACACAGCTTCCCCCTGCCCCAACATTTGTCTGGGTTTTATATATTTTATAAACTCAGCAATGGCAGTGAGTCATTATTTAAATAATCCCTGTATAAATCTTTAGCCCTTTTATCTTCTCCTTTCTATCCTTGTGTATTCAGAAAGGCCCCTCTCGGGTATTGTTGGTTTTTTTCCACATTCTAGAGACATGCTGCGAGAACATGCATGTGTTATCTGACAGTGGGTGATAGAAAAAGAGAAGAAAGGAAAAAAACCCACAGCCCTTCTATTCTGCTCTCTCCAGCTTAGATGGATCCAACGTCACATGGAAGGGATCCAGGATGAGTCAGGAAGCAGCACCGTGGTCCAAAATTCCACTTTGCATTACAGCTGGGAGGCAGCATTTAGCATCATGTGGATTTATTTTCTTTTAACGGGAACAGCAAAGTAATTTATGGAAGTCACATAACCTAATGGGCAGAAGAGATAACAGTAAGCCAAGAAGAACCTGGATTCCCATCTGGGCTGAATCATTGACTCAATTGACTATCAGTGTGATGGGTGTGGTAGTTTAAGCCTGGGACATTAAACTGGCTTTAACTAAGTCATTGCACTTCCCCACAACGTAACTGGAAAATGTGATTAATGTTCAGAGCTCTGCTGGTACCTGAGAGTTTACCTAATAGTTTCCCTGGTCAGACTAAGCACAGGACATCAGAGGCATTTATTTTCAAACCTGATTTCCAGGCCAAATCCTAAAGGGCTCAGAATATATATGGCTAAAGACAAATTAATGCTTTAGAGATTATGTGTAGATAGAGACCTGTAACTCATGAGGACTTTCTGCACTGCATGAATTTCACACTGTGTGTATTACTCAGCTTTCAGTAACACTTATCCTTTTTTGTACATCTTTGCACATTTTTCTTCCTGTGCTACTATAAACAGAAGAATTGTGTAAGTTTTTTCTTATAATGTGGTCAGTTTAAAAGCAAAATAAATAACCATAATTAAACTGTTTCCAATTTAGTTGGTCAGGGAATCAGGAGACTTGCAGGAAGCAGATGTCATGCAGCAGAAGAAAGGCTAAAACCTCTGCAACATCTAAACATACTCCAGTGACGTGCTGGGTTGTTGTTGCTTTCTTATTTTTTTTCTCCAATGGGGTAGGCAGAAGAGATGTTACCAATTTTCCTGGAACATCCTCTTCCAAAATTACTGAAGACACTGTAGCACCAAGTCTGATCTCATCTTGTGTCAGCATAACTCATGACTAAAGGCACTGGGAAACAGAAAGCCTAGGATTAACTAAAATTATACAAAACTAAGGCTGTCATAAAATGAAAGACTTGAGCCTATTCTCAGTCTATATGTCCTTAGTGACTTCAAGAGATTTAAGCATATGTTTAAAGATAGGCTGCTGAGTAAAATGTTCTCTTGAAAGAGTTACTTTCCTAAAGTCTAAGCCTAGAGAGAGATCAAGCCTTTTAAAAGTTAGGTGCAGTCCTGAGGGCTGATGTGTCCAAATGTTTCAGCTTAATCTTGGCTAGAATGTTAAGATTTTGAACAGCTAAATCTAATGGTATGTGCCTACCTAGCTTGTTGTATTCCCCTGGAATTTATCAATGACACACTCCATATAATTGTGGTTACTTTTTGTCTGTCTAAAATCCTTTTTTGGTTTTGCAAGGGAGAGACTGCAAAGAGGGAGTATGTAAAAAATTCTTTCTTAACCAAAAGCAAAAATTTGATTTTTTTCCCCTTCCACAATGAAGAAGTAAAACAATGTCTGTTGCTCTCATGCTTAATGTCAGAATCTCTCCTAAAAAATACTAAGAAGAAATATGATGAATTTTTCATATGGAACTTATTCCCTGTAATTTTATAATGCATATGTGTGAGGTTTTATGAAGGCTTTTACTAAAAGGCTTTACAACAGTGTAATAAAGGAAAAATATTCATAACATCCTTGGGTATCTAGAGAGCTCCACCTTGAGAGAGGGAAATAAAATAAAGAGCGATGTCAAGTAGTAATAGGCTGTTCCAACTGCAGTTCCTTTTCTCCAAGATTTACAGTAAGAACCAGCTCTAACAGTAAAGTTCTCTGCACTATCATAATCTGTAGCTTTGCAGGATGTAGCAGTCCCATATCCATTCTCTTGACTTGTGAAAGAAAGTTGCCCTCTGCCTATAAATTACCTTTAAATAAATCCTTAACTTAATTTCATGTCTTATTTCCCTTTCTTAAGCAGGTGCTTGAAAACCTTTATTAAAAACATAAATAAATCTTCAAAGCTGCTACTATACTATGGCTTACTAATAGAATGATTGCATGTTATATCTCTCTGAAGATCCATTTTTGTTTAATAGAAGTCAGAGAAGACACAGGAACAAATTTGTCACCTGTGTTTATATAGTCATTAGTTACAAGCAGTGGACCTTTTCTCATTAAAAGATGCTTTCGTTAATTTATTAGCTATGTTTCAGTAGCATTGGGAGGGGTCTGTCAGACATCATGGAATCATAAAATGATTTGGGTTGGAAGGAACCTGGAAGATCATCAAGCTCCAAAGCCCGCTTCCATGGGACTCATTTGGGATCCTCAGCCATGAGCTCTCCCAGCACACAGATATGCGTAGGGTCAGTAGGTCTGTCCGTGACTATGTAGGGTCAGTCTTTTGCCAATATTTAAAATAAAAACTAAATTGTAAAAGAAGTCTCTAGCACGTATTTCAGTGGCTCAGGTGCTGAGGTGACTTGGAAGGGCAGTGTTCCGACCGTGGGTCAGAGCAGTGGTGTTGCTGGTGTTCGGGAGCGTGGCTTTCTCAGCCACCTCGGTTCCACTGTTTTGCGAGTGCTCTGCTGTCAGAGCAGAAAGAGACTGGCTTTGCACAGTTGCTGCACCATCTTCCAGGGAGAAGACTTCTTTTGCTGGATCTACCCAATTAACATTTTGGTATCAGTGTTCATATTTCCTACTTGATACTGAGCTACGCCACTGAATTAATCATAAGGAGACCAATCCTACCTGTTCCCAAAGGAGCGTGCTAACCCTGGGGCTGCTGGATGAAAGGTGTTGGGAGAGGTGGATCTTCTCCTTTCAGTCTGTGGGAGAGCTGGACACACGTGGAGCCCACCCCAGCTTTGCAGGTGAGGTGGGCAGAGCAGTGCCTGTTTCTGAGCAGGTGAGGTGGGCAGAGCAGTGCAGGTGAGGTGGGCAGAGCAGTGCCTGTTTCTGAGCAGGTGAGGTGGGCAGAGCAGTGCCTGTTTCTGAGCACCACGGGCACTGAGCCGTCACAGCTCCGTTCTGTCTGCACCCCGTGGCCCAGGTGCCGTGGGCAGGTTTGGCTGCATGTCAAGCCTGGTAAAAGCAGAAGACAGGTTTTATCCTGGTCTTTAAGGCTGAACATGGCTGGCTGAAGAGTCAGTTAATATCATAAATCTCTGTTATTAATCTGATTTTTTCCTAAAACTATTTTAATAGGCAAGGATGCTTTACATAACTACAGCCTGAATCATTGTGGTCAGTTGATCTGATGTCTTATACAATCTGTAATCTTGTCAGAAGTGAGGTTTTCTCAGATCTCATGAAATCCAAGGTGTTTATTTTAAGACTCAATTTATTATTTTGCAAATTGAACTCTAAAGGCTTTAAGGAAAAGCTGACTTGATGTAATTTTTGGAATGTCACTCCCACTTAACCAAGGAAAAAGTTAGAGAATTGGTACATCTAAGGGAGTTACTAACACTGTTCAGGTCCAAGGGTCTTTTAGGTGCTCTTTCTAGGAAAAAAAGGTGCATTTAGCTGTGCTGCTCTGTGCTGTCTGTCTTTTTAAGATGAATGTCCTGAGTAATACTATTTGCAGTGTACAGGTTTGTTTTGGAGTTGCGATTTGGTGTTTAGAGTCCTCAAGTGAAAACTACAAAAAGCAGATATATTTAATCTAATAAAGCTGCCTCAGCTTGAAAAAAAGTAAAAAATGGATTTATGCTGAAGAAATCTTCCCCAGTGTAACATCCCAACAACCTGTGCAACTTTCAGTGAAGTAAAGGGAGTTTACACATGGAAAGATTTTCTGTCCTTAGATAAAGTAAACTGCTTAGGCTGAAGATTGTAAACTCACAGAATAAAATGTATGTGAAGGGAGAAATGGGCTGATTTTCTTATGGTATGTCTTCAAATTCACATGTCTGTGATTTGGTTTTTAGCTTGTTTTTTTTTTTTTTTTTAATTTCCCTTAGGAGGTCTACACTTCTAAGTACAGATAAATTACTGTGCTGTCCTCAGGAGACTGAAGCTCCTGTGTCCTTTGCTTCCTGTGACTTTGCTACAGCTCATTACTTTCCTAAACGGCAACACGAGCACCATTATGAAACTCACAACACAGACAGTTATCTCCTCAGTGGTACTTAAAATCAAATCCTTCCTACTTGGTGAAAGATGAGTTACTGTGCTTTGGCTCTTAAAGCGATGGAATGATGGAAGGATTGGGTTTTTTCTCAATTTGTTGCTGTTGTACATTGATGTGTAAGGATGAAGAATGAATACTGAGGCACAATACACTACTGAAAGCTGCAATGCCAATTTCTCAAGCTTTTCACAGCCTGACAGAAAAGCAGAAGGTGTGTGCAGCTAACATTGCAGGGAGTTTGTCTCAATCTCAAACATCTGCTTTCAAAGCAAGGAAAAAAAAAACGAAAAGCAGAATGCAGTTGTTGTATTAAGTTTAAAAGTCAAGGTGAGATTCTGCGTGGTTTATCCTTGTTTTTTCCATTGTGCTGGGTCTGTGCTACTGCCAGCATCTCCTGTGGCACAAGGGCTTGGTCTTTCCTAACAGGAATTGAAAATCCTCACCTTTTTGCTGCAGCAGTTCTCCAGGTGGTTTCAAGCTCCTGCTTCCCAAGTCCCTGCTGAAATTTCATCTCCTTCCTACAGTTAAACTCCCTCTTGTGCTTTTGTAAAAGCTTCAGGCGTAGTTTTCCTGTATTCTGTCAATTCCCAGAAATGGTCCTGACATGATGAAAATCTCTCACTCCCCAGGGGTACTCTGCTGTAGCAGTCTTACATGGGGAGTGTTAAACTGTTAAAGGGAGAGAATTCAGACAGATTTCAGGTCTTGTGCCAGGTTTTCATGACAATGGTAGAAATGCCTTTGTGATAACATTGATATCACAGGCACAGCTGTTCAGCAGTTGGTCACTGATGAAATATGGATAGTCATTTTCTTAGTGAAGACAGGCTTTATTTCTATTTTTATCCTAGGTTACCACCATTATTTATGGGTAACATAATCTGCTCTAGTAAATGGTGTTAAAAAAAAAAAAAAGTACTTTCCATCCTTTCTGTGCTTTCCTTCCTTCCTTTCCCTACAAACAAGGTAAATGCCACTGCAGTGATGTGAGAAAAGCATTTTGGAATGTGTGTGGATTGACTGTGTTTTATTTTCCATCCAGGAATTCAACATGACACAATGGAAAGTGGGATTTGACATCTCCAAAGTAAACTATTAGACAATCTATAAAGTGCTGCACTCATCTCTATAAGAGAAATAGTGTATAAGGCCAGAATAACTGGGACACAGTGGCTTTGATAACAAGCAGCATTGTTATCTTTGGTGTAAGCATCAGCAGAGATTACAGTGGTCTGTTGTGGTGGCCTTGGGGGAATCTCACAAGGCCTTGCAGTAGGCAGTGTACAATTTATTTTCATTCTTTTCTCAGCAAAATACTGGTTTGATGCTTGGAAAGCATGACCCTGTTTAAATTGTGCTGACTCTCTTCATTCTGCTTTGAGCCACGTGGGAGAGGAGGTGTGAACACAAGCAGTTAGAGAAGTTGAAAAGGTGCTGATAGAGGAAGGAGAAATTAGTGATTGACAATGAGGAAACAGGTTGTTCTGAAGAGCCACCAAGACTCTGTGGGCCTTGTACTCAGGACTTAGGATCCTCTGTCAGTGGCTCCAGTGTTTTCTCCTAGAAGATCAGTAGCTTTTATCCAACTTGTTTTACCAAATCTCACCGATGGGATCTGATCTAAGGTGCCAGTATATTATGGAAATCTTCCTAGGCTTAGCCTGTGTGTGCCTCCACTGAGAAGGATAACCCAGCTGTGGATGGGAGGCTGCAGCAATTGCTCAGAGCTCTTTTTGGACATCTCAAGTTGAAGATGTGACCTCAGTCTCATGGGTATCTTTTCTTGTGTAGCTGTCATTTCCACCTCCTGCTTTTTTGTTAGGCTGGGAGAAATCCCAAAATAGGCATTTGAGTTTTTGGCAGTGTTTGCTGCCAAAGCACTTATTCATTATTCCCCTACAGAGACAGGGTGGTGTGTGGGTTCCTCCGGTGTGTGTAAAACTCTGAAGTAATTTGGTCCTTTGGTGGTTTGCAAGACACAGGTTGGAAACCCTGACACAGAACAAACATGTTTCCTTGTTCTGAAGCTGGGTGGTTGGGCAGAACTTTCTCATATTGGTGTAAAAGTTTTAACTTTTTCTGTTTCAGAAGATGGACGAGGCAGTTCCATGCAAAGGATGTTGCAGAATCTCGTTTTCTTGATATTCCCAGAAACTGAATCCTTTTTGGACAATAAGAGCTAGGCCATAAACGAGCTACTGCATTAAGTATCAGGGTAACAGTGCAAGGTTTTGGTGGTCTAGTTAATACAGGAGATGATCAGATATCCCTCTAATAATCTGAAGCTGGAAAAGCTTTTACAGTTATTCAGATATCTTTCTTGAAAGGTGCATGATACTCTACATGTATGTTTCCCACTAGCTGTCCATACTCCGTGCTTATGGTTACTGAAAACAAAACATGGTTGGGCTTGATAATTCAAGGTTGATATAGGATTGTTTTGATTAGTTAGGGATCAAGGCATCTATCCTAGAAGGAGAGAACTGCACTTACGTAGTACCAGAAATAATGTTTTTATCTTGTCAATTTGTTTGAATAGTATGGGGCTGACACTTCTCTCTCTACAGAAACTTGCTTTTCTGTTTCACTTTAATGAGATAATTTCCAAAAAAAAAAATCTTCCCAGATGAAAGGAACAGAGCCTGTTTTATAAATTGACCCATATTGCAATCCAGGTGCAAGTTCCAGGCAAGTCAGAGGACATGCTCAGCATTCAGCAGTTTTCCCCAAGTTTGTTCTGAGAAGCCCGTATCACCCAGTGCTGAAGCCTGCTCTGGACTGATAAAGTTTGTCTACATGTGGGAATCAGCTGCTGTTCAACTGGAATAACAGTGTGCAGAGTGGTATCTTCCTCACACTGACCCCGCGTTTGCCTGTCACAGGGTGTCTGCCCTAAGGCTGTTGTTCAAATTAAGTAAGTTGCTTCCAAATTAAGTAAGTTGCTTCCTTCTAATACACACTTCTGTGTGACGTGATTGCAGAGCAGGCAGTGTGCTGCTAATTCACATCTTGCTGTGTCTGAACTCTTGTGTTGACATGCCCTAAGTATTTAAATTTTAAGGTCTCAGTCAATTACTTCTGAGAGCAAGAGACATGATGTCAATGCACTGTGCTGTGATGCAGAGTGCTCAGATGCTGCATACCAGAGTAGAATTCTGAAGCAAATGTAGTATTTCACTGATTTTAGTGCAAAATCCAACTTTGTGCTGGTGTTCCTGTGCTTAGTTGTATCACAGTAACACCTAAAAAATCCTGAAATTTTGGCCTTGCTGTGCTCTTACTGCTAAGATCTAAGGATAGCTTAGAGAAGACCAGTAAAAGTGAGAAGGGAGGCTTGGAGTCAGGTTTGATTTACGAGGAAGAATGAAAGGCTTTGAGCATGCATAGCTTGTTAGAGTTTGACAAAGAAGAAGACATAATTGTAAATACTTCAAAAAAGTTGTATTTGAAAAAGAGCAGAGGATTTGCTTGATGTTAAGGACATTCCAAAGGTGAGGACAGCAGCCCAGGAGACCTGGGGTTAATTCCATGACATACATCCTTAGGCAAGTCATTTCTGCTTAGATCCTAGCAAATTCCTAAGGGCACCCAACTGCCACTTCTTTGTCTACATCACTGAGTATTTGTCAGCTGACTGAAAAACACCTAATTTAGACAATTGACTTGTGAAATACCTTTGCAGGTCTAGAACTTGGCCTCTACCTGCCTCAGCTGTATGTGTTTGTAAATGGGTAAAAACTATCATTTATCATAGAGTGTGAGAATTACAGGTGTGGAAAGTATGGATGTTCAGACATTGTAGCAATGCAAGTACAGTGAATGGAAAAGCTAATTAAGATGGGATTTATTTCACTTGTCTGAAGTGTAAGATGGTCACCTAATCTTCCTCTGTTTTTTGTACAGGGATGAGGTGCTCCCAGGGGCAATCCAGTATCTGAGCCAGGGGACGAATTCACCCTGGCAGTGCCTGTCTCCACCCTCTCTAGAGGGAGCCAAGACAATGCCTGAATTTTAGATGGTTGAAATTAGGCAAGATGAATGTTATCTTAAGAATAAAAGTATCAAATAAAATCAACTCAGCTTGATTTTAAGGGGGAAAAATGTCTTATTCCATAAAGAATTTCAGTATTTGCTGAAATGTTCTTTTAAAAGAATTACAGAAACCACCTCAAAGAACTTGTGTTTTCTTCCTGTTACTTCTTGAAAAACATCCAGGAAATCTTTTGTTAAAATCGAACTACTCGATAGAGCTCCCACTTCTGTTGCCTTGAAGCAGTCCTTACACAGACTAGCAACATCCCAAGAAGTGCTACTGTGCTATGTATTGCTAATAAATTTTGTATCAGGTACAGCCTACATGTCCCATGTTACCTAACACTTAATAATTAAATGGGAGCTGAGCTCTTTTGGCAACCTGCTTCTGATGTCTCTTGCTTTCATACAACAGCCTAAGTAGCTGGAAATACCATGTTAGCTCTAGGTGGTATCTGTTTCCTGGAAAAGGACTGATCCTCAGAGGAAATGCAGTTATGGACATTGTGAATTTAAAGAAAAAGTGGGGAAATTAACATTACTCAGAGGAGAGTTACAAAAATTTTGAGAGCTTCTATGGGTGCTGCTGGAGGTCCATGTGTAAAGCAGCTGAAGGATGCTGGAGATCTGAAGCTGATTTCTTAGCTGAAAGTTAAGCTATACAGATTCATGAGGAAGACCAAGATGACCTAACTGAGGTCTCTGCTGAACCATGCAGTGGCACAAGTTCTCACGTCAAAGAAAGAGAAGATTAATTAGTTTATGCTGTTGTTGGTGTGACTTGGTGTCAGAGTCCTTCCCCCTTGTACTATTACATTCATTACCCTGCAGTGACTTTGTGAGTAGTTCACTATTTTTTATTTGCACTCTTGAAAGGAGAGGGCTGCTTTCAGGCTTGTTTTGATAGCTCCCACTTCCAGCCTCTCCAGAGCTCACCTCCACATGGCTGGAATCCGACTTCCCTCACAATTGCTTGTCACTTCCCTACTTCACTGGCTCTGCAGGGAAGGGGAAAGTCCCTTTGCTATTCCAGCCCTTGTGTTCTGGCTCATGTAGTGATGAAGAGACAAGGATGTGTGAGCAATCAATGTCATCAGGGACAGGGACCTGGTGTCAGAGAGCCTGTGGATTTCCAGTATGGTACTGGACTAGACTTTTGCTTGGGAATGTCTGAAGTATGCTCAATTCAGAAGTGTTTGCAGGAATTTATGTTTATTGTTCTTGCTTGACCTTACAAACCCAACACTATTGCTTTGGAAATCAGAGCTGAACAGTCCTGAGAACTTAGAGGGAGATTTAGGGTTTTCACAGAGGACCTAAACACAGTGGGGATTTTGTCTGTGTGTAAAGCAGTCCTTACTTTGGTCAGGATGTGAAATAAGTACTCCCTAATATAAGACATGTATTTGGGTGACAAGGTTATGAGTTTAAAAGCCCATCTTCAACCAAAGTGAGACTTAGTGAGTTAGGTGGGAGGTGCACCCATTGCTGGTTCCCCAGAGAGCCTGGGCTTGAAGTAAGGCTTGTGTTCCTGGACACCATAAGGACTCTTGGCTGTTCCTGCTGCAGGCAGTATTCTACACTGCCAGTGTGGAAAGGAATAAAGACAGAGATTATGTGAATTGCACTGAGATCAGCTGCCTTCTGGGCTCCCTTGACAGCCCAAAGTCATAATCCCCCCCATGGGTCACTGTGAACCTGTGATTTCACATCACCCACTTTGTGCCCTAATTCAGTGGGCAGTGAAAGATGTTTACAAGTGCCCAGAGCTTCAGACATGCAGAGGACAGCCCTGTGTGTGAGTGTTTGTCCATAGGTCACTGCTGGTTGTACAACACGATACCGAGGACAGGGAGAAAACAGACAACAGTGACAGGAACTGCACATTGCCTGTACATTGCCAAGTAGCTGTTGTGCTCTGCCTGTCATTCTTATTAACAATTGTCTCACTTTTTCCTCCCTCTGACTGTTTTCTCCATCTGGTCTCATTCAGTATGTATTTAGACAACAAGCTGCAAAGAGGAGAGGCCCTTGTATCCTCCTTGATAGTGTCTGCAGCACTGTGGGGTCCTGCCCTGGCTGGGGCCTCTAGGCACTGTCCCAGTGTAAATAATACATAAAAATAGATCAGCAGTGTAACACTGATCAAGAAAACCATACAGAGACCTAACAGTGCTTTAGTTGAATTGCTCTACTGTCTGCCATAGGGTTCCTGCATTAGCTTGCTGTAGTTTTCTGAATTAAATAACAGAGCCTTGTATCTATGGCCAGTGTGCAGGGAACCTGGGGGAAAGCTGTAATTGCTAAAATCAGGAAGTGTGCCAAAGATGATCTACAAGTATGTGGAAGAACGCATCTTTTGTGATCTTCAGGATTTTATCATGTTTATTTTGGAGGCTTTCCAAGATTTAATAGCAAAAGAGCAACCAAAAATTTGGAAGTGAAGCAATCAAACCAAACTTCAGCTGCAGGAAGAACTGCAATAGCTCAGGCATTTGCAAAAGTTTCTTCTGTTGTGACACAGCAGTAACAGGTCATGTTGGACCAGGTAGGATTACATTAAGCAAAACAATTTAGCGAAGTGATGCAGACAGCTTTTGAGATGTGCAAGTGCAATACACAACAAAAATAGGTATTATTATCACCTGCACTACCAAAGTTCATCTGCACTCAGAGCCTCACTAGACTACCTGCTATGTACAAAGAGCTTGAGTTGCAACTGATAAAAGAAATTATTAAGTATGTTAGAGACCAAAGATATGGACAAGTCCATGGCCACTGAGAATGTGTTTCTTGTGAGAGCAAAGCCTTGGACCTGTAGCACCAATCCTCAGATGCTGTTCCAGGGAAACTGAGAGCATTCTCAAACCGTTGATCCACTTATATTTTAAAAATCATTCTGTATAAGTCCTTTTCTATTTGAAGTATCCCTGGAGGTGCAAGTGCCAAGAACTGTGCAAGTGAAACTCTGAATTCTTTCTGTATCAGACAAACTGGTGGCTCCTGATTTCAGTTTCTTCACACTAAACAAAGTCTTCCTGTTCTGCAGAAGACTTTATAAATACATGTACGGAGACTGAGTCTTTGGTTTCCACAGATCCAAATAAACCCGTGAAAAAGTTTCTACCATTGCTCTCAGGAGGAGTTAGGCAAACAGCAAGCAGCAGGAGAAGAGGTAAGCAGTTGTGCAGTCTCCATTCATATCATTCACACTCACACATTGGGAAAAGAATTCCCAGCTCATGAGTGGGCTCAAAATTAGAACAGAAATATCCCCAAGGCTTCTGGAATGGAAAAAAGAAAAGAAGCTGCAGAAGCTCAACTCTCAAAAATTTTTAAAAAAATTCCAACAGCTGGTTGGCAGAAGGGCTGTTCTTTGACATAAAATACTTCCTGAAATTCTTTCTTCCAAGATCCATGCTGTTTATTTTTTGTTTTAGTTTTTCTTTCACATGAATTAATTAAAAAAATATTAGGCACTTCATCTGAATATGACAAGAAGATGCTAGCAATAATTTTGCTAGTTTTTTAACTCATCAATTATTAATGCCGTCTTCTGAGCGTGTGGTGGAAGAGAACGAGAGACTCATCACATATCTATCTGTAACCCTGCCATCTTAAAAGGTTATTTCCCATTTCCACTCTCATTTCATCATAAGCCTTCTGTCCTCAGTCCTGGAGGTCCATTTCCACCAGGCACAGCAGCACTGAATGTCAGGTGTTTGTAATAATTCAGCCAGTGCTGACTGCAGCTGAGATGGACTCCGTGAATGGGTCCTCTGGCAGAAGGGAAGAGGTGGTGACATGTGGCATGAGGGCTGTGACAAGCACTGGAGATCAGTAGTGTCCCCCTGTCACAGTGCTGTCTGTATGGCTTTTATCCCGTCTTTTGTGGTTGGTATCTCGTGGAAGGTGGAATAAGCACGTCTGTGAAGAAGTTGGTGAATTTCTGCTCTAAAACAGCAACACCTTGTAGGAGGACACTTGTGTGCACTGTAGTGAATATCAGCTTTCTGCTGTTTCATTCCAGTTTTGTCAAAGCTTTTCTGAAAATGGCTTCAATGATCATAAAAAACCAGCTGATATTTTAGCCTTGCACTGCCTTTTTTTTCAAAAAAACCCCAGAGTTAAATTTCAAAGCAGTTAATCTGTAATTTATCTGTCCACATGCTAATAAAACCTAGATCCCTTCCTATTTTGATTTCTACCTGATGGCTGTGTTAGTCTGATGTGTATTCACACTGTTGGAATATTTTACAAGGTTTTGCCACGTCTTGTATTTTCCACAGGAATTACACAACGAAAGGCAGTATTTTTTAAGTGCCAAAACTTGATGGGATGTTTTGCTGGCTCTTTTCACTGGCTGATGGCTTTAGTGGCACATTTCCCTTGTGGGTGCAGGGACTCTGAAGCCGATCACAGGGGAGACAGATGAGTCACATCTGTATTTGCAAGTTAAACAAGGTCAGAAGACTGTGTTGGCCTGCACGGGCCTGTGATGTTTGTTAGTGTTTGTTAACTGGACTGGTTTTTGCTCTTGTCAAGTAGCACATTTCCAAACTGCCCGACTGTAAGCTGGGGGGATGCGAGGGCTCCCAGGAGACAATATGGATGAGACCACTTGGTTTTGAAGGGAATGAGTGTTCAGCTCTATAGACAGAAGCTGTGCCAGGCTGCTTTGTTTCACACTCTGCAAATAGTGTCTGGTACATTTTATTTATTGCTCCAAGCTTAGACTTGGGGTCTGGAAGCTCAAGTCCGAGCAGCTCTAGCTCTAGTGACTGTACCATATTCCTCTCATTACACAGACTTTTCCTCCACCCGTCCTCTGTTGTATCTTCCAAGATGTAAGCTCATTAGGGAAGGTATTGATACTTGCCGTTCATTTGTAGAGTATTTAGTGCCATCTGGTCCTGACCTGCATAGATTTCAGTTCAAATAAAGGCATTTGAATCTGCTCTTGCCTGTTTGCTTTCAGCTTGCAAAGTTTTCCCTGGCAGTAATATACTGTTAAGGAAGGAACAAAGGATAGCCTCTTAAGAACTGTAAAACCTGCCTCACTTCAGTCCTGGCTATTTAATTTTGTAGGCTTATGTCAGACCCTTAAGGTTAAAAATGTTTCTTTTCTTGTCTTGGCTTGAACAGCAAATGGAATGTTTCAAAGGAAAAAAAAAACCTGAGTCCATACGAGGCAGGCCAGAGTGATGCAGCCTTGCCTGTTTTTCTTGATCTGAAACACTGTATTAGCTGGAGCACAAAATGGTCTGGCCACCTCAGTTTCCATCCCATTTTTGGATGGAAAGTTTCTCACCAAACAAGAGCAGAAGCAATCATTTACTTCTGAAAGGGCAGATTTTTGCTCTTTCTCTTTTCAGCATTACATTTTCTTGGTTAGACTTTCTCCTTCCTTAGACTCTTCCTCATCCATGAACACGCTCAAAGCAGCAGAGTAAATAGTTTCGGCTTACAATGAACAAGTCTCTGAGATGATAATGAGAAGTGGTGAATAAACTTTCCCTGTCTTACATGGGGCAGACTTGAACTCTGCTGAAGGGGCCGCATGCAGCAAGGTCAGGAGTGTGATGAAGTATAAGTTTGGAAGGGGAATCTGCTGGAAAGATAGTATAACCCACTGAGTGATAAGTGCTGACAGACTGGCACCCTGGTGTTTGAAGTGCTTTTCCTTGCGGGAGAAATATGTCTCTGATCCTGTTGTGTTATGGCCAGGCTCAGTCTGTTTTGAAAGCCTATACTGTCTTCACATGGAGACTCAGAAAGATTCAGGACGAATGTGTTTAACAGAACCCTGAATTTTGGGCCATGGTTAAAGCTAAATTTTTTAAATTCGATATGGCTTTCCCAAAAGGTATTTATAACAATAATCACAAGCATATGTCAGTACATTTACATTATTATTATATGTTTACATTAATGTTTTTCTAATACTTCACCATTAAGTAACTGCGTTTGGTATAGTAGTTCACAGAGAAAAAAGTATTAAGTTATGATTTCAAAGGAATGATAAAACAATAACACTGGGGAAGTTCAGTCATCTTAACAAATTGGGAGCATTATTCAATCTGTCCAGGCAGGCTCTTGCATGGTTCCTGTTCTTCTCTGTTTCTTTCCTGTGGGTTTATCTTGAGAATGCTCCCAGTATGGCCACACAGGGAGACAAACTGAAATATGTGAGTGAGACCCAGGGTGGGAGGCAGAAGATTAAGTGAAATGTCCTGGGACCTTCCAGGAGAAAGCTGCTCTGCTCTTTACCCAAACCTCAGAGACAGAAGTAGTATCACAAGCTAGTCAGATGGTTTGACTAATATGAGCTTTTAAAAAAAAGTAGTGATGTGTTTTCAGTTCCTTGAATCAGTTTATTTCAGTTACATTTGCAAATTTATATATATAAAAAGAACAGAATGACAAATTTTGTAAAAGAAAAAGCTTGAGAAAAAAAAAAGAGACTTTTCTTTTTTTATGTTCAGTTTCTAATCTTAGGACTGGGACATGTTCCCCATTCCATTTCCTGTATATCCAGGACAGCAATATTCTGCCGCTTTTTCAGAAGACTCCTGGTACCTGGTGTGGTGATTCTGTTGTCTAGTCTGGTTCTTTGACAACCACTGGTCAGAATACTTTGATGCTTTGGAAGACAAGAGTAGGCAGGGGTAGAACCCTCAATAGTATACAGGACTAATCTTACCTCTTTTAACTACTTGAATACAGAGGGTCTATCTGCATAGACACTTGAATAAAACTGTTTTTATTTTCAGTAGTAATAATAAATCACTAGACATGTAGATCTGTGAGGTTTCAGTGATTTGCAGACATGCTCCCCTCCACTGGAAACAATGAGAAATAATGTAAAAGTGCTTTCATTATCAGCATCCCAAAAGATCACTGTCTGCACTTCCACCCCTTCACACTCTCTAATGTGTATGCACTAGGATGCATTTTTGGATCATGCAGTCATGCAAATCAGTCATGCAAAGCATGTCTTCCTCAGGACTCCTGAGTCATTCCTGCGGAGAGTGGACACTGATGGAGAAAGACACCAAGGAAGGAGAAACACTGTCTTGTTGTTTTTAAATGAGCTGAGTTAAACACTGCCTTTATTTTTTCTTTGCTTCACAGTTTTACTGTAAGGGGCAGGATCACATTATTTTCCATCACAGTCATTCCAGCTGTAATTTTTGCAGCTTTTCAGTTCTTGGCCATGTAATGTTCTCAATTCATTTGTGATGAAATCCCTGTTGTGCACACTGACATTTTCATTCATTTCCTCTCAAGTGAGAGTACTACTGCAGTAAGGACATGTACATCTAACATCACTGATATACTTTTCTGTCTTAGTAGCAGGAGGATAAGAACCTATTACACAGTTACTGGAGGGATTCTTTACCTCCTGTAGAAGAGGACCATGCTCAGATATGTCAGGGGTGTTTGTGACTGTTTGGCAAAAGGCATTATGTAGGGAGTAACTACCTGGAGATTTAGAACTGGAGAAACAAAAAAATTGTTCTAGTAATGTTTTGGGCTTTGGGAGCATTTATTTGGCCTGGGTGTAGGGAAATACATAAACAAGTATCAGCCTAGATATACATTTTTCCTCCTGTATAGAATCTGACCCTTAAACAGAGTAATGAGAAGGCACGGAGCAGCTCAGGTCGGTAGTTTCACTCCCGGTGGGTATTGCTCCTCTCTGTTGGTTGTGTGTGTAGCTGCAAGTGACCAGGCTGCCACCTTCTATTTTTCAGGTACCTGAATTGAATGGAGGTGAGTCTGAGCCTTTGTGATATTATCGAATATTTTTACACTAAAGTAGTTAAAGTCAAACTCTATTTCCATTCCTGTTATTGGAATGATTGTGCTCGCTAATTGTTCTGTCAAAGGAATCTACAACTGGAACTAAGAAAAGAAATTGAGTATTTGTGTACTAGTGACTACAAATGTCACCAATATTACAGGGTCATGATGGTCATGATCCTTTTCTACCTAATTAGTGCAACTTCAGTGAAATTAGTGGACACACATGCCTTATTGATTCCTCTGTGCATTACTCTGATACAGCTCCATAGTGGAGACTTCATTATAAATCTTTATTATAAATCATTCTGCTTTCATTAAAAAATATGAAAATATTCACAAGGAAGTTAATTGCTGGGAAAAGAAAGAAAATGAGAATGAGTAATTAGATAATTGCTATTTGAAACTGTAAGCTTTATTCTAAAGTATTGAACATCATTGCTGAGGCAAAATAATTGCATTTTCATTTTACCATGTTTAGAAATTGCAGGATCTCAAGAGGCTTGAAAACCTTCAAAGATACTGAACATGGAAAATATTATTGCCATGGGTAATAGCATTCGTACCAGTTTACAGATATGATCTAAGTAGACATCTGTCTTCTTAGAGAAGATAAATTAGTCTTCATTTTTAGTGTCATGTGTGGGTCTTCAGAATTTATTTATCTAAATTAGATTCAGTACAAAGCTTTCACGTTTACTTCTGCAACTCATTTGCTCAGGAGAATCAGTTTACCTGATGGACACCTCTCGTGTGATGCCACAGCTCTGTGCCTTCCTAGAGATCCAGCTCATTTTTGTGAAAACAGAGGGAGGCTGTCCGTGTGCAGTTGTTTAAAATAAGCTCCACACTTCACCGATGTGGTGGGTAAGATCATAGTTTACAGATCTACACGGGATTTTAGAAGGAATTCATAGGGATTCCTATGGGACTTGACCTTGGTGACAGTGTTATTGACATAACTCATTTCCTTCTCTGTTGCACAACGGAAATCTAAAATGCAGCCTTATTAAATAGTCCTACTGAGTTATACAACAGTTACAACTACTTTCAATTTTATTTTTTTTTTTAATTTAAATGTCATTTATTAACAAAATTCCTATTATGGTAATTTTCTGTGGAAAGAAATGAACCAACTATCATGTGCCATTAAGAAATATTTCTAACTGGAGATTCTGGAATAAATTCCCTACTTTTGCCTGATGAGGAGGGTGAAAAGGGAGAAAGTAATGTGGGGGTAATTCTGTTTTTCATTCAGACACTTCTGCTTTCACAATTGATACAAAAATTATAAAAAGCTCTGTAGAAACTGGAAACTACAGTGTGGTTTTGCACTGCGACTCTTATTTTATTTTTTCTCAGTATTAGCACAAATTTAGGCACCATTTAAACAACAAATAGATTGCTAGTTAGTGACACTGCTTTTGTTTTTCTGTTCTTTTGATTCTGAAGAATCACTAACTATTATGAACATTATTTTGCAACAAACTTCGCAGGTCTCTAATTGGTCACTCTTTTGCTGACTTCTTCCTTTTACACCAAAAAAAGAACCATGGTCTTGCATTAAAAAAAGAAAAAAAACTGCATATCAGATTATATTGGCTTAGTGTACTGAATGTGTTCCCAGAGATATGTCTGAGACTCCATCGTTGTACAGTGATAGTTTATAATTAAACTTCTTCTTCCCTGGAGGGCCCTAGTTTTGGCTTCCTAAGAGTGAAAATGCAACGTGATAGATGTGTCGCTTTTTTTCACTTCAGATGAATGGAACAAATGTCCAGATTTGCCTAAATTACTGCCAACATGTAATCTTTAAAAATTAAAAACAAAACAAACCCCAAAACTTCACAGTTTGTTTATTTGAAGGAATTCTGCCAGTATTTGGAAGCAACATAAATGCAAGAACAAATCGTTACTTAATTATTTTAAAACACTAGTATTGTATTTATTGGCCTATTGTTTGTGCTAAATTCAGCTGTTTTCATGATGTTTAGTCTTAATACAAAATGTAAATATGTAGTTAACATCCTGAGGATTTTTAAAATAGATGTTGCCTTGTCAGATGTCTTTCAGAACTGACTTTGTTGCGGCAGTTGTGTCAGGCTGTCTTTTGTTTGGGTATTGTTCCTTAGTCAGTTCACACAGGGTAATCACCTCAGCCACCTCCAACTCTGTTAAACTTGTTTTACCAAGCCCAGAGTGTTCCTCTCTTCCCCTCCTTTTGCAGGTGCTTCTCGTGGGGATGCTCTGCAAAGTCCAGTCCAGCAGGGCTGAGCAGGGCTGTCAGGTGGGTAAATCAAGATTGGTAAAACAGCTTGGCTGATGGGGTCTCATAGTTTTTTTGGAGACATATTAGCTCAGTACCTCAGTCATGCAGGAGTTTCCAGCCTTGGCTGTGGCTGATGGCACGTCTCTGGCAGAAAGGCAGCAATGCCTTTTGGTCCCCCTTGGAAAGCTCTGCTTTTATTTTGAATGCTCTGATTAGTGGAATTAGTGCATAAGCATTAAGTGCACAGGCAACATCCTGCCTGGAACCATATGCTGGACAATGCTGAACTAGAATATACACTCCAGGTCAGGGTTAGTCTGGCACACAGGAAAGAAGAGAAGGGTTGTTGTGAAGTTTTGAAATTTTCTGTCCTCCAACTTGGAGATGAGGCTGGGCCAGATCCCAGTGAATGTACCCATCATTTCATTACTTGCTTCTAGAACAGGCTCTTCGAGAGTTCAGTTGATTTTTTGTTGTTGGGTTTTTTTTCTTTTGGTTTTTGGGTTTTTTTTTTTCCTCTGTCCTTGGATATACCAGGGAGTCATAGCTAACTATTTAGCATTCTAAATTCAACATCACTTTAGAATTAGGTGCTTAACATGAGCACAGAGGTTTTGGGTCTCCTGTGACTGAGTTGATAGTGTCTTTGGGTAAGGCAGTCTGCCAGCTGCAGGTATGCCTATTCCCATTCAACTTTTTCTGTTTAGATACTGAATAATTTCAGTGTAATCTAAGTATGCCTCCAGATTTTAAGAAGACTAACAGGAGGCAATAATCCCTCCCATCCCAATCTCCGCGGTATCCCTGGCGTAGTGTTGCGCCAGCCCTGCCGGACACAGCTGGACACAGTTGCAGTGGTGTATCTTTGGTGTATGTTTGGGCCATCACTTGCAGGAACAGCTGCTGGCCTCGTTTGCTGCTTTGGCTCCATCATCCTTCCTTGGTGTCACCTACCCTTCATCTCCCTGTTCTCAGCCCCAGCCATCCCCCAGACCAGGGCTCAGCCTTGCAGTGGCTCATTGCAGCTTCCCAGGCAGCGTCGCCTGGTCCCTGTCCTTGCTGCCTTCCTCGCCCTGTCAGGGGTGTCCATGACAGATGACAGCATTATTTCCTAGCCTGATTTCTGGGATTTCTGTCCATCCCTCCTGCCCCAGAGTCTGGCAATTGCCCTTCCACAGCATGCTGAACTCTCCATGACCAGCTCGAGGGATTTCTCAACTACGGCGTCCTGTGGCACGGTACAAGGATCTGCCTCCAATTAGCTCGGGAGCACAGCTCCAGACACATGTGTTTGGTTCAGCAAATGCTATTTGTTTGCTGGGTGATGATGTTTTTCTAAGCTTATACTTTATTCATAGCATGACTGACATTTCTAAAAGAGGTGGTGATGTGTCTATGGGTCTTAGTTCTTTTCTGGTTTTGGAAATACACTTCAAACAGCTGTAGCAGTGTGCATTAGATAACCTATGTGTGAGTAAAATTACAGTGATAACCAGGGTCTTATGAATTAAATTAAGTAAATATAGTCATTAAGTTTTAAAAACAATATGGCTTTACTTTGATGAAAGGAATAATTTTGATTCAAGATTCATAGATCTTGCTTTTAAATATAATTATATGTTATAATTTTGTGATTATCATTGTTGGATTACTCATGGGATTAAAATGTACATCTTTTAAAATGAAAGGTAGAAATATAGATTTTTAAACATTTCATTTCAAGATCACTAGGTACATTATTACCTCAGCTACAAGATAATTTCATATTTGGTCTGATCCTCTTTGATCTCTAACAGATAGGAAATAGCTTTTGGTAGCCTCCCATCATAATGTTTCTTGTTCAGTATTCCCATGTCTTGGACTAAATTGCTTCTATTGAAGATGTGAAATGGCCCAAATGACCATATTTGAGCTCTGAATTTGTTGTATCTCTCTTCCTGTTTTTTTTCTTTTGGCCTGTCTTCAGATTAATAATGTGAGACTAGATAAGCTTCAGGGGGAAAAAAAAAAAAAAGAAAAAAGGAAATATATTTCATCATATTAACCCAATAATACTATTATGCAGCATCAAAAGAATAAAGCTGTGTGTTTCTCCAGAGCCCTGAGATGAATACCTTTTTTTAAGCCTGGAGATTTATATTCCTGTGGGAATGTAAGTGATATCAAGGGCAGCAGATTTTGAATGCAGCTGTAGTTATCACTAACAGAGATAAGTATTTGAAGGAATTTTGATATTTCAGCCATGGTTTGATAGAAAGGGTCTCTTGTGTGAAATATGCTAACCAAAACAGAGATGACCATTGATTGCTACTTTTGGCTTCATTAGAAAAAACAAACAAAACAAAAAGCCCAAAAACCTAAAAAACAACAACCAGAAAAACTTCTTAAGTGCTTTATATTTTTAATATTTAAGAAATAAGATCATAATAACCTGGAAACTCATACCCAGGTGCTGTGAATCACAAGAGTTTCTTGTGGAACAAAGCACACCTACCTCTACTGTGTATGTCTGTATCTGTGTGTGCATGGGTTGCTGTTCTGTGAATCTTGCATCTTTTATATCTTTAGATTGTTATGAATAGAAGAACATTAAAACCACTTTAAAATTCCTTTTACACTGACAGCCAGAATTTTGGCTCAAATACACTGGAAGAAATACAGAAGTGTGGGCATTTCTGAGATTCTAGAGTTCACATACTAGCAAGCAGTAGAGCTTACAATTGCTGTATTTTAACTTTCCTTGTCCAGTAATATGGAATAGAAAAATAAGATTTTTACATAGTGTCTAAAAGCCTAGAAAATTAACAGTTTTAACTACTGCCTTCAGCTTTCACAAATTTCACAGAGAAGTAAAGACTCACCACAGTAAAGGAGGTGTTCAATAGCTATGTGTGATTGACCAAAGCAGTTTCATTAGGTTTTTTTTTTTTTTTTAAATAATTTAAGCTGTGATTTTGCCAAATACCAGTCTCAGATCTTTGCACCCTAGACTCTGACAAGAGGCAGCAGTGCAAAAGGGGTTAGAAGAGAGGATTTAGCAATATATTTCCTCCTTTTGCCATTCTCCCAAAGACAAACTTGGAGTCTCTCTGAAGCCATTTGCCAGCATTTGCTA
Source organism: Platysteira castanea (assembly GCA_013397175.1). Classification (NCBI taxonomy): domain Eukaryota; kingdom Metazoa; phylum Chordata; class Aves; order Passeriformes; genus Platysteira; species Platysteira castanea. Next base: position 111,008 of record VYXC01004862.1, read on the forward strand.
TTAATCTGCAGCCTATATCTACATACTAAAATTTTTTTTGAACTGTATTCAATGGGTCATGTTGCCCAGCCATTTTTCATGTAAGACGCAATGCAACGAGATTGTATTGTGATTTTCCTATTGCAAAATCCCGTCCTTTTTTTTTTTTTTTAATTTACTAATATTTTATTTTTCTGACGGCAGAGTGGATACAGACACAGTACCTGCCAAACTCGCAGAAAGACTGCTGACAGAGGTTCCAGTTTTTACGTTTCCAGGGATTTGTGTATTCAGATTCAGGCGTTCTAACTTTGAACATGCCATTTATATTTTAGAGCCATTTAATCTGGAAGAAAAGAGTCATATTGGCATGGAGTAAACTACAGAAATGCAGTCTATAAGCCCATGAAAGAATGTCACTACATTACAGCAGCTTAACAAGTTATCATACATCAGCTGAGGCACTATAATTGTCTGTCTATGCACTTGAGCTTGCCCAGGGTGAGGTAAACATGCATATGCTCCAGGGATTACTCATTAAATGAAGCATTATGTTTTAGTACTGAGAAATCTCTGCTGTCCTTCCATTATTTTCTACTTTAAAGACAAATTTCTTCTGCATAAGAATAATTTTAATTATGCGATTTGCCGTGTGTATATGTTGGATGTTTTTCAAGTGCTTATCCAGACTGTAGACAAACACATACATGTGTGTACACACAACATTTTCCCCACTGTAATTTGGTATTTCTGGCACTTTGCAATAGTAGGGTCAAAGCCAAACTGTAGCTACCTCTGGAAAATCATGAAAGTAGCTATAATTGAAAAAGGTGGTGTAACTTCTCTGTTTGAAAAGCTAATGAGGACTTTTTTTTCAGAAAGTGTAATGCTTTCCATCATTGTTTCAATGTTAGTTTTTGATACAGTTGAAAAACTTCTGAATGTGTGTATTTTTTGAAACAATTCTTAAACTCATTAGGCAGTGACAGAAATGCCTTTACATTATTGTGATCCACTACAGATACTAACTTAACTTGAAATTTGACTTTCGATCGATCTAATAGAAAAAATGAAATTATTCTGAATTCTAAGTAAATAAATATAACTAATTTGATTCTCTGAAATAATTACAGTTTATAATACTGAATTGAAAACTTTGTTGTTGTTGTAAAATGAAAGGAACTTCTTTGATAGGGCTCACTGTTTGATTTCTGTGAGATGTAACCCTTTTGGATATTTCCTAGCCCTCATGATTCACTCTGTTGCTAAAGAAGTTATGTTCTGACAGGCCTTTAAATTAATGCCTGTGTCTGTATGAAGCACAAGTATGGAGTACATAAAGTACAATTGTTTTAAGTATTCATATTTGTCTACTGATGCACTAGAATCTAACAAACTGAAAGGAGGAATCCCTTTCATGAGCTGTAAATTTCAAGTTCTGACCTATTGACTTAATGAGAGGAAAGATTCTTCAGTGGGAGTAAGATGTTCATCATGTCTTAACATAAAGTCCAGGAGTCAAGGAAACGCCTGGCTGGAATAAACAAGCAGCTCATCCAGTATGCCATTCTGGCACCAAGAGTGGGTAAGACCAGCTGTTTCAACGGAAGGCATAAATCTTCACAATTTTACTGTTCTGTAGTGCAAGATGGTGTTCCTTACATCACTCACACCTTGAAATACGAAGATTAATAGAGCTTATAACTCTATTTCCTCAGAGTCAGTTTGTAGCATAAATCTTAAAACACATTTCTTAAATTATTCAATAATTTTGAGAGCAGAAGATTTTAAAGATACATTATCAGCTTGTGCAAAAGTAAAACCCTTCACCCCCATGCTGTCTTTATGAGAGTAAAAGTTGTGGATATGAGAAAACCTGGCCATTTCAGTGAACTAGAAGTGAATTTTACTGCAGTGTGAGAGAGGCAAAGGGCCTTGTCAAGGAGAGACGAGACAGAGCTCCCCAACTGCTGGGTGCTGGGGTGCCTTTTTCATCCTACCTGCCTGCAGGTATTCACCAGTTCATGTGTGGGAGCCCTTCTGCTACCGGTGTGGAGCCACTGATGACTGTGAAACCTAAAGGGTTTCTCTTTCACTGATCTCACCTCTGGTTTTGCCCCACCCATGTATTTGCCAGCCTTGGCAAAAATTTATTTTGTAGAATTGAACTTAATTTGTTCAAAGCTGGTCCTGAATTCTCACCAAAGATATAGTTGTGAAACATTATATCTCATCTTGTGCAGTGACCATAGCAAGATATTTTTCTTTGGCAGCAAACACTCACTAGAGCTGATGACTACTATCACCTTCTTAACTTTTTCTTGACCAATTTTCACTTAATTTCCCACTCACTCCGTGAGATGGTTATGCAGAATGAAATAATGAGGTAGCACGTGTAATGCCTCTAATGTTGAAACAGTTGGATGATCATCACAACTAAATCAGAATTTTTTTTTTAATTGCTGAGTGGGTTCTACTTTCTGGCTAATATTATGGGGATGGTGGTGTATAAGCGGAAATTAATACATTATCACATTGCACTGTTGGTATTGGAAGTGGTTCTTCACACACTGGGTAGCAGACATATAAGATTGTTTGCCAGATGGTGTTGCAGATGCAAGAATTTTACAAGGGCTCAAAGGGACGCTGGACAAGTACTTGAAAGTGATATCTACTTGGGGGTTGCAAAATAGGTGGGCCACAATAGGCTCAGGAAACCTCCTGAGCTGAAAATAGATGGAGAGAAGAGGGAGCACTAAGGGTGGGGAAATATAATATATAAATGTTCTGTAATTATTCTTCTTACTGTTGGAAAGAGACTACTAGACTAGATGAGCCTTCAGTCTTGCCATTACAAACATTTTTTAAATGAGTTGTTGTATGAGAGGATTTTTCTGGAACAGGAAATGAATGTTGAAGGTGGAGAAAACTCAGAACTGCTTAAATGTAGAAAATTAGTAATGTGTTTTGTGATCCATATTGCTAAGGAAAGAAAATTAAGAGACAACTGTAATGCTGAAAGAAGATCAAATGTGATTACTTGCTCAGTTACTGACTGCATAGGTTTGCAGTCTTGCCTTTTTAGCTTTTATATTTTACCTGACATTACTGTGAGGAATAGATCTCCATTGGTTTTGTGGTGATTTCTACTGATAGTTCTCCAAGTAAATATAGAAGGCATTTTCTGATCTAGCTGCATATCTTCTACATCCTACATGATTCTTTGTAAACCTGCAGCAGAACTTAAGTTCCATAACTTGCACTACAGTACACATACACTTTTGTTAAAGAAAAAACCAGCTGTAGCACTGTGTCTGCTAAAGATATTCTTTTTCAAAAAGGGGATCCTTATGTGGAACAATTAAAAGAGGCATGGTCAAGTTGTAGTTCATGAGTCAGTCTAGTGACTCATGATACTGAAATTTATTATGCACATAAGGCATTTATTTTAATCTTGTTTTTTTAATTTGTCTCATCCTTTGTTAGGGTTGGCCTTGCGTGCTGGATTCTTATCTTTTTATTGTTTTGTGTTTTTAAATGTTTACACATGCACTTCTTAAAAACAAGAATGTGGCTGAAGTGCCTCTAAGAAACAGAGATGCCAAGGCTTGAGTGGGCTTTTTGAATTTACTCACTCCGCATGTCCTGGCTACCAGAGCTGCGTTATAATTGTAAATCTCACTGGAAAGAGCCAACTTTCTTACCATCCATAAAATTTAAATTTGCATCTGGCAGAATTTTTTTCACCAAAAAAGTTTAGGAAAAACGGTATGGTTATCATTGTTATTATTGCTGTTCTTAATATTATTAGGATTAATGATGATGTTGAAAATGATAACTGTCCTTACTCCCAAAATTGCTCTACTTGATATTAGGAAGACCACAACTCTGCTGCAGTGTTCTTCTTTGCATATTTTAATGTTTTTACAGATAGTACCAGCTACAGACTTTCATCAGCCATCTGAAGTTACTGCTTGCTGATCATTAGCATGACTACAACCCATGAGCTTATAGATGCTCTGAAACCATTCAAGAGTAAGTGCTGTGAGAAGGTATTTTTCCAGAAAGTCCATCTGTAAGAAAAAATGCCATCTGCGTCCTCCCAATTTATTAGTGGCGTCAGACAATAGCAATTTAACAATCATTTTCTTGGTACAAGTTATTAGTCATCTGTGTTCGTTTCAGGCAATATTTTCAGTGTCCATTTTTTCTTTATTTCTTTTTGGCATTGCTGGCACTTCTGTCACCGTATGGCTTAGTTATTTATGGATCTCCAGAATAACAAAACTCACAGTTTGCATGTATGTTTCTATGTTTCTCTCGGGGTGCAGAAAAATGTGACTATTCCGTGTTTCCTAGAAAGGGAATTGCGAGACCTCAGCCCGCATTGCACATTACACAGAGAGAATCAGTAATGAGCTTTTTCTGTGCCTCAGGAGGAGCACAAAGCAGCTGGAGTGGGACTAAGGGTCTAGACGGCTGAGCTCAGTGGGGATGGAGGATGGTCAGCACTGCAGAGAAATGTTCGATAGCTTGTCAATTCATGACCCTGAGGTCTGAGAGGCTTCCATTCCCTCAGACAAATGCTGATCCCCATTAATATGAATGGTTGAACTTCATTTGACATCAGTCAGTCCAGGCTCTGAGTGCAAGTATATTATTCCCTGTGCCATTAATGCAAGTCACATATCCCAGCTGAGCAGACAAGGGAAGCAGAGTTTTCAGCAGTTGTTGTTTTGCTTTTGCAGTACTGTGTGAAAGTGGTCAATAGGTTTATTCCTCATGATTGATTATCTTCAGGACATTTGTTGCATTTTGTAAAGTTATCTGCAACCTTGTGCTTGCTTCTTAAAACTGATACGCTGCGTCGTGTAGCCCATTTGACTGGGTAGAAAGAAACATCTCATGTTTAAGATAATGACACTGATAATTAGCTGTTAATATTTAATTCCACTCTTTTTTTCACTTCAATTCCTCCTAGAATATCTACACATTTAGCATCAGCTTCCCCTGCTGAAAAAGCAGGGGTACATTTCCTTTGCAGTGACTCAAGGATGTATGTACTAGTTACTGTATATTTTAATTTGAATGTGTGAAAGATATGTAAGTTTTGAAAACTACATCTTAGTAGTGTTTTATTCTTCTCTAGGCACAGGAATTTTGATTTTGCGTTGTGACTTAAATAGACAATAACTAAAAATCAAGGGTTAAGTTGCTTAATTGGTTGTCACATACCTCATTTTAGAGGTGATTACCATTTAGTTTGCTGAAGGACCCAAGGACTCAGATTCCTTTTGAACAGCCAATATCTAGTTTTTCTGATAATTTATTCATAGCAGTTTGGTTTTTCCAGTTCCTTGTGAGGAATTGCCCTTCATAGGATCTGTCCATGTAAGGTTGTTTTGTATTGCATGCTCATTTGCTTAGTTATATTTGTAAGCTCCAGCTGTGCCCATCACTTGCTAAATCTGTCATTGAAGGATTTTGTTTTAAATTCTGCCTGGCTTTGTTTTCAGATGTCTCTGAATTCCTTCCTGTGTTGAGTCACAGCTGTGAAAAGAGAAATCTCCCTCTTTAATTCAAGAGGTCAGTGGTTTAAAAGCACTAAAGCCTGGTGGGGAACGGCTTAAGGAAGATAGTTAATCATGGTGATCCCAAGGCTTCATAAACTTACACAAGGCTCATCTGACAGGAAGAGTCCTGGATATCTTCAAGCCCTGTTTTTTTTTGAGTGGCTGTTTTACCAGGGAGTGGAATCCTCTATGAACAAGCACCTGTGGTGGGTCTTTGCCACCTGCTCAGCCATGGCTATGGAAACACAATCTTATCCACCACATCACTTTTCCTAGCTAAGCCAGCGTGGAGCCCAAATCCTTTCTAGTCATTTTTTTCCCCACAACCTTGAGAAATATTTAATGTGGTAGCTACAATGGCTTCCACTTGTTGGTGCCACTGGCAGGAAGGAGTTGCTGATTTGGACAGAAAAGAGAGATCAGCCTGGAACATGCAGATGGTCTTGTCTTCTGGCTGAGCACAAGTCATTGGCTTGGTTTGAGTGTCAGCAGTTCATCCAGTGGCATTTCTCACTCAGCTTCTTCTAACTCCCGTGGAGGAATCCTGGAAGAAATCCCCCTCTTGCCTCATCAGTGCAGGCAAAAGCCTTATTTCACATACTGTGTTAATAATTTTGACACTCAGTTCTGTGTTTAGGTTTCATGGGATGGGCAAATCAGGACCATGTGGATGAACTGTACCTGGCAGCTGTGAGATACTGAATTAAGTTATACAGCTAATGCAGTGCCTGCACCTATGCTGTGTGTACTTCACTTGTCCTATGCACACATGGCTGTTCTGGATACTTGGACTTATGATCTGCCTGTGAATTAGTTCTTGAATTGCTGCAGCTTTTCGACAGTTTTGTAAAAGAAAAGTTATCCGGTTTTCAGTCAGATTTAGTAGTCAGGTAGTTGATTTGTAAGCGGATAAGGTAAGCATTGCCTTTATCAGAGGGTCCTTGGGAAGGTAAGATCACTACAGAGTAGAACAAGTCATTTGATAGCTGTCAGGCATCTAAGTTTATGTGGAAGGGTGTTGTATGTTGAGCAAGACCTTCAATGTATGATTCAGGTCATTTATTCATTAGTCCATTAACTGTTAAAGGAAGTAGTAGAAAAATTAAGGTAGAGGGAGACATGAGGAGGTCATATGGTTTCGTTTGTAGTTCAAAGAATGGATAACTTCAGCTTTGGATGAGATTGCTCAGCTATCTCCAGTCAAGTTTCAAATGTCTGCAAATATGGAGAATCCATGGCTTTTCTGAGCTCCTGTTCCAGTACTGACACTCCTTGTAGGAAATGAAACCTCAGTACTCCCTCAAGATTGAGATTGCCTCATCATCTTAGGGGACAAATGACTACTGGGGAAAAGGAAATTAGAAGTGGTGTTTCACATACTACCTTTCTTATATTGGTCTTCTGGTTATGGAAACTAACTGGTTGACCATCTCAAAATCTTTCTTTTTTTTCAGTGAAATACTGATTCATCGGCACACTCTGTGTCTTCACTTTGTCCTTATGAGACAAAGGAAAGTTACTGTGGTTTTAAACGAAAGTGTATTGAGTCTTGAATGGAGGAGGTAATACCTGAATTCTTGGTTCCTTTTTCAGTATGGTTGTTTGAGATTCCAGGAACTGTCATAATAGCACCCTTCACAAAGCAGCTTAAAAATAGACCAGCAAAACATCTATTGCACCAAATATAAATTGATTTCTGCTGTGACACAAAGTTCTTTGAGGATCTGATAGCAGCATGTTGTAACCCTTTAAAATGATAAAACTGATGATCAGAGGACACAGGACTGTTAAAGCTTTGATAACCTGCTGTCTGAACTCACACTGGCAGCATGTTACTCCTTACGCAGCTCTGTGATGTTCTTTAGCGAAAATGAAACTGTGATTGTTTGTAATTTTCTGCAGTTCGCAGAAGCACTTAAATCAAAAATAAAACCCTGGAAGAAGTGATATTTGAGTCATAGATCTCACTGCAGGAATCACAAGTCTGTTGTCCCTGTGGAGAAGTTTGGCTGTGTGACTAAGGGAATGTGGGTACTGGTCCTGACTGCTAGTGTGACCTTATCCAAGGGATGTCATCTCCTATGGTAGCATTAGAAGAAATCCAATTAACTCCTAATGACAAGGATAGAGGATAGAGAATGGAGGCATTAAAGCTTTTAAACTGCTCGGATGCTGTGATGATGAGTACCTGAGTGAAACCCATCAAGAGGAATAGGTCCACATTGAGTCAGTGACTTCTGTAAGCTCCTAAGTGGGATTTGTTGTAGAGGCTCTGCTGACTCCCTGTCACACATATTCCAAATTTAAATGAAATCAAATGTATAAAAAAACTAGGAAGAAAGCAAATGTGTTCAGCCTAACAATAAAATAACTGGGTTAATGGGCCAGCAAGATCACTGCACTGCAGTGTACACATTCGTATGTGTATCATTTTACATTCTGGCTGCACAAAATGTTGATCCAAAATTAGTTGGACAATGGATTAAAAAACCCCTCCTCCAATAGAGTTCAAGCATATAGTCATGAATTATTAAATCAATTTGTTGGAAGTGTAAATTAAAATCCTTCCAGCATGTCTTTCCCTATAGTGTAGTTTCTATATTAAACCCTGCAGACTGTGCTGTACGGAGTTCACTGACAGTGCATCAAATAATGAGGCCATACGCTGATGAAAGGGATTTTAGGAAAATATGCCACTGGATATATAGCAAACATATTTGATCAAAGCCCAGCTGCCATATGAAGTACACATTTTTTAACCATTGTAAACTGTATTAGCCTGAATTCTTTTGAAAACCATGATTTGACTTTCATACAGCTGACAATAAACTAAGTAGTACTGGCAGTTGAGGAAACATCCTAGCAGGATTTGAAAAATAGAAATAATAAAAAAACGTTTAATTATATTAAGAGCCAACTACAACATGCAGTTGCCTCTACTTAACATTTGTAACATTATTATTTTCTCCTGGAGTCTCATAGACTTTAGATACATCTGGGGAATCTGAGAGTGCCTGCAAACATTTAAACAAAATTACAAACTATTTGGCAATATATTAATGCTTACATCAGATAATTTACCTACGAATTTTAGCACAATAAAACATTGGCTGTGAAATGAAATGAACATTATAAATATTTCTGTAAATGTAAATATTTGCTCCTTTATTTCTTTCTGCTTTTGGGAGGGTTTGTTTTGGGGTTGTTTTGGTTGAGTTTTTGATTTAGTAGGGTCTGCTGGGTGGATTGTGTGCATGGTCTGCAGGTTCAGCCTGCACACAGAGTTGGCTGGCTGGTGGTGCCTCAGATGCGTGTATGGCTGAAATGTGTAATATATTGTGGTACAGTGTAAATTAATTGAACCATCCAGCAGTAGGAGCTGGCTGAGGTCTGGATTGCTTGGATCAAGGACAGAAGAGCCCCAACTACTTGCATCTGTAGATGTATCCATGCAGACAGCTTGCTGGCTGTACCCTTTCACTGTTATCCACCTTGCTGCTGTATCGTGCAGAGCAGTAAGTCTGGATTTGATACATCACAGATTTCACCAGAGTGCTGCACTACCTTCTCATCAAGCTGGGTTTTTCATAAATGTACAAAAGGCATGGTAGGGCAAGTTCAAGTTACTAATCTAAAAAAATACCCCATTGCCACTAGTTACTGGCAACCCCCAAAAATATCAGCCAGTTCAGACTTCTGGTCCCTGCTAGAGGACTCATGCTCCACTCCTGCATATATTGGAAAGTCTCCTATGAAAGGAAATACAGAGAACAGTTTTTCCATAGCAAAACACTGGCAAGAATTCGTGGAGGTGAAAAAGAGACTGTAATCCTTCCTTTGTGTTGGCCACTGTAGGTTTATGTTTCTTCCAGCAGAAGAATGGTGGTTGCAGGGTCAGTGGTTTCACTGGCTTGACAGTGCTGCCTGGGGTTAATTCAGGCTGCAGTAGGACAAATGCAATCAGCTGGGGTTTAAATGCTGAGGAAGGTCTCTCCAAAATGAGCATTTATTTTCTCTGATGGCCATCATGACAATTTTCTGGCTTTCCAGTATTTTCTCAAGAGCAGGCCAAGGCTGTTCCACAGGCTAAGCTTCCTGCAAGTGCTCTCTCCCTGTCTCCTCACTCACAGCTGAGCCAAACCACCCCAAGTGCAGCAGGTGGTGACAGACATTTCAGAGGAAAATTCTCTGTCTCTCTTTGAAACCCTTCAGACGTCACAGTACTTGGCAGAAAGTGGTTTCCATCTAGTCTACCTTTTCATTAACGTCTCTAGGAATTTTTGTGCTACTGCCTTTTTCTTTTCTTGGATACCAAAGTTGCAAAACTCATCTTAGAATCACTTTTCATAGCTTTAGTGGTTTTTCTGGTCTGCTGGGGAAACATGCTGTACTTAAAATAATGTAACACTGAGGTTTGGCTTAGGGCTTCTTTTGATTCTTATGTGTTGCTAAATCGTGCCTTACGCTGCTTTCTTCTTTGGCTTCTGTTTGGATTTTTTCTTCTTTTTAATTTTTTTTTTATGATCAGGCGTGTAGGGCATTCTCATGTCCTAAATAAAGAGCCTATGGAAAGCTGTTATTACAGACGTAATACCTGAAGTCATAGTTCCTTCCCCAAAAGAAAACAAAAAAAAAAAACCAAGAGGAAAAAGAATCCATTAGAGATGCATATGCATCTAACTTTAGAGTGAAAGGCATGTTGATACTTCTGTGCAAAGATCCCAGCTGCACATCTGACTGGTGGGACATTTTATTTATGTGCCTACCTCCTTTTGGCAGTATCATTAGCAGATGACAATTTGCTTTCCATCCTATCCTTTTTGTTGAACAATAGATGGTGTGTTTGAGAAACAGTCTACAGAATGTAAGAAACCATGAGTCTGATTTTTTTTTTTTTTGAGGAGACACAATATACAAATAATTAGGGTTAGAGAATAGCATTTGTTTTATCATCAGTCTTGGATTTATGTGTTATATGTCCAAAAGATTTAATGCCACAGATCAAATTTCTCAGAATCACCGTTTGTGTGTGCATGGCTGTCTGTCTGCCACTTTCTGAAAAGATAACTTCTGTGTCTGTGTGAAATCTTTGGGTGTAATCCTGACCTCAGTGACATAGACCTGAAAAATATTCTGGTATCTTTTGAGGATGAAGTGCTCATTTTCTATGTGTATAATTTTAGGTGCCTGTGAGAAAATTTCATGGTCAGATAAGCTCTTCAGAGCAGTGTGACACAGATCACTCTGTAAAGATTACTCATTTCTACCAGTGTTTATCTCCAAACAGGCTACATGCCTGTTAGAAATGCTTCCACCATTAGATTCCCTTCAGAAAGATGCAGAGAAGTACGAAAAAGTAAACAAAATAACGAGTTCCTTCCTTCTTCTTCTCTCACGTTTCACTTCCTTAGTCACCGTTTTTACTTTCGCTTGAGTTCATCTCAATGCACAAAAAATCCAGCATAATCCTCAAATGTAGTTTCTCTGTCTGCTGGAGAACTCTATTTATTATGAGATGGTTCTCTGCAATAAAAATAGATTTTTTGCTGAGACTTCGTTCCCTCAGTTGCATCCTCATTGTCTCTCAGACCCTTCATTTTTCTTTGCTCTATTTGGTTCTTCTCAAGTGGGAATCAGAGGAGTGATTTTTCTTGCCAAGTTATTGGTGTTGAGTGGATAGGGTATAAATCCTGTGAGAAGCTCAGTAAAAGTTAAAGCCTTTAGAGTTTTGTAAAACTCATTGTAAGCTGGGTTATGCTTCTTACGAGTCTTTGCTAATCATTTAAGTATTTAACAATAGTGAAGACTGCTCTATGGCAAAACCTCATCTAAACCAGGTACACTAAACCCAGTGATTTAGGCAAAATAAAATGGAAAAAAAAAATCACTTCTGTAGGCTCACATCATGTTTTTTGATTGTACCACTGTCTTTTTATTCATTAATTTTTCCTCGTGTTGGGAAGTGAGGTAATGCTGATCTGGGATTTATGTAAAAAGCAGTATTTTTCTGAATCCTGAAAGAGAACATTTTCTGGACTATAAAGAGCACAAAACCTACTTAATAAGTAGGAGAATAGAGATGAATAATACTGTTTACCAGTTCTTGGATGGAGTTAGCTTTAAATGAGATTTCACGATGAGGAGAAAAGCATCTTCTGCCAAATAATATATCAACAGACCATCTATCTGAGGGGTAGAAGAACATAGTTTCATTGTGCTCTGGATGAACGTCATCTTTGTTATTGCAGAACTAAGTTAAGAATGTTAAGTAAGTCTAAAGATGTTAATTTTATTTTTAGTCTATTTGATTTTCTGAGTTACTAATCTGAGTCATGTATGCTTATAGTTTTCCCTCTTACTAACAAAGACAATTCAATATTCAGTTCATGATTATAGTACAATTTTGAACCACTCAATAGACAACCATAGAAAATTTTCTTTTTGAATATGTATGATAATTTCAAGGTGAGACATCTACATACTGCATTGGATGCATATATCTGTATATTTGTAGTTAAATAAACCTGCTTTAAATTTGTGTGCATATATATAAAGTACATATACCTAATGAAGAGGTGATAAAGAGATAACGTACCTTTCAATAAACTTGAATTGTAGGTGGGGTAATTTTTGTTTCTTCTTGTAGCTGGTGAGTTTTAAATCTTTTAAAGCAATATGTTTGTCTGACAGGCCACCCATGCTGTTCTGTTGATGTCCAGAACAGACGTCTTTTGCTGTCTTCTGACTCCAAAGATCAAAATAAAACCCCAAGATCTCCAACAAGGATAGATGAGGAGAAGGAAGAAAAACTGCCGTCAGTGATAGTAAATTACATATTGAGGTTACATGGCCTAGGCAGCTTATTCATTAAGTTTATAATGAATTTATAAGCTTATAGTGACTGGGTTGCTCTAGATTTTCAGTTGTCACAATTTGCAACATTGCTATTAGATTCACTAAAACTGAGCCATAACTCTTTATTGGAATATAAAATACAGAATTTTAAAATCACCTTGGAAACCTAGTGCTGGAAACAGGTTTTAAATTATCCTCCAATTCCATAAAGGTTTTTATTTTACAGAACTAACCAAGGCTTACATGAATACAGTTAAAAAAGTGTGTGTTTGCAGATGGGTCACAGTCCTTTCAGCTCTGGACTTCATGACGCCGGGAGAAGTCGGAAACTACACAGTATTTGTGAATGCAAGATTTTGCATTTAGATAGGTTTGAGCTGAACGATCTGAAAAAGCTCCCCTAAGCACAGAGCTCCTTACTGTCTGTGTGTTTGAGAAGGCTGAAGAGCTCTGTTTATTGCCACAAAGGGCCTGGAATAAATTATGTTTAGTAAATTGGCTCCAGGTTTTCTTGTTTCAGACAGTAGCTTCAGAGCAATCTGTTTTATAGGCTCCACCAAATCTGACCAGTTGCAGGGAGGTGACACCTCGTTTCAGGGACGTGACATCACGCATGTGCCAGTCAGGTCCAGCCCCTCTCTCCGGCACGATGGCAGGGCACCAGCAGTTCAACTTTCTGTCTTTTGGCAGTCTAACCTACAGCCCATTCCGAATTTATGGGCCCCGCAGGGAGGTCCTAGCAGGATGGAGCCAGGCTGCTCAGCCCCTCCTCAGCCCTGTGCCTCCCACCCCTACATGGGGCAAATAAAAGCTCCTTTATTCCACTGGAAATGCCCCTATTTCAGCGAGGTGTATGCACAGCTTCCTTCCCTGGTCGGTCTTGCAGGTGATAATTAACACAGTGCAGTGCTATTTCCTAGCTGAAGCCAAGGTGGGAAACGAGCTTTAGCCTCAGCATTTTTCATTTCAGACTCTTTTTCCTCATTTATTTTGGATCTGTTCATGGTGAGGAAGTTTTAGAATGTGTTGGTCCTTAGCTGAAGTATCGAAGAACTAAACAAACACTAATTTTTCCTTCTCTGGCCAAATTCTTCATAGTTTTGAGGGGAAGAAAGAATGAGGGAGTCAAATTTGCATTTAGGTTTTATGTTTTATTTCTGCTCACGGGACTGTTTGCTGCTAAGCAGTGTGACCGTGGGTCTTTTCAGCATAGGACACTGATTGACATTGCATGTATTACAGAGAGGAAGGATATTTCCTGAAGATTAATGGCAAGTTAGTTGGCCTGAAGTTCATTAACCTGAGCTAGACTGTTGGAAGGACTCTGTGTGGAAGCTGGAATTGTATTAGAGGATCATCATAAACTAAAAATATATGTGACAATCTGGCCAGATTGCAGTGAATCTAAAGACAGGACAGGGTTGGCTCAAGCTCGCAGAGCAGCTGCCTCCAGTGTAAACTAACCGCCTTGTGAAAGCAAATGGTTTTTAACAGACATTATTCAAATAAAAGGGGAAAGGAAAAAAAAAAAAAACAACCAAAAAAGAAAGGAAGGTTCCCATTAGCAAAAAAAGCCTACATGAAAAAGTAAGGTTGTGAGCTATGGCCAAAGGCCCAGGTTTGATGCTTATTCTCAGTCAATTCAGCAAATGACAGTGCATTGATGCCGCTGTTTTTTTAGTCAAATTTAGTCCTGATTCTTCACAGTAATTTGCCTCAGGAAGATGAGCCCCATATCCTTTGGTGAATTCCCTGCTGGCTGAGGCCCAGACCTTCAGGCCATGACTTCTCAACATACTTGGAGTGAGACTGGCCCCTTCTTAATTGCTTTGTTTTGAAGTATGGTTTGTCACTATCACCCTGCTGAAGATGAACAGGGCTGATGTCTCATCTTCATATATTCTTCCCCCTCCTCCCCTACCCTTCTTTTCCCCTTCTTCCCCCCTAAATAAATTTCTTAAAGGCGATTTAACCTTGGGATAGTCTAATCCACATCAGTCCTTAGTGGTCCACCCTCAAATAGATGTGTTGGCACAGAAGAAGTAAGGGTACTCTCTTAGGATCTGATACTGTAATAAAAGGAAGGGAAAGATGAAACAGGCATGTTTCATGTTTGTCTGTTTCCTCCTCATGTCATCTCATGAACGTGTACTCCCACTTGGCCAAGAGCAGTACATTCAGACACTGAATACGAGTGTTGAAGAGGGGACTGAGAAGAAAGAAGCTCAATGTTCTGCAATAGGAACTATGCTTTGGGCATTTTACGAATTGTTTCCCTCTTTCTCTTTCACCATTATGCTCTTCTTGCACACTTCCTTGTCTTTTGCTATTGACAGAAAGTCTGGAGGCTCAGAAAGCCCAGGTTTCATCTGAGAGAGATTTCCTCTGTCAGAGAGAACTGAAGGGATTCTGTTTCCATCATTTCATGCCAGGAAGCATGAACTGCCTGCATCAGGAGGTGCTGCATTGGTTCTGGGTGCTGCTGTACCTCACAGAGTTGCCTGACCCAGTGCTGCAGGAGCTCAAATGCCAGACCAGTGAAAAGGCTCAGGGGCCACAAGCTGTGCTGCATCTCTCATGGGCTTGCAAGGAACCTCTCCTTTGATGTCTGTGCAAGTGCTGGCTGATCTGGGCACTAGGATTGCTCTTTTAATCAGGCAGTTCCAGTACCTTTCAGAAAAGAATTTTCATGGCAAGTCGTGAGCCATTAATCTCTTGACTAACCATAACATTTCCTTACTCCTTGGTTTTACAGCATTACTCAAACACTGACATTTGTCATTTCACCAGCCATCTCCCTTGACCTCTAGCATCCTGCACTTGCAGGGGGAAGGATCTGGTCTCACAAATATTTTCATACTCTGATCTCTGTGATTTATTAACCATGAAGTTTTGCCTTCAGAACTCAAGATGCCATTTCAAATAATTTCATGTGCAAAAATCAAGTTATTGGGCAAAAGGGATCTTTCTTTGATAGCTGGGTACAAAGGACAGCAGGACTGCTGTTGCTGTTTTCTTTTCAACTACTGTGCTGGCTGTGTGACCTCTAGGAAATAGGTTCATTGCAGCTTTATGGTTCCATTTTTGCATAGGGAAAATAAGGGCAGTGATAATTGCTTTCATTTGTAAAACACTTCAAGATTTATGGAATATGAATGGCTCTTATTAAGTGAAAAGTGTTGCAAAGCTGGCTTAGTTGCACACTGTGCTAACAAAATCCCATATCAGCCGTTTGACCTCAGCCCGAAACACTCATTAAAGTTTATAGGACATTTTGGTGGATGAGTTAAGGCAGTTATTCTGCTGGAAATATCATACTGAAAGCACTTTTAAATCCACCATCCGCTTTGACTTTTTTCTCTATTGAAACTAAACACAACTGCTTGCTCTGTCCAGTTTTCTTAGTTTATTTTATGAAAAGTTTTTGATGGGTGTGTACTCACTGTTCACTCAGCTTGTACCCCCATGGCATCTGAGACATTACAGTTCATTCTAGTCATAGCATAAACATACAATAGCTGTTGTAGTGAGATAAAAAGAGTTATAAAACATTAAGATATACAGTGGACTGGTATGAACTAACAAGTTGCATGGTCACTTTTGAATGGCAAATGTTCTTTTTATGGATACGGCATTAATTTAATTTGTGCTTAAACTTTAGCTAGGCTAGACACTGGTGCTTGAAAAGTTTACATATTTTTGCAATGTCAAAATGTGTAAATTTAGTATTAAAGAAACAAAACATTTTTACTTGTACTAGAGGAAAAAATACTTTTGGAGCAAAGAAATTAAATGAGCTGCTCTTTAAAGATAGGTCTGGCTTGCTTACAGAATTATTATTTACACAGTAAACAGATCTACAGATGTTTTCTTTTTCCTTCCAGATAAAACTTGGATTGTTTGAGAAGTGGGGAGATATTTCACCATAGTGCAGAAGAAGATACAGAAGAGGAGAGCAGAATGAGAGCCTTGCAAGTGCCACATGCCTGCAGCCTGCTGTCTTTAGTGATGCTGTTCCTTCCAGTCACTGGAACGTCAAAACAAAATATCCCAAGACTGAAGCTTTCCTATAAAGGTAAACTTTTCAGTAATTTATCTGATTCCGCCACCTTTGTTTTGATGTGATACTGCCAGCAGTTCATTTGTATTACTAATCAGGAAAGCAAAACACTGTCCCAGAAATACATAATAGAAGGCTTAAAGATGGATGAATTCTGCCTAGGGGCAGTCTAAAAATCTAGAGGTTTTTTTGTTGTGTAGGGGCACATGTTTCCTAAGTATAACTGTCTTTTAAAACTATTAGTTCTCTTTGCTCCAAGAGGATGTTAACAGACTATACATAAATTAGAGGGGAGTGGTACTTGAAACACTCGGAGGCTCATTGGAGATATTCCTATGTGAGACATGGAGGACATTCACACCTTCCTAGCGCATCAGAGAAAGTTGAAAGACCTGCCCCAGGTGTTTCAAGGGGACTGACATTTATTTTCGTAATAATTCTTTTTCTATCACTGAGTGGGTTAAACTCTTCATATGTGGTTTTCTTTCTCCTTGCCTCTTTGGATTACAAAAGCGTGTTTCTCTGTGGAATTTCTTAGTCTTGTGTGTAGTTCTTGTTAAGAATGGTACCGCCTGAGGGGTTTCAACACAGACATATTTATGTATTAATGGACAATTTTTTAAAGAAGGTAGACTTCTTGTTGCTTTGAATGTACGGTACACCTGCACAGGCACAGAGATGTGTCACTGATACTGTCTTCAGTGAAAACAAATGCTCTCCAGTTAGTTATGTTTCAACTATGTCAGCACCCTGCCCTTAAGGGAGCTATTTCTGCTCTGTTTTTCAAACTTATGTCTTCCTATGCATTGCAGTTACCAGGATGGTGTGATGGGACAGGCTGTAAAGCCTTCATCGGGGCTTATGATATGTTTATCATGAGTTTAACACCCAGAGGAATTTATTGAGTAAGCAGAATGACATGCCACTTATTTACAAGCTTCTCTTTTGCTAGATTTGCATGCCACTGTGCATGCTGTTCCATTGTGTATAGATGTGTTAGGATGTGTCTGTGTGAAAGAGACAGAGGAAGCAAGATCAAGGGATCTTGACAACATTTTTATAAATTCAGGAAACAGTTGCACTCACTGAAGCCAATGAATACAGAAACTGAAAGACCTGACATAAGTTATGAAAGTTAGCAGTAAAACCCTCCTAACATACAGCTGGCCTTCTCAAAGCTAGGCCTTTTGAGATAATTCCCAAAAGCAGCATATACCATATGGTGATGGCATTTATTGTGGATTTGACACTCATGATTAGTGAATTCCTCTCAACTTCAAAAACAGATAGCCGTTGGCAAAGTCCTGATGGATGCACTTGGCAGGTAAAGAGGGGGAGAAAGAAAAATTATTGAGGTCAACACAGGGGAAAAAAATGGCTGAAATCTTAGTTTAAAATAGTGGCAGAGACCTGCTTGGAGCAGTTGGGAAAGTGCCTGAGCTCGTTTAAAAAGACAGTGAGCAGATGATTGATATTTAGGCCCTGACCCAAACTTTTATTAGCAACTTTATAAACCTTTCAGTTTGGCTTGAGGGATACCGTTTCCTGTCCAAACTTATCCACCTGTGTCCCTGTAGGGAGGGAAAACCAACAACAGATACAGATGCAAAATAGCACATAAATCTTAATTTGGAGAGTTGTGATGGAACTGAAAAGCCAGAAGAAAGAGAATTACCAGAATTTATTGTGCCTTGTCTAACTTTTTTGGGGGGTTGGAAGGTGTATATTTTTCCACATGGAACAAGAAAAAATTTACTGCTGTTTTTTCACACTTATGTATTGTAAATTATTCCACTATGGCTTATCATAATTAAACCATGTTTTTGTGTGTTGACAACAGGATATCGATGTACTGAATATTTAGTATAGTTGTGAGAATTAAGTCTACCTTCCTCACCCCAAATTTTTCAGATAAAACAATTCCAAGGTTTCTGAGAATAAGATGTAGGAGAAATGAACTGTCTTGCCAGTTCTCATAAAATTGTCAGGCATGTCACTGACAAGTCCTGGCATCTCTGTTCTTTGGAATTAAGACTTGAACTATCATGAGGAGGAGAATACAGGGCTCTTCTCCTTCTTTATGGAAAACAGATGAAAACTGGCTCCATCAGGCAGTTCCAAAAACCTGGTCACGCATGTGTCTGTGAAGGGAAGGTTTCATCTCCTTTCAGGTGCAATGTGTTTATGGCATAGCTCCATCTTCCCAGAAGAGCTGAGCATTTGCTAGGGCAGGAGAGCTGGAAGTAAGCAGGACTTTGCTCGGCAGTTACTGAATCTTCCAGCTGCATCAATCAGTGGAGGATGGAGGGAGAGGGTGGGGTGGTTAAAAATGTGTCTATAACTGCAGGAGTGCTTCAATAAACCACAGCATGTCACAGCTCCTTTGTGTTCAAACAGCAATTAAAATTTTAGACCTTCTCTGAATGGCAGTTACAGGTTTCCTTCTTCTCAGGGTTTTCATCTTCATGAGTGGGAATCTGTGCAGGAAATGTTAAGATATTCCAGTGAGTGATGTGGGGATCAATGTAATGTTACACAATGGATTTCCTTTATTGTTTGCCGCAGTCTAAAGATGTGTTCTAAAAAAATCATGCATGTATAAAACTAAAACTGCACACAATTCAATTAAAATATGTTGTAATACAGAATCAAAGTCCTATATTCTCCACCTGTGTTAATATAATACACTATGATCTTTAATCACGTATCTCATCCTTTATTCCCACATTTTCCCTGATCCATTAGTTGAAAAATTCTCTTCTTCACTTAGACTTAACTTTTAAATATTGGTTCATGTCATTGCTATCCCAGAAATTGTCACTCCTCTTGTGATGTTTTTAGGGTGCTCTCACTGCATAGGCCTTACTTAATCTATGTATAGCTTTAATATCAGGAAAAGGTAACAAACTGTCTTCTAATAGAAATTACCATCTTTAGAAAACCAGGGGATGATTTTTGAATAATATTCCATATTTTAATACTCTTTGTCCTGCACCGCTTTCAGTCTAAGAGCGACAGTGTGTATTTATCACTCATTTTCATGTAGCTGGAGATAACCTGTGGCCTTCATCCAAACTGCAGAACTCCACAAGCACAGAAGTGACATTCAGCTTCCCTAAGCAGCACATCCTCGTTGTCTGCTGCCTCATTTAACATCCTCATTCCAACCTCTGGAGCAGATGCAGAAGGTTTTCATATACCAGTCTAATTCATGTCATTTTCAGGACAGCATCAGTTTTGTTGCTAAAGAATGGAAGGCTCTGTGTCCTAATTCCTACATGTTTAACTCATACAGTGTAGACAGTCTTGTTTCTGTTTATCTTCTGAGTAATAATTTTTCTTAACTCACTGAGAGGTACTTCCATACATATTTTGTGCGTGTGTTTCTACATTTTACTTCATAGGCAGAAGTAAAGAATAGCCAGACCAGAAGGCTGATTGCCTTCTGGAAAAAGGTGAAAAAAAAATAAAACTTTTCTCAATTTGTGGCTATCGTAAAGTTTCCCTGCAGAAATAGAGATTCCTAATTGCAAATTTAACCCTATTGATTTGATTTACTTTGCTGCTTTTCATGGACATTTTGGTAAGTGTAGTCTGTGTTCTCAGTGAATGCATTTATATTACAAAAGTTATATTACCCTGGTTTCTTGGCTGGGGGGGATGCCCCAGCCCAGATTTGGACATTGTCACCAGTGACATTCACAACATACATCGGTCCCATGTGGGACCATGGGAATGTGGCCATGCCCCAGAGCAAGCCATGCTTCATGCTTACTGTGAACAGCAGTGACTTGGTCGGAGGACCAGGAATCCTGCATTGTGACACAGTACATAGGAAAAAACATGACTGAAGGCAACCTTTGGCTTTTAAAACAGGATTTACTTAGCACTGTTAAAAACAACTATGGTAGTAATTTAAATCTAATAAACAAGAGCATTATTCTCAGCTGATTTTTTTTCTCCACATTGAATGAATTAAGATGCAGTCTCACTCCCACTGAAGTCATGGCAAGAGTTTTGCCACTGAAGTAAACTGAAGCAAGATCAAATTCACACTCCTCACTTTTTTCATCTTACTCAAGTAAACTAAAGACAGGCAGTTCTTTCTCCTCTGCTGAAGGATGACAGTGCTAAATCATCTGCTCCACATGGAAATTAGCCATGTTTAAGGATTGTTTAGTTTCATGCAGTGTTTTGCACACAGGATTTTCTTCCCCCCTTAGACTGATCCATTCTTAAAACATGGTGAAAAAGCAAACAAGAGAACATTTTGGTGCCAGGAATTCTTTTGAAAATTTGACTGGATGAGTACATTTCTTTAAAGTTCAAAAATGATCCTTTGAACATGCTATTTTACAATGTCAAGCATTGTGTTCTCTATATTGTTTTTGCTTTAAACCTGTTTCATTTTATAACTGATGAGATGCTTAACTGTTGCATCAGAGCAGTTAGTTTGTTCAGTTTCAGTACAGCTGGCTTATTTCCATGTCATGCATCGTTTAATGATACATATAAAACATTAAAATTTAGTTAAAATTGTACAGCTCCATGAGCCTCACTTAAACTGTCTGTGACACTGCAGTAATCCCAGTATCCTGATGGGGTGTTAAACAACTATGACTAGTTGGAATGTGGTAAACTGGTGATGTGTAAGAGAGCCTAGAAATGAGCTTGCATTTTGCAGCTGTGCTTGCTCTACTGGAAGAGGAAGTAAAACCAGAAAAAAACTGCTCTTGTGGCAATATCAGCATCTGTAAACCTGAATACTTGTGAAAATCAAGGAAAATGTGCTGAGTGAGGAAGTGGTGCTTTCTCTCTTGTTTGTTGTTTAATTAATTTTTGGTTGTTTGTTATTTCTCAGAAAAATATATCTCAGATTCCTTTGCAGAAAAACATGAAATGTTTATGTTAGAGTGAAGATCCTAGTCTTGGATGATTGTCTAGATATGGAAAAGACTTTGCCTGTTTTGTCTCAAAAATGCTTTCTGGAGGCAGTGATCATTGAGACTTAAAATGTACCCTAGCTTGAAGATGGATGGGCACTGCTGTCCATGTGTATATGCTGTAAACTGAGTATAAACTTGAAGGTATTTATTACATCTCAGTAATGGGAAAACCAGCAAATTTCTTACAGACATTTTTTTCCTTTTTTAAGCTAGTGAACTTGAAGGTCAGATCCAACTATATGCTGCATTTTCTATCATATAATTATCATATATATAATGTCCTGGAGAGCAGCCTCCAGTCAGTGACATCAACAGTTTACATAGCAGTTGAACTAAGAATAACCTTAGAGAACTGACCCATATCAACCTCTTAACAGTGTAAACTGTAGCTCTCAACAGTTTTTGTTTCTTCATGATCACAGTAGGGGCCTCAATTGGATAAAAGAATTGTGTTCAAAAAATACAAAACTATCCTGCTGAATGTTCACTTTATGATATCTCAGAAGATGAGAGGAAACAAAACCGAAAGAGTAATATTTAGCAAAGAATTTTTGCTCCCTTATAAAAAGGAGGACGGGACAACATCAAAACCAGCTTCCCTAGAAAAATATGGGGAAGATACATGATAAGTGGCATCAGCTTGGAAGAGGGTTCAAAACTCTTTTTTGATTACTTTTCCTGATGACATCTGTTAAACAAATCCAATTCAGAGCAGTTTCAGAAATCTCAACCTTGTTCTCTTTCTGAGCATGAACTGCAGGGCATGATCTGCCTGATGTCAGTGTCTGTCTAGCAGTGGACATCTGTGGTCACAATGCAGGTACTCGAGTCACATCCTGTTTCCCTTTTCTCCCTTCCCATTTCTGCAGTTCCATTTATATGTGAGTTCCCCAAAGAAGGGATGAAAAGTATAGGGGGATGACTCTTCTGTACTCACAGTCCATTGGAGATAAACACACAAAGAGATAGCAGAAAGAGATAGAATTTCCTTTACCAAACCAGAGCACTATCAGACAAATCAGAGAGATCGGCTAACTCTTTAAGGCAGGCAGTTTTGAAGATCGTGCGAGTGACAGACGTACATCTTTGCCACAAATTTGAAAAAATAGACATTCTAATTCCTGAAAAAAATCCTGGCTATCCCAGAATTTTGCACTGTGTTGAATCATAGTTTGAGACCTGAGAGGTTATTGAAGACACTGAAATTTTGTAATTAACTTATTTGGCCTCTTTAGGATGGTGTTACATCTTCCTGTACACCATCCAAGCAGCCTGGATTTCTTTCAGAAAAATTTCTCACTAAATCTGTAACAAAACATTAGCCTGTATAACATCCTGCCCCAAAAGTAATAAACATAAATATTAATAATAAAAAATGTCCCACAACAAGATTAAATAAAAGCTTACACCTGTATACAAAGAACATCCATGGGTCACATCACACAAAATTATATTTGAAAAGGGTTGTGAAGGGAAGCTCTGGTGTTCCCAGGTTCCCGACTGATGGGTCTGCACTTTGTGTCTGTTTGAGCTTTGGGTGCCCAGGGCCATGATGAGTTCCCCGAGCTGGGCTGGGGATGGCGGGCGGGGCTGGCCTGTGATGTGCTCTGGGGCCTGTGACAGCACAGGGGCCGTGTCACAATGGGGGCAGCTACAAAAGGCACCACTGGTTGCTGCTGCCCCAGTAGAGCCTGGGCAAGCGGTGAGTGCACACAAGCGGTGGGGAGGCAGGGCTGCAGGAGGGCTGGGGCAGAAGTGCTGGCACCCGGGGCCTGTGTTCTGCCCCTGCCTCCAGGGCCCAGCCCCTGGCGGGAGCGCCTTGCTCAGGCCGCGGTGCTTGCTGGGGCAGCGGTGCAGGCCTTGCCTCCTGCCGGCTCCCAGGGGCCCTGTCCTTCCTTCTGCCCCGTCCCTGCAGCTTCTGCCCCCCCACGGGCTGCCTCCATTCCGGCCCCACTGAACCCCTTCTGTGTGTCCTCCTGCAGGCCATGGCTTTATTAGCACTGATCTTCGTGCTTGTGCAAAGCCTGATCCAGTACCCCCAGCCAGCTGGGGATGGGCTGGATGAGGCCACGCACCAGCGAATGCAGGAGCGTCAGGAGCTGCTCGACCGTGAGATGGCTCGGATGCTGCAGGAGCTGGAGCAAGGGCCCCCGGAGCAGCAGGACGAGGGCTGGGGAGCCCTGCTCTTTGGTGCCCTGCAGCAGTGGCCATTCTTGGCTCTTGCCGGACTCCTGATCCTCTTGGGCCTGTGGTTTAGCTGCAGGAGAAGGAGCCGCAAAGCCAACAGCAGCAGCAAGGACCAGAGCTCCTGCAAGACCTTGGGAGATGAGAGAGGGAAAGAACAGCAAGGAGACACTATTGATTCAGAGGAAGATGGAGAAAACAGTACTATGACTGTGGAGGCAGACAACAGAGGCAATGGAAATGAAGGAGAAGGCAGTCCTGTGGCTTCAAATGAAGGAGAGGAAGATGATGCCAGTGAAGGAAATGAAGATGTGAAGGTGAAGGAAGACAATGATGTGAAAAATGAAGATGCCTGTGACTTAAAGAAAGATGAAGGACTGAGTGATGGGAACATACCAGGAGATGAAGAAGAACCTGGCTATGTTGCT
>VYXC01004864.1:0-72902 GCA_013397175.1 Platysteira castanea
CCTTTTACTCTCCTGGCATGTTTCCAACATTCCAGCTTGGAGGGATGTATGTGCAAGCTACACAGGGAAATGTGTATGAAAATTAGAGATAAAAGAGACTGACTGCTTTTTTCTGAACCTAATAATATCACTAGCATTGCTAATGTGATCATGTTCCCCAGAGCTATACTAAGAAAACATTTCTAGTGGTGATGACTCTTTTGTCTAGAGGAAAGGCTCGGTGACAGTGACAGGTGGGAAATGGAAGTAAGATGCCATATAAATAGACATAAAGTGGAGGTTTTTGGCAGACAGGGTAATTAACTACTCGAACAAGTGCCCTGGAACATACCATAGATTTTTAAAGACTATTCAATGAACTACAGCTTTAAACAATTATGAGCTTCACACGGAAACTTCTAGATAAGGTGCTTCAGCATGTAATAGGCAATTAAGCTGAATATATGACCCTAAAGGTGCGTTTAGGCTGTAAAAGCTAGGAGAGTGCCTCTTGGAACTCCTTACTTGCATCCAGTGGGCAGTTTTGGTCATTCGTGTCAGTCAATGAAGGTGGAAAATTAAAAGACCCTTTTATGAAAGTTTTTTCTTAATATCTCATTAGAATTTTACACATTAAAGTAGTCGGCTTCTCCAGTCTCCTTGTTCTCTCTTTTATATCAGAGCTTGATAAAAGGATAGCTATTGTTGTTCCATCTCTCTTTGACCCCATTATCACAGGTCTATAACCATTCTTTCCAACCCGAGGGATTAGAAGTGATCAGTTTTTCTGTGGCTCACAATTGAAACAGCACACACTTAACTCTTTCCCTGTATTTTTTCATAATCTTCCCACTTCTATTAACAAAAATGTTACATTGATTTAAAGCTACTATTGATTTAAAGCTGATAGATTCTTCCAATTGGAACATGTCATTATTAGGCTGGTCACATTAACAGAAAAATTATTCCTTGTAATTCATCTTTGGTGTTTATTCAGAGTTTGCATTCAAACATGAAAAATTCTGTTAGGTAGCTAAATGTCTCCTCTCTGAGCAGATAAGTGATTTTAGAGGTTTTTAGATGTTTGGGACACCATTCTTTTAAGCTGTGCTTATCAGTATGCATAGTGATATAAAATACAAGCTATTTTCCCAGGTTTAAATAGGAGCCCACTGTATATAATATAACAAATTCTTCTCAGCCTTCTGACTGTGATTTCATGGCTTTACACTCATGGAGGCCAATATTATGTTTCTTTCTGAAACAAAAGTCAGTGACAGGTATGGTTGTCAGCATAACAGTTTTCTTCAGGAGAAAAGCAGAAAATGCATTGTTTGTTGAGTATAAATTCAGAGACAGACCTCCTCGTGTATCATCTCTCCAGCTGAGGGCTTCAGACCACTTAATGATTGCTCCACTGTCCGTCTTCTTCAGTCAGCTGATGCCTTAGGTTTTAACTTTTATATTTTTCAAATCCTGTATCGCCTAGTGTGTAACAGAAGTTTCTTGCAGCTTGTTAGCTGCTCTCTTAGGCCAGATTGACATAACAAAGCTTCTCTGAGCTTGCTGTTCAAGGACACTCAGATTGTCCTAGGCACAAAAGGTGTAGACTAGGACCACGAGAGAGGTGGAGAAATTGAAAAAATTACATCATTAGCTAAAGTTGTAATTGGCGAATTTATGCTGATATGCAAATGGACCAAACCTATAGAAGTGTGAAGAACTCGTGACTCGTCGTCCATCTTGGGGTCCATTTTTTGGATGTAGCCTCTGGCTCCCCAGGGTGGTACCTTTGAAGGCCTTTCAAATAAATACCTACCTTTATTCCCTCACTGCTGTCTAGTCTCTCTTTCTAGGTAGCCACTCAAGGCATCACAGCCACTGTAGTTTGGATGCAGTCCTGGAAGCCTAGTTAGTAAGGAGAGGAGATCATAACATGAGATTTCCAGAAATAACACCATTTTTGCTGTAGCTTCTTTTCTCTTTCTCTTCTGTTTATCTTTGTGAAACAGGTGGCTAAAAGCCATTTTCTAGTGCAGTAAGACAAATACATGGCAACAGCTTCAGTTCTGTAAATATATAATTTAAATAGAACTCTGTTCAGCTTGTTTTCTGGTAGTAAAACGAGGTTTTCTACCTTAAGGTGCCTGTTGTCTTCTAGTAAACCTGACTAAATCTCAATGAATTTTTTAATGTCATTACTTTTTTACATTAACAGAGGTTAATTCTCGAGACAGTTTTCACATATATGCACAGCTAAGTTTTACTGCAGACTAAATCCAAGTATTTAGACAGTGCAGGCCTTGAAAATGAATTTAAGGGATTGCTTATTAGAGCAGTGGTCAGAAACACTAATGATCTGTGCCTCTGTCTTGCTCACAATCTCCAAGTTCAAAGGCAGCTATTGGTCTCTGGGGAATACTCACACGTTACATTGGAACCATAGTGGCTGAAGAGGTACATTTTCTCCTCAGTCTGTTAATACTGCTAATGCAAAATTATTAAAGCTTTCAAGAATAAAGTGAAAATGCCCCATCGGCCCACAGAAGTTGTGTTCTAGTGTCTTTTATAAAATTGACGTGTAAGAACTGGGTCTGAAGTCAAGTCATGAAGCCATACAGAACAGTGTACTCTGCTTTGTTTTTGTAAACACATACCTTAGTAGGGTGAGGGAGAGATAATATTTGAAACTACATTACTTGAACCATTTCCTAAGGGCTGATACCTAAACAATTCTCCCATACCTACATTTCTCTCATCCTGGATTAAGACTGGATTGTTTGCAAATTCTCTGATCATGATGTGACATTTTGCAAATCTGATAGATTGAAAAAATTATCAAAGAAAAACCACAGGCATACTGGAAGAAAATAGAACTTATTCTCTTACACACTGCTCCATAGTATAAAATATTAATACAAATATACAAAATATATTTATAATACAAATTCTGTTGATGTCGTTTCTTCTATACATAACAATAGACATCTGTAAGTTAGTCCACTGATGATTCTGAGTGTCTATTTTCCTTTTTGCTGCTGTTCTCAATTCCCTCTCCAGGCATCTTCAAGGCATGCCACACATTTTCTGTCTTCTGCTGGGAGAATGAAGTAAACATGAACAAAAAAATAAGGCACATTTGTTCTATATTACTGATCTTTGCCTGATTTTTTAAAGAAAATCAACCTGAAAAATGAAATTACATTTTTATACTATAAAAATTACAACATATTCATTTTCAAGGTCCAGTTTTTATAACTTGCTAAATACTTGCTAAGATATCTAGTAGTCTTGCTAGGAACTTAGTAGTTATGATAGCTAACTATCTGTGGTTAACAAAAATAATTTTACAGTTAAAAAAATAAATTTGTTCCAGTTATTTGCACACTTAAGGGCAAAAGCCAGCTTGAAATTGTATTTTGGTATTTTATCTGCCCATGTGAATTGAACAGCCTTCAACTCAAAGGTTAATGAACCACACAGGGCAGTTAGAACCGAATGGTCCATAGAAACTTTAATATATTGTACATGCAACCATACAGTTCCTCCTAATTCCTTTGTTTTTTTGTTCTCTCAAGTGAGGTATTTCTGCATTAAGCAGAATCTAAATCAGCTGTGTATACACAAACTTGAAAAGAGATTTTCAAGGAAAATAATGAAATAGAGGCAGCATAGCTAGATGTTAAAAACATGCAGATGTGAATTCAGAAGCACACAAAAAGTTAATTTATTGATATGATACAAAAATACTCTTCTATTTGTGTTCTTCCTTTCTGTCTTAAGAATCAAATATCCAACAACAACCTAGTTGAGCAATAAGTCCCAAAACAAGGATATCTCCCTGAATGTCACAAAGGGCTGGAATAAAACCAAGCTGCTAATAGCTGATGACAGCTGTAAGCGGTTTACCTGTAGGTTTATTAAATCCCTGAACGGATGTTTCTCAGTGTCTGCTTCCAAACCTACTTGGCCTTCAGAGCCGAGAGAATAGCATCAATGGGAATATTAGAACTCTGAAAAAAAGCAGTTCCAGCACAGTAAAGCAGACTTAATAAATTTCATTTCAGCAAAAGAAAGCCTTGCTTCTGAGTTACAATGAAATCCTGCTAAAAACTTCAGAGAAAACCTGTTTTAATACAAAGCAGTCTTGACCCTTGAAGGCTTTGAATGATCATAGAGATTTTAGTTATGCCCAGTAAGCAAATGCAATTTAAAATACTTTAAAAATTCTATCATATGTCTATCAGTACGAATGAGCTTACTGAGAGAAGAAATATTAATTAATGTTCAGAATAAACAAGTGGTCCAAAAATAGAAAGAATTCAAAACTTCTTGATGAAAAAATTCCAATTATAATCCAAATGACAAAAACAGAGGACAAGGGTGGTAAATTTGTAAGCCAAACAGATTCTTTTGTTCAGATTCTTAGACCAGAAAGATTCAAGAGAATTCTTACAGAACTACCAAAGTAGGTAGATAATAACAACATGATAACACAAAAATCACAGTATAAAGAAAGAAATATAGTAAAGTACTATACAACAGGTCTCTAAAAAGCAGTTTGACACATTTTGTAGAAAGATATCATGCATTTTAGCAGCTAACAATTGCTTCTAAGACTGGTGAGCCAACAGAATGAAAAGTGATGCATCAGAAGTAGTGTTAAGTAGCTGATTTTAGGAAAGACAAAGTTGGGCATTACATGCACTTTTATACAGAAGTATAGTAAAGAGATATTTCTTTGTTACCACAAAATTAGAATATTTTCAGATTAAAGAAAAAAAAAATCAAAAAGTTCTTTTAGTAACATTTTCAGTCCAGGAAGTTTTTAATTCAAATTTTGGATAGCACCACTATATGACATTGTGTTGTTCTTGATT
This sequence comes from Platysteira castanea, assembly GCA_013397175.1. Taxonomy (NCBI): domain Eukaryota; kingdom Metazoa; phylum Chordata; class Aves; order Passeriformes; genus Platysteira; species Platysteira castanea. The sequence goes on from VYXC01004864.1 coordinate 4,860, forward strand.
TAGTTCCTGTTGAATCACTGGGACAAAGCTTTAATCATGACTCTGAGTGAGAGTCCCTGACTTACAGCAGCTGTCTGACATGTTACTGCATTTTTGCTCAAGTTTCCATTACTTTGCAATTAGTAGTTAGCAATTAATAGTAGAGGCAATTTTTATTTTCCATTAAAAAGTGACAGCATTTTTGTAGAGTCTGACCTAAGTATAAACAGAAGTCTCAGCTGTTCTATATTTTTACTTTCATTTCAGAAAAATGTAAGGAATTAGATTCTCAATGTCTTGCCTTTCATTTGCATCCTATTCTCTCAGCTATTTTACATTTCAAAATAAACACAAGTGGATATAGTGCAACAATTCATGAGCATAAACGTATGGAACGTCATGAAATTTGTCTGAGTGAGGATAAGTATTATTGTCTGCATTTTTTGCTGATGAGTGAAGTACAGAGAGATGAAACTATCTGGCAGTATTTCTGAACAGTAATAGCAGTTGGGATTCAAATATGAGTTGCAGTGTAAAGACTTTTAGACTGAAGACACTTTTGAAGAAATGCTTTACATAGAATACTTTTACAATTTAAAGATTATGTGTTACTTTTAGGAGTAGAGTCAAAAGATGAAGAGTGAAGTGGTTCTTGGAGAGTTTCAAAGAGGAAATAAAGAGCTGATAAATTTAGGTGCTGACACTCTAGGAATCCATGTTATTCTGATTTTAGTTATGCATTGGCGACTAGAGCAGGAATGCAGTATTCACAAAAATGCTGAACTATGAAATTGGAACTGAAATCACTGTCTGGTTTTCCTCTACATATTTGCTCATACAGTGCAAAGACAATGTGATAGAATGAAATGTTAATGGTTGATATCTTGAACAATTGGCTAGTTCCAAAACAGGAGGGTGTTTTGCTGATGATGTGCAATGAAATATCCAGGTGCAGAGAGAGTGTGACTCCACCACTGAATATACAAGCTGGGTTTTGAGCCAGATAAGGGAAGAGGAAGATAAGATACAGATCCTGCAAAATGGGATAGTGCCTTTGATCAAGTCAATGTTCTCCCTTACAAAACTGGCTCCCTGTAAATCTCTCCCCTACCCCCAGGGGAGGTATTGGGACATTCATACATAGGCTTGATGGTGTTCATCCCTTCTGATGGGGCATAACTGGCTCAACTATGCTGGCATGAGAGGCAGTGGTCATGTCTTACAAGGGGTCATAAACCATCACATCAAAGACCTCTGACCATATATTCATTTCTGGGGTCTTCCACCAGAGGACTGTGCATGATCCACAGTGTTGTAACAGACAGTGTAAAACTCCCCCCTTCAGGAGCTACCACCTGAACATGAGCACTTATTAACCCATTGAACTCTGTGTTTATGGGCTTTTCCCACCCCTAATGTATCAAGTCTTTGACCATCAATTAGACCAACTGACATCGAAATTGCAAAAATCAAGTCTTGTCTTTGGGTCCACAAGTGGGGGTATCTTTCCTGTTTTCTATCCTTCCACTCTTATCCCTTCTTTCTCTCTCTTTCTTTTCCTTACACATTTTCTTAAGTGTTATTTTTATGGTTTTATATTGTTATATTTCTATAGATAATAACCAAAAGGGCTACATACCTCATTTTCATTGCAACAAAATTGTTCTAAAATAGACTCTACATGTGTGTGTGTATATANTATATATATATATATACATAAAGGCACCAGTCATTCAGCATCATTTCACTCTAATCTGCCCCAAGGGATCTATTAACAAGCTCAGTTGCCCTCGCCTTCAGGGGAAGGTCATAACACACAAGCATTTCAGCTTTAAAAATCAGGGAGAACAGGATAAGGGAAATGTACTCCCTTTGAATTTATGTGTCTATTAAGGTTTTCTTCAACACAGATATACTCAAGTCCACTGAGAAGATAAAGGCCACAAGTTGCTTACTTGTGGAAGGATTAGGTGAGTTGAATCTGGTTTATTACTGTTTGATTTAATTTTGCTTTCCTGTGCATGAAAACAAAGATTTTATTTTCTTACAGCAGTACACACAGTTGGTATTTCATATTATTAAAAAATATCCAGTCCTCTTATGTTTGACCAATGAAAAATTACAGGGATATAAGATGACCAAGGCAAACCACAAACAACACAATTTCTGTTACTTTGACTGGGCTCCAATTATTATTAATTTGTGTTTAAAAATCCAGTCATGCCATGACCACATTATAAACATGGTGTTTCATCATGATGACGACTTGATGATATGAAATTTCTGACGGTTATGCAACAAGAATGATCCACTAACATGGTAGAAAAGCTTTTCCCCACTTCTGCTTCCAACTCTGGCCCAAACCCCCACTTTTCTAACAGAAAAAGTAAAATTGGAACATGATACCAGCCCCAATCCTTTGTCTATGCTGGGAAATAAAGCTTAGGAAAAAAAATATCAACTTCAGACGTTGTATTAGTAGATACTACATTTTCTCAGATGGGAAATTCATCCTTAATGAAGCACAAAGGACAACAGCAAACTTTTTGACCTACTGGCAAAAATAGGTGAAGAGGTGCAGTATGTATGTCAATAAAAAAGGAGGAGAAACATTACCCTGCTGACCAGTGCAAAGGGGCACCTCAGTGGATTATTCAATCCTCAGCCTCTCAGCCCATCAGGGTCACCAGGTTGTGATGTTCACTGCATTAAAGAGTACAAGTCTCCCATGCACTTGCTCACTACTTTAGATGCAAAGGTGCAAGGATATTCTTCTACTTCTTTTCAGTTTTCATATCCAAGTTCTCTTCAGGTTTCATATGCATTCTGAGTCACAGTCCTGCCTCCAGATGAAATATCCAAATCCACCAGTAACAAAACAGTATCGCTGAAAATTTGGATATATTTTTTATTTTAAAAACTCCAGTTTTCATTTTCTGCTTGAAATTTCACAATCATATTTTTGTTTAATATTTTAAGGATAATTTAATACATGAAATTTGGCATGATTAATACATATGGTTTTTGCCTCATATACTGAGTTCATTACCACAAAACTGGATATAAGGGCTCTAGGTGTGAGTTCTAAACTCGGGGTCACCAGATGTGTCTGGGAAGACACAATAAAGAGGCCCTCACACCTGCCAGGTTCAGCAGAAAGGAGGGAATCATCTTTATTATTGACATATCTCACATGCTTATACACATCCCAACTCCGCACGGGATTGGAGGACATGTCACTTCCTTCTCAATCCCACTGGAGAAGAAAGATGCTCATCAAAGTTTTCTTATCACAAAAGGAATGAAAAACAGAAAATACCATTAAGTAAACATTGGCTATTATTTACATGAAACTGTGTGAAAGAATCTGACTCCAAGGTTAAAAACAGAAGGCTTAGCAAAAACCAGGGCAACATCTAGGAGCTAAAATCCCAGAAGGAGAAAGAAATATATAAAAATTGCTGCCACTACATAGCTGAAAGCATTGCATCATTGATGACTTAGAATCCCCGGGTCGAAGAGGCCAGCCTGCAACTGCAGGAATTGAGACTTGGTAATTATGATGTCCATTTCAGTCTTTCATCCTGTCTAGTGTGCTTTGGTCAATGGCACCAAAGACTCTTTTTGTTCTTCAGAACAGGCAAAAAACTCCTTCAGATCTTTGCCAAATAGGCAGCAGTCAGAAACAAGAAGGGTAAAGCATTAGTCTTACTACAGTGACGTAGGGAAACTTTCTGTTACTGCCTACCTCGTTGTTGACTTTTGTTTTTCCAAAGGGTAGGATCTAACAATTATTATCTCAGGGGGGAATTTTAAATATTACGTGGATGGGTTTACATGGAACTAATGAATATAAGAAGAAACAGAATTGTCCTGGATGAACTGTGTTTATTTGGAAAAAAAAAATTTGCATCCATTTCCCAAGCTGTTTAGTAATTATCTTAGAATATTTTTCCCCAGTAGTCAATTTCTAAGGAAAATTAGCTTCTGATTTTTAGTCTTTTTAATTAAAAAACTTCAGGCAAAGGACAAAATTATTAAATCAAGCAATGGGATTGTTTTGTTTTTTTGTCATTTTCTAGAAATAAAGCTGAAGGTGCCTTGAAAAGTATACTATAGAATAGGAAAATATGGAAAAATATTGGCTCATTTTCCCAGGACTTTTCACAGTAATATGATCCTCCTAATTGTCTCAAAAAAAACCTCCAAAAACCCAAACAAAAAACCAATTAATTTATGAACATAAATAGGATGTTGCTATAATCAAAGCCAAGATAATGGACTGATTTGAACTTTCTTGAAGTACAAAGTGTGTACTAGAATATGAAAAGATAAATAAACCAACATATTTGACTTACATGGAGGATGTCTGTGTGTATGTATTAAATAACTGGTTTTCATTCTTATTCTGTCCTGGGGAGTGGAAATCTGTTTTAGGCCTTGAACATATTCCCAGTATTATAATTTCCATGGCTTCAGACCTTGAAGACTTCTTTTTTGTTCTTGGCATAAAATCCTACCTGCATAGAAATCTTCAACAAAGTTTTCATTGCCTTAAACTATTTGAATGTATGTTCATTACACAGTGAAGGAAATGTAGTCTGAAGATACCATTAGGATCTCAGGGAAAATAAAATCTTAATGGTGTTGAACCCTTGAGATAAGTGGTAATTGTTCTGGGTTTTTCATTTGCCTATATGCAATTATGCCAGAATTAAAATATTTATGTCTAAAATAATTTTATATTTTTTGAATCCATTTTGGTGAGCACCTTATCTGTCAGACTGATCCATCCAACAATGCTCAAGCAAATTATAAGTTTGTTTTGTATTCCTTCATCTTTGTATAGATGTAGAAATAATATAAATAACATGCACTGTTTAGGCAATTATGGAAAAGTTTTGCTGTATGTCTGGAAGTTTAGATCTAAGTACTGTGTTTGAAGTTTAACTTTTCCTTAAGATGACAGTGTGTATGTATCTAATAAATATTTCCAGGGGAACAGAAAATTATTTTAACCTTTTCTGCTTAAATAGTGTAAAAGCCTATAATGTTGGCTTTTTCTTTTTAAGTTTTTTTGGACTTGCAAAAAATTTTTAAAGGAGCATTTTTTTGTCTACATAAGCATATTCTTTTTTGTTGTTAAATCAGCTGAAATGGTATTTAATTGCACAAGAACTTAAATTTCAACACTGACGAAGCTGATTAAAACCTATTCAATCAGGCTGTAGTGTGATCAAATTTGGTCTGAGAGGTCAGGCTAAAATAGCTTCTCCATCTGATGTTTATAATCTCTTAGGTTAAATCCATCTGAGAGAGATTTTGCTTAGACAATGACACGCATATGGAATGAAGAGGGTGGTAGATGTGCTCTTATGAGGAGATGCAAAGAAAGGGACTTGGAGTATGGGGGTTTTTTTGAGATATACAGAGCAAGTGAAAGGGAGAAAAAAAGCTGAGATACTCAGGGGAGGGGGTGGGAAGAAAAAAATAAAAGAAAAAAAGAGAGATAGAAACGACAGAATTAAAGACAGCTGGTCAAACCAGTTATTTGCAATGTGCCAGCATTTTATTTTTGTTTTTTTTCTTTTCTTTTTATTCAAAGTAATCTGTTTTTCTTCATATCTGTCTTCATAAATATTCTACCATTTTTCCCTCTGTTTTTCTTTTACTTCTGCATTTTTCATGCCTTTTTTTTTCAAAATCTATATCATTTTGAGAGGAAAGAGAATCTCGTCATATATCTTATTCTTCCTGCCTATATGAGTAACCTCTGGAAATTGAAGTTCTTGAGGATCTTGGTTTGAATCTTTCTTTGATCACTAATATTGGAAACTTACTTTGATTTAACAATGAGTATTAACCTAGTAATTTAACTACTAGGAATAGAAGTTTGACCATTAAGGACAGGAAAGACCTCTTTTTCCCCCTTTTGTCCAGCGTAAATATCAGTATTTTTCCATGGTTTTTTTTTCTGCATTTGTCATTTTTGTAATGTCTCGTTGCTATACCACATCAGTTTCTACCTTTTCCTGGAGAATTTTTTTTCTCCTCTCCTCTCCTCTCCTCTCCTCTCCTCCGTTCCTTCTCCTTTGAAGGGAAGAAATAAACATTGACACAGATTAAACAGTAATTTTTAAATAATGGGTATTTCCTAAATTTTCATATCTGCTTTTGTCTGCAGTGAATTTTTAAACTTTATCCACAAGTACAATTGCAATTCTCCTGTCTCTCTTGATCAGGACCTATGGACAGTATGATGGTGAGACATTTCAGTGTTTGTGTTTGCATGTCAGTTTTGCAATTAAGCATTTGTAAATTCATATTGAATACTTTCAGAATTAGGATCAGGAATGCTCTCCCCAAGCTACACGGCCCCAGCCTCCACCTTGGAGGGACTGCTAAATGTCAGAGAAGTCTGTTAGCAGCAGCTGAGCAGATCCACAGGACTCCTCTGCTTTGCCAGTAGCTTAATCCCCTGTGCAAAGTCTTTATCAGGATTTGTGTGCGAGACCACTATTTAGCATTCAGTAAGTAGACAAGGCTGTTCTCCTACAGTGATGACCTCCCTGACCTACTAGAGGAAACCAAAAATTACACTGATCCATTAGAAAGATTAAGACAAAGACAATAATAGCTGCTGTGATTTATCTTTCTGTTTTTATGAAAAGTTCACAAGTTTGCCAAAAATGACAGACAGGAATAGATAATCTCTGCTTTTTATCACTCAGATCAGACAGCCTTAATGTTACCAATGAAAAGACAAATGCCATGCTTCTATTTGTGGAGGCCGAACAAAGAATAGATCATTCTTTTTCCCCTAGGAAACATAAAGTTAAAATTCTTTACTTTGAGGAACAGAGTAATAATTCAAGTGACATTTGGCAAGGTGAAATGAATAGACAGTTATTATTACTAATGTACATTTGTTTCAGTATTTGACACAGACAAGGTCAGGGAGCGCTGACCATTTCCCCTACAGAAATTTTGCAGCTGATCAAGGTGTGTGACTTTCAGTGAAATCTCTAATGATACAACGATTTTGTAGATGATATTAACAGCAAAACTAGATGAAGTTTTATTTTTTTTAATTTGTTGGAAATGTATTCCAACATTTTCTTCTGTCAAATCAATGGAGTCTGATTATAGAATTATCTTCTGCAATCATCACACATTTGAGGAATATCAAGGTTGGGTAATTAAAAATAGCTAAGCTGTGCAAATAATTTATCAATAAAGGTTTAATGGCAAAGTTTTGTTTTATCCCATTTAGCAAAGAAGTTTAAAAAAGTGAAGAAATTTGTTAGGGATTTTTAGGGGCAGGTTGCTGGGTTTGTGGGATTTTGGGAGTCATGTTTTTCTTTTCTTTTTTTTTTTTTTTTAAATTTGCTGCAGAGCTATGAATTTACAAGCAATTGAAGCCCGTGGGGCATGACACCCTGCATGATGGAAAGATGGAGGAAGGAAAAGTTAATATTAAACTTGAAGTCTCATGTAATCCCAATCCAATTCTTGTCAGGACCATATGGGACCCAGAAAATATTGTTTTGTGGTAATTTTTTTTAGTATTAGAAATAATCCTTCAGGTTCTGTCAAAGGACAGTGTGTGAATCTACTGTTTTTTCTTTAAAATGTAAGAAGCTATAGTTACTCAATAAAATAATGTGTTTGAGTATGTTACTCTGTTAATGTTTTCCATACAGTGTTCAGCAGGATAATTTATAACACTAATATTTAAATCACTGAATAAGTGAAGTTGGAAAGTCTAGTCTAACCCATCTCCCCAAGGTCAGCTAGAGAAGATTGCCTAGGACCATGTTAATCGTGCTTTGAATATTATTGAAAATAAGGCTCAAAAATCTCTCTAGACAACTTGTTCCAGGTATTTCTGAATATCAGCACATATTATACCTTAACTGGTTAAAATCTGTACTTCTGACACTGTGATTGAGATGAATCTATGCCTGTATTCTCTTTTTCCGGATTGCTACTGGACATCTACTTTAAGGAACAGTAAGAAATTTCAAGAAAATACCTTACATCTCAGTTAATACTGAGAGAAACACAAAAGAAAGACTTTTACTAGCATAGTAGAGGACATTCTAAATATTATTTTTATAAAAGAAAAAAGTAGCACTACAATATTCTATGTGCATATATATCGGTATTGGTGTTTCTTCTTTGCAGAAAAAAAAAAAACAAACCACAGAACCCAACAGTATGTTGTAGAGAACTAGATTACCAGTCACTTGCATTTGTTTTTGCACAAAAATGAATGTAGCTGAACATCATAACTTTAGGCAGCTGTTTTAAAATATTATCCTTTTGATTTCTCTTGTCCTGGTTTGACAATTTTTTGAATATGGAATGTGAATAATGGGATATGAATAATTCATAGACTCCCAGGATCCTAGAACGGCTTGTGTTGGAAAGGACCTTAAAAATAATTTAGTTCAAACCCCTCTTCCCTGGGCAGGGATGTCTTCCACTAGATCAGGTATGTGGCACAGGGCCCCATCCAACCTGCCCTTAAGTCTCCCAGGAATGGGGCACTCACAGTTTATACGGGCGATCTGTTCCAGTGCCTCACCACCCTCATGGTAAAGAATTTCCTCCTGATATCTAATATAAACCTATCCCCTTTTGGTTCAGAGCCTTCATCACATGTCCTATCACTACATGATCTTGTAAAAAATCCCTCTCCATTTTTTTTATAACTCTTCTTTAGGTACTGGAAGGTTCTCTCAGGTCTACCCAGAACCTTCTCATCAAAACAGCCTGAGAGTGAGGTGAGGTAGGTGAGGTAATTGCACAATGCATTCTGAGAGGAGTAAGTTGAAAGGAAAAAAGCCATTTTCTGAGTAGCATTCTGTCATTTCTACCCAATTATTCTCTATTGAGTTCATAAAAGTAGTCTCCTGTGCATCACTGAACTTGTTTGTTTGAGGAAGAAGCAATAAGAAGCAGTAAGAATTACAGATTCTAAATATTGGTTTTAAGAGAAAATACAGAGATTAAAAAACCCTAATGAATTCTCTGAAGATTCCACTGTGCACTTTTTCATTATTTAATCTTACATAGCCAAGAAAATTGACAGAAATAGCAACCAAAAACTACTTTTGTAGAAAATAGACCTCCTGAATAACACCTCCATTATAAATTTTCACTTACAACACCCTAAAAAACATCAACACCCACTGTACATTACACAGGATTGGTTTGCAATTTCTTATGCTCCTTATTACATCGTATAGGAAAAAATCCTCACGATGGAAAAATAATAAAAAACATTTTACACTCAAAAGTCAGAGTGATTTCTCACTTCTGGGAGCAAAATAATTCTGAATTGTTTTATATTATAGAAAGAATTTGTTTTTACTTTTTTATCATACTACTTTAAAACAAGAAAGAGGGAGTGGGGGAGGCACGGACTTGATTCTAGACTTTTTTGTCATAATTCAGAGGAGTTGCATGTAAATCCAAAGACTGCACACAAATCAACCATGAAGGATTTGGGGTTTTTCTTGAGTCTATAGTCTTGGAGAAAAAATAACAAGTTTCTATTTGTTTGGCCTGTTATTCACAGTACAGGAAACCAAAGAGCTAAACCATCTCCTGCAAGACACTTCTATTCAGTCTGAGACATATATATCAGATAGTTCCTGTCTGTAAAAACAAAGAAAGTTCTTTTTAAAGCACTAACTGTTCTCATTATCCCAGTTTTCAATCACTCAATTCACACTAGAGACAGATGAATTTTTGCATCCTAATAATAATTCTGCAGAATGTCATAAGGATTTTTTAGTTCAGACCCTACTAACTTTTACCTTCACAAGCTCATTCAATCAGAAAGATTTCTTCCTGTCCTACGACACAATGTGTTCTTGATCATAAATGAGCAATCACTGAAAGCATTGAACAAAATCTTTTCAGAGAGGGTGTACTTCAGTGTTGCCAATGAACCATGCTAGAGAACTACCTTTTTATTTTGAAATCTTTATGACTGCTGCTAGAGAAATCAGAGCTGTAAGGCATCACTGAGTTAAGTTAAAACATCCATCCTTATGAAAGGAAAAGGATAGGGGAAAAAAGGCCTAGCTAGGATGTACCACAGAAACAGATTTGCATCCTTTGAAGTTGGAACATCTCTGGCGCTTACTAGCCCTGGTTCTCAGTGATAATGAGTACCACAAACATGCCAAGGTTCAAGGGAACACAGAGAATGGAATCTTATTCTATTGCTCACAGCATTATGCTCCTTATTTTTCTATATGTGGGATGTGGGATTAGCCAGCAATGTAGGCTTTTTCTGTCCTTTAGCATAAACACACATCATTCATCAGTGAGGGCCCTGGGGCACTGCACAATTTTAACACAGCTGTACATGCCATCCCCTCCCTTAGCAGGATTAATGGCCAGCCCTGAACAACTGGAATGTGCAGGCAGCCTGACTGCAAACTGACTACATTTGTAAACAGCTTGTACACAAGGTAAACTACAGGAGTCTCAAATTAATTCTGAAAACCTTGTATTTTGCCTCCAAAAAACACTACTGAAACTTCTTGAACTATTCTCTCCCCTATGCATGTTCTCCAGGCTTCCATTTATTTTTCTTGTCTTTTCAAAATCTCTGTCTCTAATGTTCTGCATACCAGCAGTAAAGAGTGAAGGTGAAGGATGATGTCTGAATTAACAGCACTATTGAAGACTATTCCTTAAAAGAGCTGTGAAAGAGACTTGCTCAAAGTATGAAATACAAAACCTAGAAGATAATCTAGGCAACAGGCTCCAACTTTTAGGAAGACAGATCGTCCACCCCTAGCTTTTCATATAATGAAATAGTCTTTTATTAAAAACAAAAGATACGTAATCTTCAGATATTTTTCTAATTGGACCATGCAGTCCAGACAGTTTCTGTGATTTACTTCTTTGAGTATAGGAAAGAAGTTGAAAGAAGTGTCAGATTAATTTGTCTATTACATAATATGATTCATTTGAGACAAGTTCTGTTTACAATCTTTTTATCTCCTAAGAATTCAAATTTTTCTCCATAATCTTAAAAGATCAGTACTTAAAAGATCAGTACTTAAAAGATTAAGTGCTGTTTAATATCTTCATCAATGACAATGGGACTGAGTGCATACTTCGGAATTTTGCAGATGCCACCAAGTTCAGTGGAGCAGCTGACACACCTAAGAGATGGGATGCCATCCAGAGGGATCTGGACAAAATCAAGTGGGCTCATGGGAAGTTCATGCGGTTTAACAAGACCAAGTGCAGGGTGCCACACCTGGGTCAAGGCAACCCCTGGCATCAGCACACGTATGGGGTTGAATGGATCAGAACAGAAAATATTTGAGTATCATTAATGCTACACTACAAAGTCTCACCTGGTTTTCCCTTTATTCTGCCAGTCCTATTTATGAAAAATAAATCCATGTAGAATATATGATGTTTTTGTCTCCTGACTCCCACATTAAGCTAAATAGGCCTCAAGCTGATTTTTTTTTTTTTTAGAGGTAATTTCTTTAGATGAGCATTGTTAAGTTCCCAACATTGACCCACTGAAGATTCTCAAGTAACCTTGGTGAATCAATTTAAGGCAGTTTAAGCTACATTGTTTGCACTATATATCTGGTGCAGATAAAGGGATTTATAGTAATAAATATTTTTCTGATATCCTCATTCTGAATCTTTGCAAGCACAAAAATTTACATTTTCTTTTAAAAAGAAAAAAAAAGTTTGAAGACACAAAAGATGTATTACACTTGCAGTGTCCTGTAAGCTGCGGTTTCTTATCACAAAAAGATTTATATACCATGATGTCAAAGATGCATTGCTTTTTACAGATGTTATTGCAGCCAGGGAGAAGGGAATGCTAAATGGTTTTCCACGTGTATAAAAGAGAGATAACTAGTTTGCTAAGCATTTTTATGTGGAAAGTAATGGATCATATTAATCACATCCAGACTCAAGGTAGAGATTTAAGAGGGCTTTCACCTAATATATATCATCAACTCTATCATGTAGTGGTGGGACATACACTAACGTGAGCTTGTGTGTGTATGTGTGAGTGTGTGCATGTATGTGTTGACGCACACATATTCACACTTGGATTTGGAAGCAAGAGGGTAAGGAAAAGAGGAAAGTAACTAAGCCCTCTCTTCCAAGCTGTTTTATTCTATTCTCTAGGAAAAAGTTCACCTGCTCATTGCTCTCTGAAAACATTGAATCACTTTAACTGGAATAGAGTCTTGCAATACATTAACTAAATGCTCAGCATCAAGCCTCATTCAGCCTTGGGAATGATATAGAGTTATTATGAAATCCTTCCTTTCAGCATCGTGCTAGCTTTCTGTGATACTTTCTTTCCTGTAAACAGAATTTCCAAATTGAAATGAGTTATATTTTGACAGTAATAATATGATAATGCCCTCATGATTTTAAAGGGTTTAACTCTAACTGCTCTGTACAAGAGCTTCCTTTGCACAGGGAAAGGGCTTTCTGCAATTACCAGTGGAGCCTGAATAAAATTTGAGAAAGGAGAGTGGCATACTATCATTGAACTCTTAATTCTCATGCTGGTAGTTTTCTTAGCTTTTTGGAAAGTCAGTCTTATTCATGGCTGTACTGCAGAAATTCATTTTAAAAGCAGTAAATAGCTGAGATCAAGACTGGGAGGCGAGACAAGGGCACGATGGAGACATGCCAGACTCAAGGTAAAATGGAAAGGTGATTTTTGGTTAATATCACTATCCAGATGTCTACAGCCAAGATGGGTTAGATAAGTGAACTGAGGTTTTAAACTATTTTGACAGCTAAAGTATAGATGTCCTTGCAAAATAGAAATTGTCTTTCTACTAGAACCTCAAAGTGTTTTACTAGGCCTCGAAGAAGCTTGTCTGACAAATAATTTCAGATACTTCCTTCTCAATTAGCTGCAAAGGTGTTTTGGCTGGGTTTTGTTTGGTTTGTATGGTTTTGGTTTTTTATTTGAAACACTGAAGTAATTAGGGAATAGCCTTCCTTATTTCAGTGTTTAAGATGTTGGGTTTGATCGTGATATTTTTGCAAGCCATTTGGATTATTGCTCTCTACCCGATCATTTCACAAGTGGGAAATGCTTCTAGGAGGGAAAATGAGAATGGAAGAGGAAAAGAAGGCAGATGAAAAGTTCAGGGGTTTTGACCTGAGTATCTGAAAGTAAAGATTTTACTGTCCATATAACTTCCAAAAATATTTAAGAGTAGAAAGAAACTTGGGATCTTTGGAGAAACACATAAACATTACAGCTATAAAACTTCATTCATTCCACTTCCCTTCTATGACAAAATAGGTCTCTGCTGTGGTGTTAGTAGAAAAAATTCCCAACTATTCCCACCAATCGAGCAATCTTTACAGTCATCTTAGATTAAGGAACACAGCCTCAAACTACTTTTAGAAAGTGAGATTTGTAGCACCTAGCTGAAATCTTCAAGGGAGACTTGACTAGAATAACGCTTTTTCAGGCAGTACATCACATATTTCATATTTCTCACATATTTCACATTTTCACATTCATCACATTTTCACATTTTTCACATATACCGAGAAACACATTTTATGCTAAAATACAAAGGATGACTTTGAAAGTGGCTTGATTTAACTTTTGTAAGAAACTAAGTATAAAGCCTGCTGCTACTAGCTTTTCTTATTTTTTGTCTTCTCTTCCCCTCAGACCCACGTTGGAGTTCTGTAAATTTATATACTTATATGAGATTAGGAGTACAGGGATACAATGCTTTACATTGTGCTTTAATGGGTGATTTTTTTCCCTTCCTCCATATCCAGTCACTAGTTTTTGGATTTGAAAAAACCACAAATAGCTAGATAGCAGCTGTGAGACAGAGCTTTCTCTAAGTACAGCTGAAAACTAATGTTCTCAAAACTCCCCCTAAACAGAAACAGAGAAAATAAAATCATGCCAAAAATACTTTGTTTTAAAATAGCTCTTCTTTATGTTTCAGGAGACTGGAGTGGGGGAATATTTATTTATTTCTTTCTTTCCAGAAGTGTAATTTAAATTTCTATAGAGACAAGACAGCAAAGACCTCTGGAAGATGAGATAAGCAAGTGACATTTGAAAATAAGGAATAAATTTGAATGAAGGAAAAAATTATAAATAATAGAGAATTAGCCTTTTAAAACAGTTTGACTTACTTAGAAGAGAATATAAAATACATTGGTGTGAATGTCAAAAACTTATCTGAAGAAGAGGTATCTTGTGTGAGCTTGATAGTATGACCCTCTCAGTTGTTAAAGTCCCTCTTAGGAACAATATCATACCTTACTGTAGTGATAAAGCCAAGTGAGAAGCAATCAAAAAGTACAGCATTGGTGTAAAAGAATTATTAATCTAAAGTTTGTGATGTATTTCTATATGCAGAATTTGAAACCTACATTCCAGATAGTAATGTTGGTGCTTCAGATTACAGATTTACAAACTATCTTTGACAAAGTTACATGACCAAAAATAACAGAATGGTGTTTGATACCATCATACAGCATGTCAGGCTACTGAAGCATCCCTGTACTATCACAATATTAAAGCTACTGTTTTAACTATTGTTTAATTATTGACCACATTAACCGCTTCTGCTTGCTGAAATAAATCTTTAATATAGTAAAAGTTTAAAAATTGGTTATCTTGAGAGGTTTCCTCTCAACATTTTGCTGTGTTTACAACCTTTGCCTCTGTCAGAGATCAGAGACACTAGTTACATATTCCACTTTGAATATAAATAGTACCCAAACATAAAATAAATATTATGGATTTCTTTCTATTATTGAGATCCTTGTAAAGTTACATCTAAAAGTAGTCTTGTTGCGAGGCTTGTGGTTTTGCTTGGATTTTTTTTCTGTGGGTTTTTTTTTTGTTTGATTTTTTGTGGGGGTCTTTTGGGAGGGTGATGAGATAGAATAGTTTTTGCATAATTTTATCATTATTACTTACCGAAATAAATTGGACTGTAGAGTTATTACATAATTCAACATTACGTTTACAGGAATATCATCTACACAGTTGAATTCTGCTTCTGCAAATACAAATACCCGCAAGTGTGCTTTGTTCTAGGCACAAAAGTCATCCAAGGGACCAACCAGAGGTTTGAGTTAAGCACGTACATTATATTTCCCATGCTGTATACATACATATGGAAGGAAAATATGAAAGTTATCCAAAATTAGATACAATGTTATACAATATGTTTTGATCTTAACTACTGTGATTTCATATTCTTAGTACATGTTCAGCTAGAAAATGCTACTGTGTGTCATAAAAAGGTTGCAAAAACATTTTCATTAAAAGATGGGTTTTTTCATGCTCATAACTTACTGAAATATTCTGCTTTCTGAGTTAAACTTATGCATTGCGCAAAGGAAATGAAAGATTGTTGAGATGGTGTGTATTTATAAGGATGAAAAAAACATATTCTATAGGCATGTCATGCAATAACAGTAAATTTAGGAGTGGGGCATTTAGTACTTTTGACCCCAGGTTACCTCAGGAAATGGATGTTTAAAGATTAGATTGCTTCTGAGCTTTTTAAAAAATTTATTCTGAATTGTGTCATGACAGTGCACAGTGGAAATTGTTAAGTATCATTAGATTATGCATACTGATTAATTACATTGACTAATTTATGTAAAAAAAAACATAATGAAGAATTATGTTTTAATACTACTTTATTGTAAAGATAGCTTGTGGGACAGGTTATCTGTGGTCCTTAGATGGAATACAAACAAGTATTCACATTCCTTCTGAAACAAAATGTACCTTTCTAAGACAATCTTTATATATTTTTTGCAAAGAAATATCTGCCAATCTTCATGTCTGCTGAGAATCAAGAATAACTTTAGAGCTTCAGACTCATCAGATTTTATTTCATTGCTGCTTGATATCTTAACTAACTTCAGTATAATAAATTTCAAGCATCTTCTATTTATACCCTATTTTGTCTCACCTGTAATGATATTAAAGCTTTTCTACAAGAGGTGTGAAAGACTACCCATGACAGCACACATGGAAGTACCTAGATGCCTGAGTGCTGTTTACTCAAATCACACTCCTGTAGGTCAAAAGAAATCCATAAATTTAGGGACTCTAAAAATCTTAAGACAAAATAATTAAGTATTCAGATAGATGATTTCTGAATACATAGAATGCACTAAAAGGCCACAAAATAGTGGATACCACCTACAGTCAAAATAGTTCACAAATCTGAGTTCAGCACACTGAGAGGGTAATTCTTATTCAGGGAATGCTTGGAGCAAAACTGCCTTCATCCAAACAGAAAGGGAAATCACAAAGGACAGTAAAAATGGAAGCTGTACAGATAGCTGGGAATATAATAGTGGGCTACTAAAAGAATGGACCAAGAGGAAGTTTATAGGAAACCAGTCCTAGCACTATCACTAACAGGAGAAGTACTTGTTGATCAGCAAGAGCTGAATAATCTGGGGAAAAACCAAACTTTCAACTGGATTATACAACATGATTTCCATGAATCTTTAGGATCAGGTTGATCTGTTTAGCAGAGACATCTCTCCTTCTTTAAGTTGTATAAGATTGTCTCTGTCTGATCTTCTCTGCTCCCTTCTGGTGGCATTTATGATGTTTTTATGTGTTTGGCCTTTTGTTCTAAAGATCTTTAAGTACACTGGGGAAAAGAGGATTTCTCTGTAGTTTTAGTGGGTGGAGGAAAGGTTTTCTGGTCCTAAGGGTGACATTTATCTTGCCTAAAAAGCCTAAAAGCCTCTGAAGCTTAATATTTAATCCAAGCCAGTCACTGAAGCTACTTTTATCATCAAAAGTGAGAGATTTACCTGATTTTAGACAAGGTTCTGAAACTGGATAGGTGACTTAGTTTCTGGAGATCTTGCTTGCTCATTGACTGAAGACGATTGTGATTAGATGGCATTTTAGAGTAGATGCTTTACTTTCCAGTGTTTGAAATCAGAGCATTACAAATTTGGACTGAAATCCTGAAAGTCTTTCTATGGAGCTCTCTGAATAGCTATTTGGGATCACAAAGGAGCAGACTGCTTCATTATCCACACCAACAGGCTGAATGTGTCATGAAATGGTCTCTGTGTCTGAAGTCTTCTGATACAGAAGAATCTGTATTCACACAGGCAAAGGGACTAACAGTGGTTTTACTCCAGAATTTGTGTTCAAAAACCCACTAGCCCACATGCTTCTCTGACTCCTCCTATAACCCTGTCATTTGTGGTACAGGAGAAATCATCACGCTGCATCAGTACCAGCACCCAACACAGACATAGTATTGAAGAGGAATTACAATCACATAATGGTTGAACTTGGAAGGAGCCTCTGGAGGTCTCCTGTTTGAACTTCTTGCTCAAGCAGGGCCATGTAGAACAGGACCACGCCCAGATGATTTTTGTATATAACTAAAGATAGAGACTCTACAACCTCTCTGGGCAACTTGCGCTGGTGCTCACAGTGAAAAAGTGTTTCCTTGTGCTCAGAGAGATCCTCTTGTTACTGGTTCAAGCCCATTGCAAATGGTTCTGTCACTGGTCACCACTGAAAATTATCTGGATCTGTCTTCTTTGCACCATCCTTTTCAGGTATTTATGAGCATTCATAAAAATCCTTGAGTTCTTTCTTTAAGTGTGACAAATTAAACCACTTAAATGTAAGAAATCTCAGAGGAGGTGGGAAAGGGTGATGACCTCATGAAGACCAGGAAATAATGAAGTGTGTTGTTGCTGTTGAGGTGGACATGACACAGTATTATCCCAGGAATAGCTTCAAGCAAAAGGCTCTTTATTCAAAACTCCAGAGACATGTCATAGGCTTTGCTATGCTTATCATTCATGTCACTCAACTATTGGTTGCTTAACTACTACAATAGATTCATTGGCTATCATTTAGCTACAAAATGCTATTATTAGTTACTGGTAACATAAGCATCCTAAGCATTCTAAGCATTCAGAAAACACCAGCTGCAGCTCTGCTGTTTTGGTTTCTTGCTTCTGTTAACACTGAGTTTCTCACGGGTACAAATGAACTGTGCTAAGACCAATGTCGGAGCCAGACAGGCTTGCTGACCTGCTGTCAATTCCCACAGTGGGTGACTGACCAGAGCTAATACAAAGGGGACAACTTTTTCCCAATACGAAGGGGACCAAATGCAGCCTTTCTTTTAGAAAAGCAGCTATAAAAGTTGAGTGGATCAACAGGTGGTGCAAATATTTCTCCCTGAGTTCATTAAAAGATTGTGAATATCTCCCTGAGTTACCAAGACCAGCATGGGAGGGAGTATATATTCCTTCCTGGTGACTGCAGACACCCAGAATTGTGGTGGTGAGCATACTCTATGACACAGTAGTGAGAATCACATAGGTATTATGATTGAACTGTGTATTGCAATTGCTTTCATTTTATATGTGTAACTTAAATTTATATTGTGTTCTCACAAGTGATAAAATGGAAATCCTGGGTTACATCAACAATCTTCAGTCAGGTAAATCTCATACTAAACATCATACCCTCCATGTCTCAAATAGCTAAAACAGCCTGGTTAGAGGGCTCTGACACTAAGCTAAACAGTCTCAGGTCTCTCACCAGTTCCTTACATGAAAGGTTCTCTAGTTCCTTAATCCATAAATGTAGAAAAGTACTGTTTTCTCCAGTGCTGTACTGGAGCCCGGGAGTTTCTCAATCAAATCTATATTTTGATGGCTGACTGCAGAGCTATGAATCGAGCAGACACACTGGATGACACTCAGTCAGTGCCTGATGCCCAGCCTGAGCTGAAGACATTGACAAACCTTTTCACTAGCACTGGATGCAGCAGGGTCCTTTATGCCTACCTGGCATCACTCCCGTTGTGTGATCTGGTAATGGAGAAGGGACCGACAGGAGTACCTCCATCTGTGACTGCTGCAGTCAGAGAGCCTTCTGTCTCAGCCCTCATAAACAATAACTCTGCTCTAAATAGCTTGCATTTTTATGTTATTGCAAAAAAGTCTCTAAGTAGACTTTTCTGTTTGTCTCGATAAAGTGTTGCATCTCCCAGATATAGGTTGTGTAGGAAAGGCTTTGGCACAAAAAAGTGAGTTTACATTCATGGAAGTATTCTGTTGATTATATTATTTTGAATTGGAATTAATGCAACATAGCAAAAATATGAAACATTCTTTTAACTTGTCTCATTTCATTTCTACATTGTAGAAAATTCCATTCCATTTTTATATAGTTATTTTCTGTAATTTCATTTCTAATTATGTAATATTAGCTTTGCATATTTCTCTAATTTCTTAAATAAGAAAAGCAACATAATTAAGTTATAGCACCCTATAATAAACAAATCAATCAACACACATAACACAGGAGTTTTAATACATTTTTTAAAAATCATTTTAAAAAATCTCAACCTGTTTGACCATGGAAATTACTATAGCCATTCTGAAAGAATTTTATGCTGTAGCTTCTCTACTTCAGTACCTGAGTCAAAGACTATTTTTTCTTACCTTATGTTGAGAAGTAGGTTAAAAAAATAATTTCCTGTGCTATTGATCTAGTTCTAATTATTTATGAAGGTGCAATTCACCAGCAAGCTTGGACTGAAAGCAATCCTTTTAATCCTTTTAAGACAAATTATCCCAAATTTAAATACAAACAGCAATTTCAATCAATGATTTACACATTTTGCTTAAAGAGACAAAAAAAAACTGGGATGGAGCATCCTTAAATCCCATTCCTGATTATATACTATACAACTGAAAATAGTAAAGGGGAAGTTGGAAGAAAAATAGTAAGATTTTAGACCAAGTTTGGGAAGAACAAAATTATCTAGGACAGAATGAATCAATGAAAAGCAAAAATTGCTGCAAAACTTCTTAATGCAATGAATCAGGAAAGCTTAATTCGTATTAAAAATACTAATTTCAATTTAGGTAATCAAGGCATTGAAAGGCATTATTTCCTTGACAATCAGGTCATAAAGAAATAAGCATAGTAACAGTTCTAAATGCAATTACTGTGTTATTTTCCCACTGACGTTATGAGTTTACAGTTTATGCCCATTAAATATCAACCTTCAAGAAACTTAAGTTTAGGAAATTTAAGGAAAGCAATCAGTGTAATTATTAAGAAAACCAGAATAATGTAGGTTCATTTTCCTGAACTGGGGGAGCAAGGAGTCTTGCAACACTTGATCCAGCATTTTGGTACTACCCTGTATTAGTTCAACTGGACTGAAGTTACTTTTCTCCCTGTAGATTTTCTTCCCAGCACAAGAATGAGAACAGCAGCTACTCTGAAAGATAAAAAAGAAGAAGGATTTTTCTCTCAATTTTTATTGCAAATTACTATTTATTGCCAAGGTAACCATATAAAACTCAGATTCTGGGAAATGAATAAGAATCTCGACTGGAATATGCAGTAGAATAGAGGACTGCCAACCTGGAATGAGTGAAAGGATGCTCAGAGAGGCTAACATAGCCAGTTGCATGAGGAGCACACAGGGGCCAGAAGATTTACACATTAAATGCCAGAGAAGAGAGGGAAATGGAATTGCAGAACTGATTGCAAAACAGATGTAAAACAAGAAGAACATCTCTGCTTTTTGAAAAAATATCAGGACTACCACATGAAATGGGGAGTCTGTAGCTTTTTTGAACCATCTAAGTCAATTCATAGCTTTGGGAAGATATTTTGTCTGTGGCAATACAGAGGAAAAAAGTTTCAGGATATTCGTCTTCAGCGTCAAAGACAAAGAGACATATTTGAAACTACTCGGCAAGACTTAAGGAAAAAAAGGATTTTCCTTGTTTCATGGGCATACCTCTTTATGTTCTTGTTTTCCAAAGGAATAGAGTCCCATTCTTTACATAAGTCTGATGAATCCCTGAATTATGTCAGATATTTTATTATAATGAACTTATATTCTGAACTATCTTGTAATTATTTCTAGGAATTCCACAGCTAAATGGAACATTATTCAATCATATGACACAGAGTAACCTCTGCAGTCTTCTATCTTTATTTACTTCTGCTTCAAAAAGTAAAAACAGACGCGCAGAATCATCTCTGAGTTTCTTAAATTCCACATGTAGTAAAATGATGAAAGCAGTACTATGATTCAGCTTTTTTTGCACTCAGCTTTCTGAAATGCTGATGCCCTAGATCTCACTTCTGCTTTATTGTGTCATTTTTTCTGTGTGTGAGTACTGATTATTCATCAGATCCAATCTGGTAAAACAAAAAACTATTCTTTGTGGACAAAGTGTCAATCTCTCTGAATTAAATATACATAAGGAGAAAGAGATTTTCTGATTTCAAGCTCGCAGTTCCTCTTTGGAATACCACTTACATGAGGAGGTTATGGTTTGTGTTTTGTTCTGTTGTTTTACTTTGCTCTTCTAGCTACATAATTGTTCAAAAGCCAGATACATACTAATCTGTAGCAAAAGAAAATAAATTTATAGAAAACACAATATATTGGGGTTTGTTTGAGAAGAAATGTAAACCAGAAGCACAAGATGAACACATTTAACTTATTTCCATGGTGATTGGAAGCAAGCAAGATGGTAATGAAGGCAAACAAACAACCTTCATACTTGTAAGTTGTCCCACTTTTTCTTTCTCAGACTACTTAATTGGAAGTGAAATTTCCACTTAATTTCTCGGAATCATGATATGAAAGGGAAAAGGCATGTGCATTGCATTCCTGAGCAAAATGTATTTCTTCTGTACATTCTCCTGCATTTTGCAAGTTTCTACTTTCAGATATTTAGTAGCTCATAAATTTGACAACTCTGTATCTTTAGAGTTATGTGACATATTGTGCATTTTCACTTTGCAGTTTACCATTAAATGTAGTATCAGCACAGCTTAGGGCCTTTCTAACTTCCATTTTTTCTACAACTTACATTACATCTCCAGTGAGAAGTTATTGCAACCTTGGGAAGTTTATTGGTCTCTTTCTGAAGTGATTCTTTTCCCAGAAGGAAAAGGAACATCAATAGAGAGATGGAATCTGGTCTTCTTTGATTTCTGTTATGAATCAAACCAACAAATTTATCAGAAATTTAATATATGAAAGAATACTAAGACATCAGAGAGAGAACTCATCACCCTACTATTGTGCTTGTAAGAGCTCATTACAAAGTTAGTCACAAAATGAATATGAAATACTCTGTACTTAAGTGATATCCTTAAGAAAGGAATATGAACCTAAAAGGAACTCTTTGGGTTTATTTTCATCATTCTTAACACACAGATATCATAAGAATAAGAATTGACCACTAACTTCATCTAAAACTGGTAGAAAAATGTCCCAAAAGAAATTCTTCATTAGTTAGCTTAAGATGAACTTTGCTGAATGTGGACACCTTGGAAAAATATACCGGAAAGAGGAAATGAAGACAGAAAAGAAAATATTTAGCTTGCACTGCCCGGTGCTTCTGCTGTGTTTCTCTGAGTAATATAAATGTCATTTATGGGTAAGACCCAAGCTTTCTCAGCAGCCACAGGTGTGTCGATACCAGAGGCTAAGGATGAGGTGGGGAAATATCCACTGATTTCTGTGACTGATTCCTGTTCTTTTAAGATGCATGATAAATGTAGGCATCTTCCATGAGTGAGACATTCGTTCCTGGGTCTGTCTTTCAGCTTCTCTTTAATCAGGCATACTGGATCATCACAAAAAGTCCAGTGGATGACTGTACTAGATTTTGGAAGAAAGTTTCTCCAGAAGACCTTTTTGCAATATGCTATGTGGCCTTTTTCTGTCTTGTTCTTGACACCCACAGGGCTTATCTAGAAGATTTATGGTGTGATGCTGCAATTCTGGCAGATGATATTAGTGATTTAGGAAGGACTTGTTGGGGACCTAAAAGCTCTCCACTCTTAAACTGAAAAATCAATACTGGTGCAACTCTACTGGGGATTTCTGGATGATTCATTCTTACTAATTACCAATGTTGCAGCCTCTATTTCCAGTTGTTTCCATGGCTGAGATTTCACCTAGTGTTTCTGCACATAGAAAGACGTGACTAGTAGGAAAATAACTAAATGTGATGGTTGTCTACTTAGCATGCAAATGATCTGAACAGCCAAGGGGGAAAGATGGAACATGTGCACACGCACAATAAAGACAAACCAAAAACTAATTTAAAGAACAGAAAATTAATATTTAACACTTCTCTAATTCTTAACGATGACTCACCGTGACTATGTTCATATAGATGAACACCACTCACTATAAATCAGTCTCACTCAATTTATAGGATATTAACTGGACGTATCTTGTCAAAAGCCATATACAAAATGAAAAACAAATCAATATTTCTTGAAATGAATGGCAGTAGAATTCAAATTATTTAGAGAACAGTCATGCAACTAAGTACTTTTTGATTCACTTTACTGAATATTATATCGAAAATTATGTGCATTTCCAAAATTTTGTTGGAAAGCTGTAATGTAAAATAACTTTTTTGTGGAGATTGTTGTTTTTGGTTTTTTCCTTTTTAGTCCAGGGACTGAAATTAAATAATTAATAGGATTTTTTTATTTAATTAATGTTACAATATGCAGTTCCTGGAACAAAAAAGTTTACATTGAAATACCTTAACGTAATAACAAAAATAGAAGCCTGGGAGTGCCTATAATGTAATAGTGAATCACATTTTTAAAACACATTCTAATGTATTTTTCTTTTAAATGTCAATCTCTTTAACAAATAAACAATTACGCACAGTTTTCTGGGAAAAAACAGACATATTGTCCATTCTTTCTTGAGGACTGACTCAGTTGTATTCCCAAGTTATACCTATAATTGCACAAAGAACTGTGTGCTGAAGAGAAAAACTGCTTAGTTCACACAATCTAAACCAAGCAGGCAAATTTGACTTAAGGGTAGTAGTTCAAGGGTCCTGATGAGGTGCAACCACCAGTTCTGAGGCAATTCTCAATTATTTTTCAAGGCTCATGGAGAGGTGTCTGAGGACTGGAAGAAATAAAATGTCACTCCTATCTTCAAGAGAGGCAAAAAGGAGGACCCAGGGAACTACAGGCCAGTCAGATTCATCTTGATTCTTGAGTAGGTGATGGAGCAGCTAGTCTTGGAATTCATTTCTAGACACATGAAGGACAAGCAGGTGATGAGGAGTAGTCAGCCTGGTTTTACCAGGGGGAAGTTATGTTTGACCAGCTTAATTATAGAATCATTTAGATTGGGAAAGGGTCATTGAGTCCAACTGTTAACCTAACATTATCAAGCCCACCATTAAATCATGTCCCTAAGCATCACATCTACTCATCTTTTAAATATCTCCAAGGACCTGGACTCCACCATTTCCCTGGGCAGCCTGTTCCAGTGCTTGATAACCCTTTCAGTGAAGAAATTTTTCCTGATCTTCAATGCAGACCTCCAGTAGTACAACTTGAGTCTGTTTCCTCTTTACCTATACTTTGTTATTTGTGAAAAGAGACCAACCCCCTACCTCACTGCAACCTACTTTCAAGTAGTTATAGAGAGTGATAAGATCTCCCCTGAGTGTCCTTTTCTGCAGGCTAAACAACCTCAGTTCCCACAGATGTTCCTCATAACATTTGTGCTCCAGACCCTTTACCAGCTCTGTTGCCCTTCTCTGGACATGCTTCAACACCCCAATCTTCTTGTAGTGAAGGGCCCAAAACAGAACACAGGATTTAAGGTGCAACCTTACCAGTGCTGAGTACAGAGCGACGATTACTGTCCTACTCCTGATGGCTGCACTAATTTTGATACAAGCCAGGATGTCACTGTCCCTGTTGGCCACCTAGGCACATGCTGGCTCATGTTCAGCAAGCTGCCAGTCACCACCATTTTCCTCTCAGTAGTTTTTCAGCCACTCTTCCCCAAACCTGTAGTGTTGCTTGGGGTTGTTGTGACCCAAGTACAGGATACTTGATAATCTTCTATGAAAAATTACTTTCCTGGTAGATGAGAGGAAAGAAGTGGATGCTGTTCACTTAGACTTCAGTCAGGCCTGTGGCCCTGTCGAATAAGATCCACTTAGAGAAGATGAAATATGGGCAGGATGAGCAGTGAGGTTAACTGAAAGCTATCTGAACAGCTACGGCCTGGGGGTGGTGATCAGTGGCACAAAGTCTAGTTGGAGGCCACTTCTGGGAAACTGCAGTACAAAAGAGACATGGACATACTGGAAAGAGTCCAACAAAGGGCTACCGGGATGATTAGGGGACCTGGAGCATCTCACACCTGAGGACAAGAAGAGAGAGCTGGGACTGTTCAGTGTGTAGAAGAGAAGGCTTAGGAGGTTGAATCTCATCAATGTACAAAAATATCCTTGGTAAATACCTTAGGGAATGGTGCATGGAAGACAGACCTAGACTCTTTTCAGCAGTGCCCAGAGGCAACGGGCACAAAATGAAACACAAAAGGCTCCTTCTGAACATAGGAAACAGTTTTTCACTTTCACAGTGGCAGAACACAAGCACAGGGTGCCCAGAGAGGTGGAATTTCCATCTTCAGAGATATTCAAAAGTTATTTAAATGTGGTCCTGGGCAATCTATTCTAGATGGCTCTGCTTGAGCAAGGGGTTCAGCCCAGTGACCTCCAGAGTTTCCTTCCAAGTTTCATCATTACGTGATCTTGTGATGCTGTGAAAGTAGTTTCTTGAATTATTAGCAGCTTATAATTGAAGGCAAAAGCTCTAATCCCAGTGGCACACTCAGAGCTCTGCACACTCACACATAACCACACCCCGTGGGTCCAGGCTCTTCCAGCTTGGTAATTCCCTTGGAACTGTTTGATCCTGCCGATGGCTGCCTTCCTCTTCGGCACTGTCAGCTTTGAGGCATGCACTGCCGTATATAGACAGTTTAGGTCTCCAGTCACATGCAAAGGTTTTGATCTTGTTCCTGTCCTACCATCTGCTGGTACTGAGGCTATTCAAGAAAGATTGGAACATGACAACTACTGACAATGTTCATCCCTTCTGCATCTCTGTGGTAGCTTGTCACAGTTTATATACCCTGGTGAAGTAACTCTTCATGCAGGTGTATATTCCACAAATAAATCATGTAACTGCTTTCCTTTTTTTAATCAAAAATGAGCACTTTAACAGAACATATAAAATGTATGTACTAAACAGGACAATCGTGGGCATCAGTAAACAGTAGCAGGAGCAGTAGAAACAGCAACAGTAGTTTTCAGCTACCTGAGACTCATGTAGGTGAGGTTCAGTGTAACAAGATTCCACTGTATTTTCCGAACTGCCTGGGAGAAGAAAGAAGAATTCTCAAGGCCAAGGCAGAAGCAGCTTTGATCATCTGTCTCCCTAATGAGGTTTTTAATGAAATAGCCTATGAAAAAGTGTGCCGGAAAAAACCCTCCCCCCTACTTATACTTCAAGAACAAGCTTGTTGTTTTCTTGTTGCCATTGGCTGACCTGTATCAAAGCAATGGAAAGCAACCTTTGAGCCTCACCATGTACCCTTGATCAATAAGCTCAAAAAGAATCTGAAAGCAGTCTATAGTGTCAGCATGTAATTTTTAACCCACTGCAAACCCATCAAGGCCAAAATCCTACATCTTGGGATTCAATCTAGTAGGACTGCTGGAGGTACAAGTTATTATTCTGTGCTGGAAGTCTTAACCATAAAGTGCCACAATCCTCAATTGCAGCTTTACAGCTCCCTGTCCTGGAAGCCAAGAGATTTGTGTCATATGTCCAAAGCACACTGTGGCCAATAAAGTTAGTCACCTCCAAAAGAGATACACAGAGTTTTGGGCAGGGGACAGTGTGAAATGACACAGGCAGGCAGTTGTAACAACTGCAAAATCACAGCTGAAATGTAAATTCCAAATTTGTTTCACTACCCTGCTAACCAGAGGAGACACACAAATGTCAATGCAGGCACAGTCTGACTCAGACAATCCTGGCTGTGGATCCTGACTGGTGGGCCTGCTGTTTGCACAAATTTATCCAAGACCCACATGTGTAGTTTACAACCATACTGCGATCTTCTCTGAGCCTTTTTATGATCTCTGAGTTTTGATCTTCTCTCTCCCAAGACAGGGATCTCAAACATGGCCATGAGAGTGCCTTCAAATCTCTCCAGACACCTATGCTATCTATACACAAAGATTCTACTTCTCAAGAGACACAGAGGATAAACAGCAGTAGGCATACTATATGGGGTTTTCCACAGTGTTATTCTCCAGGCCTTGGCATTCCCAGCCTCAAAGTCACCTGTACAAATCCACCATCCTCCTCACCATTCTTCTGCTTTTAATCCCTTCCTGCCAACAGGGACCAAGCAAGTATTCAGCACTGAGAACTGCTAAGTGCTTTCAACCTTATTGTTCTTGAGTACATGAACCTGCCTGGACTGAGAATGCAGTAGGCAAGACTTCCTGAGGAGTCCTTTTTCCTACCCCCACAGAAGGGCTCTGGCAGATTTTTAATTTTTCTTTTTAAGCCTTTATTTAAAACATGAAGACAACCTTTCTCTGTTTGTTTTG
The DNA here is from genome assembly GCA_013397175.1 of Platysteira castanea. Lineage (NCBI taxonomy): Eukaryota > Metazoa > Chordata > Aves > Passeriformes > Platysteira > Platysteira castanea. The sequence continues at coordinate 32,385 of VYXC01004864.1, forward strand.
GGGTTTTTTTTCCATAAAATGACAAAAGCAGTTATATTCACTCACTCGGGATATAAGGCAGCCAGATGTAATTACTCCTGCAAATTTCCAAAGGCTTGAATAGATATAGATAGCAATAAAATGTTACAGGACAGACATGGTTATAAGAGGGGTAGCGCAAGATGTGACTGCAGGACTGCTCTGAAGGTGAAGAGGCTCTCTGGTCTCTGCTACAATCAACATAGTGAAAATTAGGCATTCAGTAGAAGCACTGACTCCTGACTCCTCCCAGGCTCTCCTTCCCCCATCTGAGGCTTCATATAAGATCCCTAGATGAATAATTCCGTCACCATACATTTGGGAGCTTGTATGCCACCCCTCACTCTCCAGATCTACTGAAGCATATCTGATACTTCAAAGGATTTTGCAAAGGAAGGGGAGGTTGAGAAGTTACTCTGGGCTCTGAACCCACATCTTTATATGTGGTTTTAAACTGCAGTTTCTAAAAACAAATTTAGCACTAAATCACTATCCCGTTGTCATAAAGTTTCTGAGGGCAAAGACAGAATCAGATGTGCCAGTGAATGCCATGCTCTTTTCCAAAGTCTCCAGGATCTTGCATCAGAACTGTGTACTTCTTGGCCATGCATATTCTGGAGAAAACAGATTTGTATGGGGAATATTCTTAAATATCTCTAAAGCCTGGAAACACAGTAGTAAAGCCTGAATGCCACTGAGTCTGTGACCTCCTCCTCATCAGGTATCAGATAGAACAAAAAAACCCTGAAAAATAATATATAGAATCATAGAATCATAGCACTATTTATGTTGGAAAAGAACTTCGAGTTCACCCAGTCCAACTGTTTAACTCAGCACTGCAAAGCTCACCACTAAACCGTGTCCCTCAGTGTCCCATGTACACGAACACATCCAGAGACGGTCACTCATCCACTTCCTCAGGCTCAACAGCCCTTTTGGTGAAAAAATTTTTCCAAATAGTCAGCCTAAATAGGTATTAGGCTATTTCTGGATCTCTCCAAAAGATGTTATACATAGGCTTATATTCCAAGGTCTACATCACTTCCAATACTATTTTATTGTACGATGCCAAAATGGAATTATATAATCACAGATATGAATTTCATTTTAAAAGCTAAATGAAAGGTTGCACTGCAGTAGACTGCAATTTGGAAAGATACATATCACTAGTAAAAAGATAATAGTGTTTGGTGAGATTAGGCTAATCTGATTAAACTTAACTTTATTGGTTTTAGGGAATGACATAAATCATTTAATCCTTCTCAGTAAAATAATAGTGATTAACCAAACACTGTTTGTTGATGGCTTTCTAATCTATTGTTCACAGAAGCAAATATAAAGAGAAGTAAAATTATTTTTTTTAAGGATCCTTGTCTAAAGATATGTTTGAAAAATACCTAGGAAAATAATCATCTAAGTTCTGGCAAATATTAGGTAAGACTGATACTTTCCTTGCGGTTTAGATAAATATTTGCCACTTTATTACACTTCTGGCTGACAGTGGTACTGCACTGTAACAATGATGGATGATAGCTATCTATTTATTTATCCACTGGGAAATATAGACTTACCAAATTGTAGTCCTGGGACAGGGAAAGGAATAAAAATGAAAATTCAAGAACTTTATCAAATGTCAGACTCAAAATTATAAATTTCAGAGCCTTTTTTTTTTTACAGCTCCACATTGGCATAGGACAAATACAAAATGTATGAGCAAACTCGAAATACATACAGTTTAAAAATATCTGGTTTTTTAATGGATTAAATCAATCTATCTGAAAGTTTCCCCTTACAGAAAACATGCTGAGCATAACAGACTGTGCCATGGCAGTGTAAGAACTTCATGCTCAAAGCATCTGCGTAACTCTAAAACTTGGAGTACAAAACCAAAACCAAAAAACCTCCCCCCCAGCCATGTCCAAAAACCTTTCAGGGCATTCAAAGAGACAGTCGACATCAACAAGAACAGGAAGAAAGACAATGCTGCTGACATGCATATTGCTCAGAAGTACATGAAATAGTAAGAAAAAGTCAGGAAAACTCTGGACAACCTATATGTCCCACTCATATGTTGAATTGTTTATGTATATAATAAAACAGAAATCTTGGATATTCTGTATGACAAGCTACATTCCCAGAATTCTCGTATGGTAATTGGAAATGTTTTTAATTAGTATGAATTAATTATCAAGTACAATTAAATTATCAAGTACCCAGCATCAAGACCTCTTCTGCTCACAGGAAACGAGGGGTAGTTGTAAAAGGAAACTCCCTTCCAGGGGAACAAAAGGCACAATATGAAGACAGGACCCAGCTCACAGGGAAGTCTGCTGTCTCCTAGGGGCATGGATAAGGGACAGTACTGGAAAACTCTCCAGTCTCAAAGGCCCTCGGGTTACTATCCACTGTTGGTTGTTCAACCTGGTAACAGCAGAATAACAAAGACAAGTCTGAAGGCAGTCTAAAGAGGTTTCAGCGCCACTGGATGATTGGTAGAGGGATCAGAAGCACAGGCAGTGATTTCCTTTATTCTTCCAGGAACCAGGAATAATATTGATAGGAATAGGCAGACCTATCCAGTCAATGCATGGTTCTGATGTTGATGTCAGTGGAAAAAAATTGGGGTTTGTTAACCATGGAATGATCTATTTAACACCTTGTCTACTGACACCTGAGAGAATGCACCTGTCTCAGAGGAGAAAAAGAGCTCTAGCACAGGAGCTAACAGGGCTCATTGACAGAGCTTTAAACTAGCTTGGAAGGGGAGAAGGGACAAAACCAGGCTTGCCAGTGATGAGCGATGGAATGCTGTGCCAAAATTTGAGGAAATGGGAACTGATGAGATCCCTCAATATGTTTCATGAAGTGTTGGCTATGCTGGGTACCGAGTACCACACCTGAAATGTTTCTACACCACTTTGTGCAGTATGGGGAACAAACAAGAGGAGCTCAGGGCTTTGGCCTGGTCCCAGAGGTATGACATCACTGGCATAAGTGAAACCTAGTGGGATGAGTCCTGTGACTGGAGTGCCCTGTTGGACAGTCACAGGGTCTTCAGGAGGAATAGGCAGGGCAGAAGAGGCAGAAGGGCGGCATTGTGTGTAATAGAAGGGATAGAATGTAGAAAGCTCACAGTAGGCAATGGAACAGTTGAGACTGCCTGAATAAGCATGAAGGGACAAACAAATAATACAGATGTCATTGTGGGAGTCTACCACAGACCTCCTAGCCAGGACACTGACAAATTATTCTTTAAGGAATGAAGGGACACTTCCAAGACAGCGGTCTTGGGAATCCAGGGAAATCCCAGCTGACTGGAGGCTGGAAAACATTGTCCTGATTTTCAAGAAGGGCAAGAAGGAGGACCCCAGAAACTACAACCCTGTTAGTCTCACTACAGTACCTGGTAAACTTACCGAAAAGATCATTCTGGGAGGTATTGAAAAACACCTGAAAGACAATGCAGTCATTGATCACAGCCAGAACATCTTTGTGAGAGGAAAGTCTTGCTTATCAAACCTGATTTCTTTTTATGACACTGTAACCCACCTGATTGATCAAAGGAATCCAGTAGATGTAATGATTTTGTATTTCAATACTTTCTCTCACAGGATCCATTTGGACAGAATGTCCAGCTCACAGCTGGATAAACACATCATGTGATGGGTAAGCAACTGGCTCACAGGTCAGGCCAAAGGGTTATAGTGAATGGGGTGACATCAGACTGGTGATCTGCCACTAACAGGCTTCCACAGGGCTCCATCTTCAGTCCTATCCTCTTCAAAAACTTCATAAATGTCATGGGTGCAAGACTGGAAGGGGTACTAAGCAAGTTTGCAGATGATGAAAACTGAGAGGAGCTGTTGACTCCCTCGAGGGCAGGGAGACCCTGCAGAGAGACCTTGAGAAATTAGAGAGCTGGGCAGTCACCAACCATGTGAAGTTCAACAAGGCAAAGTGTCAGATTCTGCACCTGGGATGGGCAACCCTGGATGTATGGACAGAGCACCCTGGATGTATGCTGGAGGGCAGTATGGCAGAAAGTGACCTGGGGATCAACTTGCCTGGTTGATGACAAGTTGAACATGACCCAGCAGTGCCCTGGCAGCCAGGAGGCCCAACCCTCTCCTGGGGGGCATCAGGCACAGCATCGCCAGCCGGGCAAAGGAGGGGATTGTCCCGCTCTGCTCTGCACTGGAGTGGCCTCACCTCGAGTGCTGGGGGCAGTTAAGGGTGCCACAATATAAACAAGACATTAAACTATTAGAGAGTGTCCAAAGGAGGGTCACAAAAATGGTCAAGGGCCTTGAGGGGAAGCTGTTTGAGGAGCAGCTGAGGTCACTTGTTCTGTTCAGCCTGGAGAAGAGGAGACTGAGGACAGACCTCATTGCAGTCTGCAGCTTCCTCATGAGGGGAAAAGGAGGGGCAGACACTGATGTCTTCTCTGTGGTGACCAGTGACAGGACCCGAGGGAATGGCCTGAAACTGAGTCAGGGGAGGTTTAGGTTGGATATTAGAAAAGGTTCTTCCTCTGAGGGTGGTCAGGCACCAGAACAGGCTCCCCAGGGAAGTGGTCACAGCACCAACCTGACAGAATTCAAGAAGCATTTGGACACTGCTCTCAGGCATAGGGTGTGACTTTTGAGGATGGTGCTGTGCAGGGCCAGGAGTTGGACTTCAATGATCCTTGTGGGTCCCTTCCCACTAAGTACATTCTGTAATTCTGTGATTCTACAATTCCGTGAAGTAAGAAAAGTGAGGGTTTTTTAATATTTCCAAGTGATGATGATGATGAATAAATGTTATAGCAGTACATACAGGAAGGGTGGAGAAAAACATGGGGTTTGATACAGTGTATAATTTCTAGTTTTCTCTTTTTCCTAGCAGCACTGAGCTTACGGTATAAATTAATAACAGCTGTCCCAAACATAATCATTTTTGCTTCGACTTTGAGTCCACAGGTTCTTGGAAAATGTCACTACAAAACACAGATGAAGTTTGAGAGTTCTGGACTATTCTAACTCCAATTAAAAACTTGATTTATAGTTTCTTTTCCTAAACCCTTTTTGGTCTTATAAATGACTATTTTTCTTCTAATTAATGCCAAGCAATCTCTTTAAGCCCTTTGTTTTAATGAGTAAATTATTTGTCAGAGGTTTCTTTTCCACTTATGCAGGATTTTTAAAAAATACCTTTTATGCAAAATGAACTTTAATAATCATCTGTCACTAACTGAGAAATGATAATTTTTAACATTAGTGTTCTTTAGGGAAAATTGTTCTGAAATATCACTCTTGAAGGGAATATGTTTTAGTCCTGTGTCATCTTCTGATTTATCATGGCAATTTTAAGTCTTGCATAATTGTTTTGACCTAAAATTAGAAAAAATATGTTAATATTTCCATCAACTAGACAATATAGCAGTTCTTGCAATGTCACTGTGCATATCTATATATACATAAATCACAGTAATTCTACTTTCTACTCTCTAATCACGTCTGGCTGGGAGTTTAAGATTACCGTTATCATTTATAAAATGTATATACATATATGTAGCTTTGTACTGAGACATGAAACACCACCATCTACCATCAAAAAGTGTAGAATCCTTCTAGATGTACTCACCTACAGACCTATGGGCAAAATAAAGAGAAAGAAGTAGAGAAAGAAACTCCAGACACTGATGTTAACATATTAGAAATGTTTCTTGACATATCTGTGTCTTGATTTGTCTCAAAGAATTAGTTCAGATTAAAGTTCTTTTATACTGTTTTATTACCAAAGAAAACAAGATTACTCTTTCCCATTACAGCTTTATTTACAACCAGATGTGTGTCTGATTTGCCTTTTTTGTGTTTTTTATGTCCTCCTGTATCTCCTAAATATGTTGATGGATATATCCCATACAATTAAAAATCATTGTGAACCTGTTTGTAGACACATTCTGGCTAGTTATACTGATTTCTTCCCTTTTACTCAAGCTTTTTTGCTTTGTAAGCTCTTTAAAGATGAACAGTGGACTACTTGAAATTCAAACCTGTTTGAATTGCCTCTTAAGTACCAACATAAAACTAATAAATACACCGTAATATTCATTCTGTCATTACTATTAAGAGAAGGCTGAACAAAAAAATGTATAATTTTTTTTCTCCACAGAAAAGTTAGTTTAAAAGGAGAAAGGAATATTTTGGGGTGAAAAATGATCTCACAAAGAGAGAATTTTCAATTGTGCTGAAGATTTCTTTGTGGATACACTTATTCCTTTTGTTAAAGTTCTGTCCTCTGACAGATTGTGTAAGAAAAACACATAAAACAATGTTAAAATACAGTAAAATACTATTTAATTTTTCAGTCAAGTTTTTCTTGCACAATCTGTAACTGCTGAAATGTAATAACAGTTTTTTCCTAGTAAGCTCCCTAGAACACAAACCTTTGCAAAACCCAATCATTCCCAAAGATTTGTTACAACTTATTCTTTGTACAAAAGACTCTTTGTTTTGAGTTTATCAGAATATCATTTAAAAAGCATAAACTGATACAGCATGACCAAGATCTGAAATTAAGGCTGCAGATAGACCCCCTGTGAGGACTGTAAATGACTTCCAGATAGCTCTGCTTAACAGGTCTATTACCAGTGAAGTCTCAGTTAAATTAGAGTAAAACTTACCATTGTTTTTGTATTGCTCAGCGAGGAAACATAAAATAAGTTTTACTTGATACTATATGTTTATTTTTCTAACATACCTTACTGGAGGTTGGAAAAAAATTACAACTTCAAATACGAGCCTGATTCTCCTTATTTGCACAGGGAAGAGGCTTTTGACCTGTCCCAACCTGCAGTGCACAGGCTGAGCCATGAAATGAGCCACAAGAAGAGTTATGAAGTGGCCATCGGCAGTGAGGCAACAGCCAGTAGCTACCTGTATTCCAGGCTTTAGTGATATCACTTATTGATTAGCAGAGTTTGGACATTTCCAGTGAAAGAGTAATACCTTTAAATTCTTTTCCACTTCATTTTGTCTTCATATTCTAGCTATTTTTCTCCAATGTGTAAAAGAGAAACACTTCTTTCCATTCTCTGAGATGTTTTGCTATCTCATCAATTTCTTTCTTATTAAAGCTATTGTTACCAGACAGTAGAGCTAGATTATTGAGCAAGGCTTATAGGGTGAATACTTTGTGTGGTCAAAACCAAACATTTTTTGGGGAACAAATTTGGCAGTGAAGAGGACTTTCCAAGACACCATTTATCTACTAAAGTGGGTCCTGTCATAGAAGGGGACTGTGGTCTCCTATTTATCCTGCGTGGGCGCTTATTAAAGCAGCACACTGTGGCTGCTTACTCAGAACAGGAGTGGGTTGTTTTCCTCCCACGAAGACTGGGGTGCAGGAAGTACCCAGAGAGAAGTGAATATCACAGAATCCCAGAAGCACTGGTGTTGGCAGGGGACCTTATCTAATGGACCTTAGAGATCATCTAATCCAACCCCCCTGCCAAGGTAAAGAAATTTTTTCTCATGTTAAGGTGGAACTACTTGTGTTTTAGTTTATGGCCATTGCTCCTCATCCTGTCACTGGACACCACTGAGAAGTCTGGCACCATTCCCTTAACACCTTTGAGATATTTATATGCTTTAATAAGATCCCTCCTCTGTCTTCTCTAGACTAAACAGGCACAACTCCCTCAGCATCTCCTCATAAGAGAGATGTTCCAGACCCCTCACCATGTTTGTGACCCTCTGCTGGACCCTCTCTCTTTAAGTTTGCTACTGAGGGGCCCAAACCTGGACACAGCACTCCAAATGCAGCCTCATTCAAGTGAACTAGAGGGGCAGGATCACCTCCTCCACCTGCTGACCCCATGCTTCCTGCTGCACCCCCAGGATCCCACTGGACCTCCTGGCCACAAGGACCCTGCTGGCTCATGGTCAGCTTGTGACCCATCAAGACTCCAAGCTCCTTCTCTGCAGAGCTGCTCTCCAATAGGTCAGACCTCAACCTGTGCTGATGCTTGGGGTTGTTCTGCCCCAGGTGCAGGACCCTGCACTGGCCTTTGTTGAACCTCTCTGTGCTTCTCTCTGTCCAAATCTTCAGCCTATCTAGATCGTGCTGAATGGCAGCTCAGCCCTCAGGTGTATCAGCCACTCCCCCCAGTTTCATATACCAGCAGACTTGCTCAGGGTGCATTCTATCCATTTGTCCAGGTAATCGATAAACAAGCTGAATAAGACTGGAGCCAGTATTGATCTCTGAAGAACACCACTGACTACACACCTCCAGCTGGATTCTGGTTTGCTGATCACGACACTCTGAGCCCTGCCGTTCAGCCAGTTCTTGATTCACCTCACTCTCCTTTCATCTAATACACATTTCCTGAGCTTACCTATGAGGATATTATGGGTAACGGTGTCAAAAGCCTTGCTGAAGTCGAGGGAGACAATATATTGAACTCTGTAGTACAGATATAGCATGAAAGGCTACAGAAAGCATAAAGAATATCCAGTAATTTCAGAGTGGTTTTGTTTTTTGCCTAAGGGGTTCAGTAGAATATCCTGCTCCTTGTAGCAGTGGTTTGTGAGACAGCAGAAAGCTGGCTGAGAGTGAGAAGGGAATTGAAATGTCAAAGCGGACAACGTACCTCTATGCACTAGATTAAACACTATCCCATCTCTCTCCATGACATTTTACTGTTTATAGCCTCCTCCCCCACTCAAATTATGTTGTTGGTTTTTTTTAATTTGACTTATAGACAAAGGATTTTTCCCAGTAAAGGGAGTTCGGATGCATCGTTCAAGGTAAAAGTCTTCATTAGGGAACAAGGGTTTTGTCAGGCGATGCACACAGGGCATCAACACATCTAAGAGCAAACTCTGGCTGTAATCCAGTGTTCTTAAAACAGTTCCAAACACTGACTTAGTGTATAATAAGTAAATGGGTAAGACCAGTAATATAACAAAGCATGTTCAGTATGCACGTTATATTTGCATGCAATTCATGGAGAAAACCTGGGTTGGGATGGTGACTCGGCTCAGTGGAGGAGGAATTTTTCAAACATTTATTTTTATTTAACTCTTTTGATGACACTTAAAAATATAACTGTGCAGTACTCCAGCAAAAAATAATTCAATTCTGAAGCTCTTTTAGATCTTCATTACACATGTGAAGGTCTACTTGGATGTAGAATAACCCTGTTATTTCTTCTAAGAACATGATGTGTAAAAGATCTCAGCTTTCCACATCCAAAGAGGAATGAACACCTTGTGAGACTCTGCAGTCAAGATTTTCTTTCAAATTTTGTTATACCTATGTGCTTAGCTAGCTTACCTATGGCTTCCTTAGTAGTTTTGATAATTAGGCAATTTTTGTTTTCATTTAGTATATTTCTTCATTACTTCTAGTTAGAAACAAGATAAATCTAGATTTTTTTCTTTCCAAGAATGCCAAGGATTTCTCTGTTACCCTGAAAAAGAGATCTTGGATTTGGCTCACTCACTTGTGTAGTAAGTGTGATAAATATTACATACAGGAAGTTAAGGAGAATTAAATTGGAAAAAAAGATTTTATTTTCATTTTAATCTTGAAAAAAAGTTTGAATGGTCAGTATTCTTTTTCTTCCCATGAAATTTCAGCTGCCATGAGTAACATGGCTTCTGAAACAGAAACATGGTAATCATGAGTAATGACCAGCATGCACATATATTGCTTCTGTGATAAATTCAGTTTTTAATGTTGAATTGTAAAACTGACAATTTGACCCATCTCAAAGATCAGATAGCTTTGAATTTCATTCTGGATTATATTTCTCTTACAGTAGCCAATGAGGATTGAAAACTGGGAATATGGCAACGAAATGCAACACACATTCTTTTATAACAAAAGTATATAAATTTAAACAGTCTTAATTGCCCATACAGTAGTAATGACTGCAATTTGATTTGAATGTTCCCCACAGTAAAAAATATTTTGTGAAGTACTCAGTGAATGATGTATATTACTGAGCATATTCTGCAGTTTTGTGTTAATCTCTAGAACGATAAAAAAATCAACAAATCAATTATTTATTGTAATTTATTTGTTTAGATGACTTTCAGGCTTTCTAAAGATGTAAGTTTTGATATTTTGCAAGACAGTATCTTGCAAAAAATCCTTTTTTCCAATATATTTCTATCTTTTAGTTTTACATGCCATAGAAGGACTTCCAGCACCTTACTTGCAACCCAAGCTGTAAAGAAGAATATGGAGATAAAATTACAAATTGATAAGTGGGCACGTACCACTCAAACTCATCTTATATACATAACTGAAAAGTTGTGGGTTTTTTTCCTTAAATCAGGTTAATGATGGATATTGAATTGTACCTGCAGCCTTTTAAATTTTCTGGAGTTATGCTGAAGTTCCTAGGTATATATCCCTTGTTTATTCCTTTTCAGTGGTTAAATGGACTTTTTGGGCTCTAGATCACCAACAAAGCACAGCCACACCTTCTGAAAAGAATTTAGAGATTCTTAGTGCTTTTCTTTCAGAATTCTTGAACAGTTGAACAACACCTAAACCTCACTGCATGTGTAGATGCAGCATGTCTCCAGTCCCCAGCTCTGAGATTTGGGTCCCTTTCAGAGCTCCGTAACATCTCTCTCCTGAAGGAAAAGGTTTGCATAAAGATAGTGTGGAACTGTGTATTATCTTAATGTGGAGTGGAGATGTGGCATCTGGCTTAGGAACAGAGAAGCAGACCTTTTATGGCTCAAAGAACCTGCAAAATTTGAGAAGCAGCAGATAAAACTTTCACTTTGAAGAACCAGAGGAAAAAATGGGGAAGAGCAAAATATAAGGATGGCTCTTGCCACCAGAATTCATTATGTTATGCATAATTTATACATTTTTTAGATTATCCAGTACATACCTCTGCATTTGTAACATATTAGCTAGTACATAGAAACAGCAAATACCATGTTTCTTTGAAAATTTGCAGACTATTCAAATTGCTTTGGTAATTGATTGGTGTGGATCTTTATTCAATTTAAGGCAGAAGAATATCAAGAAAAGAAGAGGACAGACAATTATATATATCACTTTATTTAAATAAAATCAGAGGATTAAAAAAAATTTAAAGATCCTTTCTTAAAAAAGACAGAGCTTGTCAGCTGACTTTTATTTTTTTGAGGGGTGACATTTCTGTTTAGAAGAGTATTTTTGTAAAACTGTGGTAAGGTACATCATAGAGACAGAATTAACCCATCCTTGTAATGAATGTGGACAGCTTTTGTATCTCTCTTTTGTTTTTACTGTTATCTAAGATTTCAAAATAATTCTAAAATGAGACTCTGAAAATTTTTTATAGTTATTGCCTCCATCTGCCTGTTGCATTTAGAATGCAGCTGCCAAATCAGAGTATGTTCCCCTTGTAAACTTTCTGTCTTTACTTCATGGGAGTGTGCAAGAGATGGATTTTAAAATTTCATAACTTACAGGGTAATTTTAATTAATGTTGCTGTAATTTGGGGTATTCATACAGTATTGGTAATGTGATTATAATTATTATTCCTTTATTTATTTGCCACTGACATGCTGAAAACATATATCTCTTACCAAATGCACATGGAAAGTGATTAAATCCTGTCCCAAGAGGCAAGTTTTCACTTAAGCTCCTACCAGATTTACTCACCCTGCACAACAAATTTATGCAAAAGGAGTCACCGTATTATGAAGTGATGCCTCATGGCAAGGATCCAGATGATGTTGAAAACCTCTGGCAGCTGAGAAGCCTGCTTGGCGAATGAAAAATTGGAGACTTCTAACTCATGCTGTTCCTGCTGTTTTTTGTCTGCTTTGAGAGTGAGTCGTTTCCCTCTCCCTCAAAATGAGCTGCTCTCTATCCATTTCCCTCCATCTTTCTCTAATGCCCACAGTTCCCTGATGGCTGTGCAAGCAGCCCAGGAGCCCTGTGTGGCAGTGGGCATCCCCCATACAACCTCCTCTGTGTGCCAGGGACTGGGAACAGCAGCTGGCATGGCAGGAGTGGGAGGGCAGCCCCTCTGCCTGGCTGCAGCACCCAAAGTTCTCATCGATGGGGGTGTTTGCATCAAAGCCAATGATTCTCTGAAGAAGTTATCAGTGAGGAAGCTGACCATCAGCTGATGGCAGTGTGCAGCCACATGAGGGACCTCCACCCCACAGTGTTTGGGGGTGCAGGGGCTTTTCCACCAGCACTTGTGTTGGTGGGTTCTCGGGAGGTGCAGGGGCATATGCCAGGCTGGAGAGCCCACACAGGCCTGGGGAGCAGGGTAAATGGGAACCCATCCTCTCCGGAGAAGGGATCGGGGCCTGTGAGCCACACCTGCTGTGGGCCTGTGTGTGAGCAGAGGGAATGCAGGGCTCTGAGTGCATCTGTCAGATCAGAGCCTGTGGGTATTACTCCTAGAAGGGTACTTAAAAAGTGTGTTTACTAACATTTTGTAAGAGTCTTCTGGCCTGGTTTATCTGTAGAATTGTAGAAATTGGTCTTGAAACGATTGTTCACTGACTGCTTGCTAATTATGTGCTATTCATAGATGCAGAAATCAAGTTTTGATGTTGACTGGAGTTAAAGCATGTAAGCAGAACATTTTTTCCCTGAGATTCATGGCATCTTAATGAATAACTTGTCATTTCTGTGACTCCTTTCTTTCTCTTCTTTACCAAGACCTGCTTGTTTTATTGAAGTCCTGCTAAAAATCTTTTTGACTATCTTTCTCTTTTTAAAACAATATGAGTCGAAGGTACCATCGAAAGAGTTTTTTATGCAACTTATAAGTTCAAGTCCCTTCTGAGAAAGCATGCACAGCTATGCAAGTGAATGTCCATTTCCACATCTTCTAGAGATAGTTAGGATATTCTGGCTAAGAAGATGGTAGCTGAATCTGCCACCAGGTATCCTGTTCCTTCAAATGTTGTCTTTCTACCTTCAAAATGGAGCTCCGTACTCCCTGAGATGACACAAATGAGAGAAACATGGAGAAAGGAGCACATGAGCTGAAATTTAGCAAAACCTTTTAACATTTAAGTATCACGTTCTTGCATGACCTGCTTATATAGTACAGAAATATCTTATTGTCAGACACTTGCCTAAAAAGAAGGTCAAAAAAAGCAAATAATTTCTTCTTGTGGGTGACAGGTACATGGCCACGTGCAATTTTGTATGCAACTTGATAAAACTAGTCTGCAAGTACATGTTGCAAGTAGTTCTGCAAAAAAAAGAACATCCACATTTGCTTCAAATATACATTTAACATCTAAAAATAAATCCTTTTCAATTTTGGTGTGTGAAAACTTCTCACTAGCTGTCTTTCCAATTGTACTCCTAGGATAACATTGCTTCTGAGTCAATCTTTTTAAAGCACAGTCCATATAATTGTTGTATGTTATATAATAATATGTAATCACAGACCACAGTTCTCAGAGTCCCAGACCTTGACAATAATATTTTCTTCCTAAAACAAGGCTGTAGATTATTCAATGAAGCCTATGTCTGTGACAAGTTTCAGCTGCCAGACCATGGCATTTCCAGGAAGTCATGCATAGCTTTAAACATTGGGTTATTTCTTTTACTTATCCATTTCTGTAATGAATCATATGTGCTGAAATTCCCAGGGAAAAAATGTAGGAGATTTTAGACACATTGTCTGAAGTCCTCCATAAGGTTAAAAATATCTGAGGCAGGCTTTAATGACAAATTTTGCCAATACTGCTATGGCACTTAAGAAAAACCCATGGAATATACACATCTAGCACATAAGCCCCGTGTTTTTCCAGGAATAATTTATCTCTGTTTCTGAGAGTACTTCTACATTAGCAAAAGATTGGTCTTGTTGATGTGATCTACAACTGAGAATGTTACCTGACACTTTATCACCAATGATGTATTAACTGGAGACTATAACCTGAAAATAATGAACACAGGAGTATAACTCCACTACCATGTCATAAACTCTAGAAAGGAGTTTACTTTTCTCCGCAAGAATTGAGTGGTTTGTGAATTAAATTTCTATGCACTGGTTAGGCCTGCATTTTATTTAACCTTTCTAACATGTTTGCCTTCACTGACTGCTTGCTGTCTTTTAATACCAAGAGAAGCCATTTAATCCACTCAAATATTTCCATTAGATTCTCCTTCTAAGTGGCACTATGGACAATTACACCTCCTAGTAAGGCAGGTACACATTGTTAAAACAATGTCTGTTGTCATTGGAGCACAAAATAGTCTGTGTGGCTCATGAATTTAGGCAGATTCAAAAAGATTTTTAATTGCATTGTAGTTCTTTAATGTTCATGTTAAAAATTTATTCCATTAGCTAAGATATGAGATAAATCAATTTCAATAAACTCACTGATTCACTGAATAAGCTTAGAGTCAAATCTCATCTCTCTCTGTTTCTTTGCTTATTTGGATTTCTGACAGAGGGTTTTTGTCATTATGTTTTTATTTTGTTATTATTATTGTTTTATTTTTCAAGGTCCTTTATACTTTTTCTGAGTGCTGTTACCTGATAAAACAATCTTTAATTTGCAAAGCATATCTAGCATTTGCTCTAGTGATTTACTCTTCCTCTCTCTTCTTTTATAGAATGCTTTGGACCTTTCCAGCATAAAAAAAATTCAGTCTCAAGATGCCTAGTGATGATACAGCTGTTTTGTGATCTTAGACAAAATTTACTCCTGCTCAATTGCCATATTGCAGATATCTCACATGGAGAAAATTACTACTTATAACTAGAAACAATATGATTCTTGGTATCCACATGTACTCATGAGGTGAAGTAATTCATTACTACAAAAATTAGTACTTCAGCTTCACCCCAAGGGTCTACTCCTTCTTAGGTCATCTAGGAAAAATTATGTTTCCTGATAATAGTGACATAAGGGATGTCTGATCCTTTTCATTTCTAGAGGCTTTAAATGTTATTTAGCAGCTTTGAATACACTGGGTTTTTCTTTTCCCGTTTGAATTGGGCAGGTCATTCTGGCTTGCTAGAAAATTAGATTGCAATAAGATGACTTAAAAATGTCTTTCCTGGGTTCCTTTCTGATTTTGTTTGGGGGGGGGACAGGGTTTAAATGCTGAATTAAAGAAACTTCTTATGTTCTTACTTCTGAAAATACAGCATTGCCATTACATATTATTTTAAAAATTGAAGCCTCATAGTAGAAGGCTGTTGGAAACTGGTGCAGGCATAACATAGATCACAACATAGAAACATTGCTGCAAGGTGTGCACTGCTGTGGGGTTTTTTTCAAATATAGGAGAAAGGAAATAGTGGCAATCAGAGAGGGTGAAGTATGTTTTAGTGTAGGTGACAGATAATGAAGTTTTGCATTGGCTTTTCCATAGCATGTTATTCCTTCTGGGGGATTGATGTGTGATTATAATTACACCCCATGAGAAACGGTTTCAAGCTTGCAATCTAGTTTGCTTTGTGTTTGTCATTTTGCAGCTATAATTTTCAGAGGCTGTGGGTTTCCTGTGACTGTTACACTTAGAATAAATTGCATAGGTGGAAGAGAGACACACTGTCAGTGCTCCGTGAAGAGTAATTTGCCTGGTATGGGCTCACAATGCATTATCTTACAATGTTATAATTAATCAAGTACCTTTTGGCAAGTTAGTGTCAGCTGCAGAGCAAAAGACTTCTGTCACATCATGACTTGCTGGTCCTCATTAGCTATATAATAACCTTTAAAATTGCAGGGGCAGACTGACATTATTTAAATGGTGTTCTACCTCTTTGTGCACAGGCTCAGCTGAGAAGACCTAGTCACTTTCAAAAATAGGTACCTTACAGCATTAAGAAAAGTTTCATAATCTGGCCCCTTAATTCTTAGCTTTTTGTCCTGAAAAGCATGGTTGTTCACGAATTGCAAAGTTTTTTTCCTCTTGTTTGAGAATATCTAAGTGTTATTGGTGCAGAACAGCAAATAACTGAATGAAGTAATTGTAACAAATGTACCTGTTTTTTACAAGAAAAATTGGTTTCATGACTCATCCACAATTTAAATGACTGCACAGTGTACAATAATATGTATTCAAGTCTGACTTTAGCTCAGCATACAACAGATTACACCTGGCCTGGGGTACATTACTCCACAGCAAACCCCTGGGAGGGGTATTGACAGATACCCCTCAGATATAAAGTAATGTTCGCCAATCACACTATGAATTCCCCTTAAGTGAATAGTAAGGGCAAACAGATTCTGCATCTGCATCTGAACAACACACCTGAAAGAGATGCACAGGATGAAAAAAACCTGCATTAGAAAAATTACTGCCAATGCTTCCTTCTTTTCTTGAGCAGAGAGAAGTAGCAATCAGGCGGCAAGCTTTGAGAGTCACAGCTTAGTCTTTGCTCTCTCTTTGATTTTGGATGCTTTCATTTTCTCATGCACAAATAAAAGCACCTTGAGGTGATCTAAGAGGCATATTTAGGCCTCTTTATGAGAAGCAGTGTTCAAGATTCTGAAAACATGGTCTTCTGAGGAATATTAAATTGGATCTCAAGAACAGAGATGTGTGAAATCAAAGATATTTTCAAAAACTTTTATCAGTGATTTTGTCTGGTTGCCAGTTAATCACTAGAAGAATGTCTCATTTTTGCTTTCCAAGTGCAGTCTAAAGGGACAAGGGAAAAAAAAAAATGAAGAGCAGTGTATTTTGTGAAGAGGAAAATGAGAAAATTAAATCACAGTGAGGTATATATGTCTAGTATTTGTTTTCTAATTCTCTTACATGCATCTGTGATAGCTCTTTCATTTTGATGAGCTTCATCTTTCCTGTTGGATCGTATCTACAGTCATTGATAGGATTTTTCCAGTGAAGTATATGGGTCACTTGTAAGAAGTATGAAGAGTGGTACTCAGACCAGCTGTGGATTAGGACCAGGGAATCACCAGAACAGAAGGAGATCTCTGCTACTTCACCTGAGGATGGGTGAGCTGTAACTGAGAATTGCCTTTCTGCATCCACTTCAGACTCACCCTAGTGCTGTGTGGGTGAATGTGTGTGAGAGTGCCTCGGAGCATCCCTCATTGTCTTTGAGGACGTGATGTTGCAGCTCAACGACACCAGGACAGCTATGGAAGCTCTGGCATTGAAGATGACTTGGCATATTTTAACGGGATTTTCACAAAAATATTTCAGTTTACAGTTCAGCTCAACGTTTCTAACAGCAAGAACATCAGAAGGGTTTACACACACACACAACAAAATAGCACCTAACATCACAATGGAATTCATAAATGCTGTACAAAGCTATTTTCTGAAATGCTGTTTTCTGTAGATAAAAATAACCCAGGTCTATTCTGAAAATCTAAACACTAGAAGTCAACTAAAAGGAGCACAAATTTAATTCTGTTTTTATATACTTTTAAGACTGTTGTCTATATTGTAGTTTCCATTGTTTGCAGTGTCAATTCTGCAGTTTTATTAACTTTCAACACCACTGGGTTGTGAAAAGGTAAAGCAAGAATTGACTGAAAGAGAAAAATGGGGTTGAGGGAGGACACACTGTTAGTATTCCCAAAGCATGACAATCAACTAGCCAAGAGAGAGCCCTCCGGAGACCACAGCCTTGGTATATTTATTTTCTTCAAGTTTATATGTTGCAAATTGAAGTAGAATAGAATTAAGTACAGGGGCAAGACAGGTTAGGAAAAAGGGCACAGGCCATCATTGACAGAAAATATCTAGAACATTTTCAACTACTTTTCCTCATCTGTTTCTAAGAAGAGAATGTATTTAAATTTCAGTTTTCAACTTACACTCTGGAGAGCATATAAATACACATTAATGGCTACTTTTTACTCTTTTCTCTCTTGTATTCAATGCTTTTCTGAGAGGTTTTTTTTCCCACCAGCCGACAGCAAAGGTATGATTTACACAGGTTAGTTAAGCAATTAATGCAAATATTTTCATTTTTCATGACATAACATCTGTACTCTTTTTTGTTTTACTGACCATTTGCTTGTTTCTCTTTTGTTCTCTCTTTTGAACTAACTGATAACACATGGTGTTTCACTTGTCAGAGCACTAAGTTCAGAAAAGTTTCTGTGATATAATGCCAGTATAATTTCCAGAGCATGTTTAGTAAATAAAATTGTTCAATTTTTTCGCCATAAAAAATTTACAGGAGGAAAGAGAAAGGAATTACAAAGTATCAGGTGAGGAACTGTAACAGGTTGAACCTGAGTTGATTGATGGGCTTTTGGGCCAATTGCACTTTTGCAAATTTGCATATAAAAACCAGGTGGAGGTGTGGAAACTTCCCTTTTTGTTCCAGCCCTCCTGCCAGAAGGTGAGGGGTGGGTCTCTGGGCCCTCCCCCCACCACCCCGCTGCCACTTGACCCCTGGCAGCAGCAGTGACGGGCTAAGCTGCTAAGAAGCCTCCTGGAGTCATCAGTAGCTGCACAGCCAGAGAACTCCAACTGAGCCAGGACTGTGTGGCCGAGATGAGATCTGAAGTTGCCACAACCTCTCGGGTTCTTTTGCTGGAGCCAGCAGGAACTGGGAGAAATCTGCTGCAGCCAGCACAGCTCGCACTAAACTGAAAAGAACATCAGCACAGCCCAAGAAGGAGAAAAATCATAGCGGCTTCAAGGTCAGAGAGAAAGAGAAAGTGAGTCATGTGAGACGGAGCTGAAAATGGCAACGGGAAAAGAGGGCGGAGTTGTGCCCAGCGCAAAGCTTAAAAATACTTCTTGCAGGCCGTGTTAAAAACTGTAATATCACAAACTGTTCTTTCCTCTTTAATCCACTTAAAAAAACATGGGGGGGACGAGGATTTTGTGTGCAGCCTGCGGAANGTTATCCTTTGTGCAAGTTGGGTAAAAAGGGGAGGTGCTGGAGGAAAAGGGGGTTTTGCTTTAATTTCTTATTATTTCTTTTTACCTCTAATTCTGTTAGTAATAAACTTCTTCATATTCTTTAAAGTTTTAAGCCTGCTTTGCATTTCTCCAAATCCCTTGTCTCACAGAAGGTAAGAGATGCAAACAAAACCACTACAGTGGATTGGTGTTTCTACCCGGTCTCGAACTGAACCAGCTACAGGAACCATGTTTGCATTCAAGTTATGAAGCTAATGTGATTTCATATACAAGAGCTAAAACCTTAAAAATCTCTACACACAAAAACATATAAGTCAATTTGATGTAACCAGTGATGTAAAGTTATCTTTGAGTTGTGAGGAATTTTTAAACTTTCTGTGTATAGAGAATTTGTTCTCTATACATCACATCATAAATGACCTGCAGTACCTAGATTTATGCAGGAGTTTTTCATTCCTGATGTCAAAACTAAAAACTATGGCAATCATGGGAATTTTATCACTGATCCTGTGATTCTGTGATCAAGCCTTTTGGAAGTCTTAATCCTCTTGCAAAGGTTTCTGACTGTTGTGTTTGGGTGCTTTTTTCCATGAATAAGATAGAGGTGATGACTACATGCTCATCTCACAGCCTCTGTAGATTAATAGATTTGTACTCAGTTTGGAAAGTCTGATATGTTCAGTAGCATGTTCACCTCAAAATCTGTGGACTTTTTCAGAATGTCTCACAGGTGGAAATTGCCCACTTCTTGTACATTAATAGTACGTGACACATGATATGATTACTGAAGCATTTCAAATTCTATCCTTAAGTTTTCCAGTACATTGATGGTTTCTATGTTATTTCACTATAGGTATTAGTAAAAAGATTTTGACAATTCTATCTCAATAGAAGCAAACTAAACACAAACAAAAAAAAAAAAATTAGATCATTTGCTGAGTTTTTAGAAAACTTTGTATCACTGATTTAGCCATGAAATGAAACCAAAATCTCACGTCACTCTACAATATGGCAAGACTATATATTTTGCTCACAAGATACTTTCAGGATGAGCCCTGCTTTTTCACATACTCTGATGAAATGGTCACACCCTCCCTCACCTATGTATAGACTAGCTTTGGATTTGATCAAGCTGAGCTGTAGTGGTCAGTGTCCTGTACCACAACGTTCAGTCTTCTCCTTTGACTCATTTCACCCACAGAGAGTAGCTAGGAAGGACTTGCCTGTGTAGAAGACTGAAGATCACTTATAGCCCCTTACCCTTCTCCTTAGATTTTAATTTCACTCTTGTCCTTTCCTCGATTTTTTCCATTCCAATTGCATCGGAAAAATAGGGGATTTTTCCCTTTTTTTTTTTTTCCTTTCCTGTTTTGTCCTTACTAAACACTGGCTTTTGAAGTGAACTTTTCAGATGCTAATGCTATGGGAGCTGCTTCTGCATAGATTAAGACTAATATTCATGTTATTCACAATAGAACATGTTACAGAAAGCTGGAAGTTTTAATTGAGATTAGGTTAACTCAGAGACTGAGAAGTGTCAACCAACTACTCAGGGCCTTTTTTTCAGTGTAGAGTACCCTGTCTTCGGGCTGAATATTGTTTGCATCCAGAAACTGTAGATCAAAAGTTTATGTAAGATCCTTCAGAAAGTCTAAATCCCTTTACTGCTTCAGAACTATCCATAGCATTCACACTGAGAGAATCCTATGAAAACATACTTGCTGCATGCTCTAACAGGATGGTCACTTTAAGAGAAAACAGCAGAAATTAATGTATTTAGAAGAATTTCTAAATGAATCTTGATGTTGCAGAAGCAGCTTTCTGGTATTTTAGATGATAATAAAATAAAACATGTAATCCTTAATGCTGTCATTTTTTCAATGTCTTTCTGACTGTAAATTTGCAGGGAAAGAGGATATATATGATTAAATTGTCCAGGTAGGTAGAAAGAAGCTGATGTGCCCATACAAATGGCACACAAACTCTAGTTGCATATTTATGTGATTAAACCATTCCTGTGCTTTCTACCTGCATTTTGTATAGCATGCTCAGTCTTAAATAATTTTTGCATCTTCCATATAACTACTGTGAATAAAATAAATCAACTTCATAGTAAATTTGAATCCACTAGATATAGTTACAAATACAAGGAGGATAGTGTAGAGCTAAAGCAAAAGAAGACTAAGAAAATCCTCTTAGATTTAAATACAATTACATCAGAAGTCAACTCAGTGAATATCCAAGCTGTCATTGTTGGTCAAGGTCATTGTCCTCACAGATTAAATATATATTATTAGGAGAGATATTTTAAAATATATCTGCCTTATTAAAGTAATAAAAGCTGAAGAGAAAATTCCAGCAACTTAGGAAGTCAAAAGTGAAATAGTTCTAGAGAATAGTATTTCATATTCTAAGCACATATAAGAAAAAGAGGGCAGCAAGAATACAACAAAGAGAAGAAAACACACAATAGATTAGCCATCTAACTTCTACTTAGATCTGATATAATTTAACCATTTTGTTTTAAAACCAAGAATTAAAGTACAGCAAAATAAATTTCTATATTTCCTCCGTTGCCATTACATGCAAATCAGTATCTTGGCACTGCAAAGTAATGAAAACCTCAAATTCCCTTGATTCCACCATAACCAGAAAGCAGTCCCCACTTACAACAGTGGTTGCCAGTCCATTAAATGTTTTCACGCACAGCTCCTGAACCTAGTCAAACCTGCGGCTGAAGCACCAAGGTGAAATTTTCTCCATCAGATTGTCTAAATAGGCAGCTGTACAATCTGTCTCTTGGGAGACTTGAAAGCTTTGGAAAACATACCTACATGTCCAAGACAGATTTGTATGTTTTCAAGTACTGATTTATCAAAAAAAAACAGCTTTCAAGGTCTATACCAGATCAAAGAGTGGATGACTGGTTTTGAGATCTCCTAATTGTTTCTGTCAGTTCTGTGCCAATTACAGATGTTCTGGATGTTGCTGCATCTGAAGAAGGGACAGTAGACTGGAAACAATATTTTATAAATTTCTGATCCTGGCTTTCCGTCAGGCCTGAAGAGATGGAAAGCTGTCAGTTTCAGGACTGAAACTAGGAGTGATAGTGCTTTCTTGTAAGTGTATTTACAAAGCTAGAAGGATCAATGCAGATATTCAAAGGATCTCATAAACATCACATTAGCATTGACTGTTACTCTAGACAGGGAGGAAGACACTCATGGGTGGTAGAACACACTCCATCTGTTTTAGTTCAAAATGCAGATTCTTAGTCAAGTAGAGAATTTCTTTTTAATGGTGGAAAGATATTTCCTCCAAACAAATTACATGACATAATGGTTATGAAAAGCAACTCTTCTGGAAAGTATAGGATGTCATACGAGTAATAAAAAATCCCAATCTGATCTGCTGCAGCATTAGGCATATTATTATCATAAAATGTGTAGTTATTCTTAGTGTGGTGGAAACTACAGGAAAACTTAATCTCTTTAAGCAGGTTTATGGGACTTCAGCAAATTTGTGTAATGCATAATTTCATTGGAGGAGAATAACTAAAAATATAATTGTTTTGCTAAATCCTTTTCCTATAGTCTACTTCATTTTTGGTATTTCTGATTTTCTGTTCAAAAACAAGATAAAATTTCATAATTGCAGAAGAAATACAAAGCGTTGTTTTTTTTTTTTTTTTAGGTAAACACAAAGAAAACTGTTTTCCTTCCCTAAAATTTACTTGAACTAGCTAGCTTTGATCAATACCTGCTTTTTTTCAGTAACTACAAACAGTCAAAAATCAAGTATTCACTTGCCACTACACACCTCAAGTAAAATATTTCTTCAGTGACTTGTGGGATATTGGCACATTGGCTGTTGCAACACTATTTCATATTGACTACATTTGAATGAATAATTTACAAAGAATACAGTATTCCTCTGAGTTAGTTTCTTGTCCTTCTGCAACATGTCCACATCCCTGTCATTCAGATGTATTTTTCATCTGAATACATTTTAATATATACATTTGCAATTGAGCACCTTCACTTTGAATTAGTCATTGAAAGCTGACCTGAAGATACTCTTGAAATCTTTAAAAGACCAGGCTTAAAGCTTTGATGTGTTCATAACATAGTCATAGGAGCATTTACCTGCTAGCTGATCAATAACTTTGTCTCCTATTTTTCCAGTAATGCACCTTTGGAAAAACCAGGTTTCTAATTAAATGTAGACTATCCCTTTCTCTCCTAATACTGCCCTGTTTGTTTACTATGAATTTGATGGACCAAGAGTTCGTAAAACACCTGAAGGACCAAATTCAAGGACTTTCTTAGATTCATAAACTTAACCTGTCTTTTCATGAGACAGTCCAATCCCAGTAGGTGTTTGTAATATACCCCTATATTTAAAATATTCAAATTAAGCCATTGATTTAAAGTAAGCACATCTCTGTTTTTCCCGTTTGTCATGATGGAGCCAAAACTATTTTCTCTCAGAAGCACCTGTTTCTTCCATCAAATTTAACACAACTCTAGACTTCCATTCTGTGCACTAAAAAAGCTAAAATTTAGGGCTAAGCCAGGATAATTTTGGAAATTGGACATTGCTCAGTAACTGGAAACTCAGGAGAAAGTATCAGAAAAAGAATATTATAGAAAAAAACCCAGTATTCAGAGCTATACTCATTCTGTATTCTCAACACTGATCTTTTTTTCCTAGTTTGAATCATCTCAGTAAAAGATGGGGGGTTTTTATAAAAAGCATTCCTTTCTTGACTATTGTTTTTTAGCCTGAAACAAAACCCTGGGACAATGCCAAGCCAGCATTCACTGTGAGTGCAAAATCATTCATCTCACTTCTTTTTGCCATTAAAACACAATAGACTTGCAGCCATTTATGGGGGGAAAGGATACTTTTTTCACAGATAGAAATCCTCTTTTCATAGACTGAGAGCGCACTCTATAAGAGAGGTGAAGCTACCAGAGATGAAACAAAGTGTGATATGAACAACTGCTGCTTTTGATTTTCTAAAGTATGCTTTCCTAGTGCTAACAGAAAGTTTTCTTGACTTACAGTGTCTTATTACATCTGTCAGTCCTTCCTTTGTGTAGTAAGATACTACAACCATATTCTTCACAGATAAAAAATATTTACACTATTCAAATATTTTAAGAAATTCAGCACTATGCATATCTGTTTTAATAGTGCTAACCTTTGACTCAACTAGCCTCCAATATGCATTTACTTCCCAATTTTTACTTGGTGTTTTACAAGCTGCATTCATATTCATACCTTTTCACTGAGAGTGCATGATTTAGACACTATAAATCCTTTCTGCACTTCCCTGGTGAGTCAGTAGGTTTATTTTCTGCAGAGTGACAATTTTCTTTAAGTACAAACAAAATGAAAAGGTTCTTTAATGCAATAAATATTGATAATTAACGAAAAATGAAAAAACCAAAGCAAAGCAATAAAACCACCCCCCCTAAAAAAAACTAAGCCAAATAAACAAAAAACCCCCCAAAACCAAAAACCAAACTGTCCTAGGTTACAATGTAAGGTGTAACCTAAAGCATGTATTCTATTATCATCTTCACATCCTACGAAAGCAGGTGGGGCACTGCTCGTTATCTCCTACCATGATTCATCCTTGATAACTCCCTTTGGGAGCTATCTCTGTTTAATGGGCTATCAAGGACCCACCCATGACTCACAGAATTACATCAGCCCACTGTGAGATGCTCCACCCAGGGGGGAGGAGCCAAGCATTCCCACCTGGATATAATCTGAGGTTTGGAACACCACAGTCAGCCCTACCTACTGGATTCCCAGAGGACAAGAGCTACCACTGGACCTTCAGGTGAAAAACCAGACCTTTTTACAGGATCACTGCTTCAACAGGACCACTTCATCTGGACTGCTACCACCACCCAGACTAACAGGGTGTCAGGTTGAATCCTGACTCTGTCAGTGTTCTTGTACTATTGCATTTATTTAAATTCTTCTATTAAATTAGAATTCTGACTTACCATCTCCCACTGGTTTATTTTCAAACTACTACACAAACAAAACAACAACAAAAAAAGAATTAAATAATTTGCTTACTAGATGAAGACTAACACTTTCTCAAGGCTTGTACAAATAAAAAATCAGTCTCCATTACTGCAGAAGAGACAAGCCCCAGTTTTACCAGTTTCTAAGAAACTACCTCTCTTAAAGTGAACCCAGAGACAGAGATTGTCCCATCCAACCAGAGACAATTGTATCAAAGGTCTCAGCACTCAATGTCATCCCTCCCAGTTTTGACTATTCAAACTTGTAGCATATTTAGGCAACATCTTTTACTCAAGTCGAATCTCAAACAAGGGTTATCAATATCTCCAAGGGATCAAAACAGCACACTGAGGGGCAGGCTTTGGGTTCCTCCTCAGCACGTCACCTGAATGTCTATTTGCTTGAGTTTGGTGGTAAATTTTTTGGAAGAATGGGGGAAGACAGATCTTCCATCCAGCCAACGTTCAGCATAAAAGTTATTCGTATTGTTTATTTAGTTATGAAATAGCTATTAATGGCCATAGCCTCCTGTCTCATTTTTTAAAAGATTAGAAAAAGTCTTCAAGCTTTAAATTGCATTTATCATGGTAAACAAATTATACAAATTAAAAAGAAGCAATAGGCAACTTACAGAAATGGCAACGTTTTTCCCTGCCTCTCATGTTAACATTTTGTTATACATTTTTTTGCCCACACTTTTAGGATTCTGCTTTATTTAATTTACTCTTACATTAAATAACTCATATGTTTTCTTATATTTATCCAGAAATACTAATAGTGTTCCTCTTTTGAATCAGATTTGAATATTTTTACTTCCACTGATGATGATAATGTCTACCTTATGCTTCTACCTGAAACTTCATTTCAATTAAGCCACCCTGAGATTTGAAATAATTGTGGGATTTAGTGCATACAGTTTCATTAAAGGCAAAATCTTTTTTGTTACATCCTATCTCAAATACATGAGGAAAAAAAGGAGGTGTCTCTCTGAAGAAGCAAAGGGTGCAGTATAATCAGTTCAACTCCTTCATTATAAGTAAATGGTAGGTTTTCAGCATTTTCTCAACTCTAATATATGTTTGCAGCTTTTCTGTTTATTTATAATGACAAACATAGGTAAATAAAGGACAAATGGATATAATTATTGGATTTATAACTATTGAAAACTAGCATACACTGTATATGGTTTAGGACATTATACGATATTTATGAAGTCCAAGATTTCTATGAATATAGAAATTCAGTAATTATTGCTGTCACTATTTGCTATATCTGTGCAATTTGCTTTAAAGGAATTTGAGGGTTCTGGTTGCATTTAGAAAGTGATAGATGCTTACCAGCTATTCCTCTGAGTTTATGCTATTGGATATTTTACTCAAAATCAGGATAAATCTATCATTTCATATTTTTCAAATCTTTCAAAAAATGCCTGGTTAAACTGATAGCATCTGCTTCCCAATTTTCTCAACCTATCTTTATTTATACTATATTAGATTGCATTATATTGTACTGTATTTTTACCTATTCTAAGTTATTTCTTAAGAAAGAGTATAATTGGCAATCACTACTGAGACAACTTGCTCTTTGACTTCCTAACTCTAAGGGTCTTTCAAATATTTAGTGGGGTAGATTCTTCATTCACAGAATGATTCTACTCCTGCTGTCTTCCCAGCCTTGACTGTGGGATCTAACAGGGCTTCTCAACTCTGGAGTCTACAACCATGTTGTCTTATCCCCACAGGAGGATGATGTTTGGGCTGACTTTCCAAAGCTAAGCCTAAACTCTGTACTTGAAAGCATAAATACACCTCCAAGGCCCATTCTGGAATGCACTTCAGCTTTTCTTTTTCAATTGGTGAATGATGGTCAACATTTCCCACAATTTTCCTTCTTAACTGCGTCCTTCTTAACTTCTCAATTGCATATTTTAAAATGATGTATAAGTAGCTTCTCAGAAAGCTGTAGAAAAGCTATGAATCATTTTCCTTTGGAGCAACACTTGTGAGAAAGACAAGCACATTCATGCCACTGCAGAAAGGAAGAACCTGAATTCTAACTTTGAAACTTATACATGAAGGGCAATAGATGTTCACACAATTAATGAAGCGTGCTTCATTGATGGCTTTGATATAAGAAAGCTTATAAAACTGTCAAAAATGATTCAAAGAGTATTTTTTGCAACAAGACCATGACCTAAACGACACATCATGTGTTAGGTTTAGTAGGCATTCTACACCTCAGTTATCAAAGGAACTATATATAAATTTTTAAAAAAGAGCCCTTGCTGCATCGGAAAGCTGACTTGACTCCAAAATAAACTCATGAAAGGGAAGATATAAAAGAATTTGGAATATAATTTTATAATGGAGAAAGGAAGTACTGAGTTGATTTACTGACAAGGTATCTATATGTTCATGAAGCTGCTTACTGCCATTTTATACTTAGATATGTAATGGCAAAAAACTAATAATTAAATCATACTAAAGTTCTAACTAACCAGCTAAGAAGTTAACTGAAATAATACAAGCCAAAACTGCAACAATTTCTTAATATTGTTCTTGATCTATTTGAAAATTTGGGTAGGTAAATGAGGGCAGGAAATAGATCACTTAGCTCTAATTTCTCTCCTGACACTCTGAGATCTAGTGCCGTCTTGAGAAGTTCTTTGACACTGAAATGACAAAAAAATATCAATAAATCCACCTCTCTAAACAGCCATGGGTCGATTCAGTCAAATATTCAAGCAAGTCGTCCAGTAATTCTACTCTTATTTCATTAGTTTCTGAACATGAATAAACAAATAGGATGTATATCAGCATGCTGCTGCAATACAGAGATCAGTTATGTTTCCTGAAACACTATTTTATCTAATACTCAGGGACTCTTAGAAAACATATTTACTTTGCTACAGGCATATTTATCGATCTATAAAAATATGAGGCAGCAATTATAATTTTAAAAAGTAACATTCCCTTTTTATGCCTAAAATTTAGTAATTTGCTAAATTTTTTTTGTCTGAAAGAATAGCCTGTAAAGACTATTTTAAAAATTTGAGTCTTCATTAAATTTATATATTCAAAATAGTGTCACCTCTCCACTTCAGTCCTTTAGATGATTTCTGATCCTAAAAAAGTATAGTTTCGAGATATCAGCAAGCAACATAAAAGAAGCATTGGAAAGTAGTTTTTGCAATCTGAAACAATTGCATGCTGTGGATAATTTAAAATTGGAATAAATAAACAGTCACGTTACTTTTCCACAAAACTTAAGACTGAATAAGAAAGCGTCTGTTTAGAAGACCCTAAAAATTAATTATCTATCAATGTATGAATGTCTTGAATATATAAAGATATTGAAAAAGGAAAAACAAGTTTCTAATCTCTGTTACTAATGTCCCTGCCTGTATGCACATATGTGCTTTTTTAGTGGGGAAAATAGATGTGGAAAATAAATATATAGATATTATTTCCATCATGCTACATAGAGGAAAGAGGTAAAATTATATTTTCTCTCCCATATACACCATATAAATTTGTATTTGTACACTTGTGTTTACCCACAGAAGACATATAAAAAATTCAGCTATACAGTGATTTTATGATGAGTTCTTATGAAAAGAAGTATTATAACAAAAATCTAAATTTTGAGAAGGGTATATATATAAAACTTGACCAAAAAAATCTGAAAATTTATAAGGCACCCCTTGAAAATGGTCCTGTTTTTAAATATTTCCACAGTTCACCAGAACAGAGAACTGAATGTTTTATCTTTATCACATAACTCATCTCTTCTCTGTGAGGCTCATATCTTTTACAAAAATGTACGATACAAACAAGAGACATATTTCATTATCTATTCTGAGGCAGTTTTGGCCTTGTTTTTGCACTGCAACATGAACTGGATATTAAAAAGAATTTCTAAATGGGGGAAAAAGCTTAGAAAGGGATTTGCTCAAAACCTCTTTAACACTTATTGTTCTCAGACACAGACTTCAAGTCATGTTTTCTGAGTGGTTTGAAGAACTAAATAGTGTGGAGAACATACTGAAATCAATGAAAAATTTTCCATTATCTTCCTTGAGGACTGTTGACTTAATTCACTGAATCAGAGTTAGTAATCCCGGAAAGGGCAAGGCCAGCTTCAGAGGTAATCTTGGTGCATCTCCCTATTCTGCTGCATATTGATTGGACAGTCACAACCAGAGGGTATTGGACAATGGCTGTGTCCCGATGGACAGTGCTGACAAGTGCCATCCCTCAACGGTCCGTATTGGGAACAGCGCTATGTAATGTCTTCATCAGTGCCATAGGCAAGTGACAGGGGATTGAGTGCATCCTCAGCAAGTTTGCAGACTACACCAAGCAGAGAAGTGCAGCCGACACTCCTGAAGGACAGGATGATATGACCTGGACAAGCTTAAGAAGTGGGGCCATGGTGCAAGGTGCTGCACCTGGGTCAGGGCAACCCCCGTTACCAGTATAGCTTGTGGGATAAAGGGATTCAGAGCAGCCTTGCTGAGAAGGCCCTGGGGATGCCGGTGGATGAGAGGCTGTACATGACCCAGCAATGTGCACTCACAGCCCAGAGAGCCAAACGTGTCCTGGGCTGCATCCAAAGCAGCGTGGGCAGCAGGGCAAGGGAGAGGATTTTACCCCCTACTCAGCTCTGGTGAGACCCTAGTTGGAGTGCTGCATCCAGCTCTGGAATTCTCAGCACAGGGGAACCATCAATCTGTTGGAGCAAGTCCAGAGGACATCAATCTGTGGGAAAGAGTCCAGAAGAGGCTACCAAGATGATTAGAGGAAGGCTGGGAGAATTGGAATCATTCAGCCTAGACAAGAAAAGGCTCTTGGAAGATCTTACTGAGAATTTTCAGTACTTGACAAGGGCCTACAGGAAGGATGGAGACAAACTTTTTAGCAGGTCCAGTTGTGATAGGACTAGGGGTAATGGTTTTAAACTGGGTGGGGATCTTATTAGATTAGGCATAAGAAAGAACTTTTTTACAATGAGGATGGTGAAAACACTGGAACAGGTTGCTCAGAGAGGTGGTGGATGCCCCAGCCCTGGAAACATTCAAGGTCAAGTTGAATGGACTCTGAGTAACCTGATGTATTTGAAGATGTCCCTGTTCATTGCCAGACAGCTGGATTGGATGACCTTCAAGAGGTCACTTCCAAATCAAACTATTTCATGACTCCATGTATAAGAGGTGTACCCTCTGAATGAAGAGGAAGTATTTCCAGTGGTATGATTTTCATCTAAGTATTATTTACTTACATACTTACTATTTCTGCTGAGCATCTTCTGCTTCTTTCTTTAACCTTTAAGACCATGAAAATAATAGAAAATCAAATTAATACATTTCTCATATTTATGCCCCTAGTTTATGGGTGTGTAATGGAGCAGGGGAGAATTCCAAACAGTTTATACTGGAAGACATTGATATTGATTTTTGTAGTGGAGGAAACTCAAGTTGAAACACTGGGAGTCAGTTCTTGATAATTAACAGTTGGAGTTTTAATTTTAGTATAGAAAAATTTTCTAAGTCTGTTGGAGCTTATGCGAAGATTACTGGGTTTGGAAAATGGAGCACGGATTATAAAAAAACCCTCAGAAATTTTGAATTTCTTTCTTTTCCTTTGGATTCTTGGCAATCTAATAGTTTACAGTTCTGTTGGATCAAGAATATACTAAAAACAGAATTTTAAGAATTTTGTGCATATTTACTCTCAACAGAGGAAAAAAATGTCCATCAAAGGAAAATGTTGTTCATTATTTACCTGTTTTGGACAAATTCAAAAAGTATTGCTGAACTCAAGTTGAGAGAAAGTGATTCATCTTTATTTTTAATGCCCTACTTTCCCAGGAAGTTTCAGTGTAAAAAAGGTCTCATCTAGGCAGAGAAAGGGAGGGAAATGGAAATGGAGAATGGAGAATGGAAAAGAAAAAGAATGTTTCAATCTGTCACTTAGAGTTTTCTTCTACCACCTGCTAATTTGACTAATGACAGTTGCATAATTATCATTTCACATGGTTTTGAAAATGGTCTTTGTTTGGACTGCCAGTTGTCTCAGTGGAGTACACTCAGTGGTATTATTCAAGGACATGAGCTCCCTGTGTGAAACATTCATGCCTTCAATTGCAAATGTATTTTGTAGGTTTTTAATTTTCCCTCTGAAAATTCCAGTGCTGGAAACCATAAATACACCAATAGTACCAAGCTTTTCTTGAATGCAGAAGTGCCTTTTTGCAAATATCAAAACAAGTGTTAAAGAAAGCTAAATTGGTAGACTGGCATCCAAATTATTTTACTAGTGCTTTTTTTTAAAAAAGATAAGAACCAGTGTACTTCACCATGGCTCTAGTCCAAAGATCGTTGAATAGATATAATTATGGCTTGATCTACCAACAAAGATACTATCTGTACTGATAAGGCACTCTCCAGCCAATTAAGATTTATTTCTGAACACAACATTTTAATATTAAAGCATAAATGCACTCTTAGTGATGACTGAATCATTCCTTCATGTAATTTTATAATGTTTCCACTTTCATATGAGGGAAAATTTCCCATATTTCTAATCTGTTAGGAAGTTACCCTGAGGTCACATTTAAATTCTTCATTCATTGTCCCATCAATATTCTTACCAGAGTCCCTTAGTAATATAGTGCTAACAATGAACTATCTACTTAGAGTTCCTCAGGAAGTATTTTGACAGTGTAACGAAAAAGCTCTAGCATGCTTTCACCTTTCTGTGTTCCAACCTACATTAGTTGATTAGAAAAAAATTTAGCTAAAATGTCCCAAGGAAATAGGAGAGTATCTTTGTCATGAACACATTATTCAAAACTAATTCTGTTTTTTTAGAACAACAAAACAATTTTTTGAGTTTTTGGACTAACACAGCATCAGCAAATTAGAATCAAATTAGGAAAAAAAAAATCAGAAACAAAAGGTCATTTAAAAGCATTTTTCTTCAGTATCCAAAAAGTAATACAAGATATAGACACATAATAGGGGAACATTATTATTCAGGAACTATAAAATACAGATGAGTGTATTAAAGATGCATATTGTTAAGTGACTAGCCATTAAGGATCTTTATATAAGATCAGGTACTGAACAAATATAATCAGTCTGGTTCAGAACACTTTGTCTAAAGTCACTTTAAAAATTCTTCAAAAATCATTAGGTTTAAATTTTGCAAAATGTTTGTCTGTTATATATTGAAAACATTCTTATCAGTACTAAAATATATGCAGAAGGGCTAGGTAGACATACTCAGAGGTTCATTTTTGCTCATAATTTTCTCCTCTCTGTAGATTCTCAAGTCAGCCTCATCACTATAATGCAATCGCTTTCCAGTAGAGCTTTAAGGACTCTGATAACATCTGTCACATATAGTTCATGATCCCTCTCATCCTCTCCCTAGGGAGCGTGTGTGGAGCACTGAGTCATTTTGTTAGGGTTTGATTTGGAGGAATTTATTTTTCACACATTACTATATCATTACTTAGGCATGTAGACAGTCTGATAGGGAGTCTTTATCTCATGAAATGACGTGCATTTAGTAGTTTACTAGATGAATATGAAATATGCTTTATTAAGTATTCTTATCTATTTTGGGGTAGTTGAACTGTAGCTGTTACAAAAGTCAATTGCTCAGCTAATGTGCTCAACAATATAAGAAATGGCTGCAAGTCTATAAGAAGGCTGTATGTCTCTTAGCACCTTTGGCATTTTTACAATGCAGAAGAGTGATTAGAATATAATTCCAGTCCTTTGACACTTCATTCACTATAGTTCAAGTTGATTAGCTTTTCTGGCTGGGTTACTGGTTTCCCTCCAACTTTTATGATATTACTACTGATGCCATCTGTTCCAGGTATTTTTCCTCTTAAAGGTTTCATGACTTTCTCTATCTTCCTTTTGGGGGCATAAGATTTTTTCTTCATGTCTCTTTATGTCATAGGAGGTGGTGAAACTTGTCATGTTTGTCTCTATGCATTCTTGTAGAGCTGCTGGTAAAGCTCATCTGCTCTCTGCAGGATGCTATCTTTCCCTCTGTAATTACTCTTTCATCACTGTCTGAGAGGGACATCTGGTGTCAATTATCTGTTTTCGTCTCATCTTGCTACAGCTGTTTCTTTTAAGAGTATTTTAAATGTGTTCTATGTTGCATCATATATTTGAATTCTTTGTGATCTTCCATTTTCAAGGTCATGTGAAACTTGTAGTTGCAAGCAATCATTCTTTCTCTCTTTCAATTCCATTTCTTTTATCATGAGTCCATATGTTCATCATATGCATTTGCACTACTAAACTGATCATGATGAACCCCTGTCCTGATATCCTAAGGTACAGGTATAATGAGATTTCTTTTTCAAATAAATTCCTTGACCTAGTGAAAACTTGGTTGTTACTTGAGAGGTCCAAGTTATATTAGGGCAATCAGAACTTCATCAAGAAAATGTAAGCGATTGGTGCTTGGTACGTTAACTGTCCTTTCTTACAACTCATGCAATAGTATAAAAAAAAGTAATGACTAATAATATGTGGGGAAAAAAATTACAACGCTTTTGCCCCACTACAATAAGATACTTAATTCCCTGATTTTCTTGATTTTTTTTTCCAGTTTCATTGACTTCAGTAGCAATATTTACATAATGTAGAACCCAACAAGGTTGAAGGCTTGAGTCTGAAAACTTCAGGTAAAGCACACTGAGAGTGTACATGGACACTGGTTCCAGCAGATTGTCCTTTAGACATCCATTAGCAGAGCTGGTACCAGTAGACCAGATGCCTGTCCTCTAGAACTGGTCACAGCGTCTTGTTCATGTTAAGGGTAGGGTTCTAACCTTATACTACCAAGTACTGCTGATGTATCTTATCCAGGTCCAGAATTCTCCTACACAAAGTTGCCAGGAAATTCAAACAAAGCTGGTGACAGAAAACCCCAAAGTGAAAGCATGTTTGAGATCTCATCAAAACAGGAGTTTGGATCTTGAATAAAAGTCTGCTTATCTTCAGTGGGTCAGAAATTTGCAGAAAACAGATAGTAGGCACTCAACCATTCCAGGCTACAACTGTGGTTGCAGGGCAATTACTACTTCAAAATAAAAAGCAATCCAAGCCTCTCCCTTAGACAGATTATTATCTCCCTTTTATCTTTTCTATCCAAATGAGGAATGCTTTGGTTTGGCCTTTTTTTTCTTCAGACTTACATAGTGCCAAGGACACAGGCTGCTCACATTTCGTATGTTTGGTTGAAGTGCTATATAATTGCAGTGCTGAATATGCCAGGGCAAAGAAGAAAGGTTTATTTATTTATTTATTTCTGGTAAGGACCATTTGCACTCTTTTGTGTACCTAGAGGAGAATGATAAATAGCTAAGGATATACACAGGCTTTGGTCAGGAGAAGCAATGCCGTGGTGACCAGTGACACACTTGAATAAACATTTTCCCAAATTAGCCCTCTACTGAGAGAAGCAAAGATGCTTAGATGTCTCAAAGCTA
The DNA here is from genome assembly GCA_013397175.1 of Platysteira castanea. Lineage (NCBI taxonomy): Eukaryota > Metazoa > Chordata > Aves > Passeriformes > Platysteira > Platysteira castanea. The sequence continues at coordinate 66,826 of VYXC01004864.1, forward strand.
CTAGGTTTTGTTTTGTGGTTTGCAGAGTGTTATTTTAACTGAAGTTTGGTTCTTATTTGCAGTGTCTAATTTACATTTTAAATCCAGCTCACAGACTTTCAAGATGTGTTGATTTTGGCCAGGGTAGACTTCGTTTTCTTCATAGTAGCTGATATGGAGCCATGTTTTAGGCATGTTCTGGAAACAGCGCTGGTAACACAGAGATATTCTTGTTACTGCTGAGCAGTGCTCACCGAGACTCAAGGCCTTTTCTGTCTCTCACACCACCCCAGCAGCCACTAAACTGTGTGTGCACAAGAAGTTGGGAGGGAACACAGAAGGCTCCAGCTGAACTAAGGGATGTTCCATACCATATAATGTTGTCTTCAGCAAATAGAAGATAGGGGAAGAGAAGGAAGATGTTTGGAGTGATGTCATGTGTCTTTGTTATGCATGATGGACACCTGAGTTCCTGGGAATGGCCAAACACCTTCCTGCCTGTGGGAAGTGGTGAATGAATTCCTTGCTTTACTTTGCTTTCATGTGCAGCTTTTGCTTTCCCCATTAAACTGTCTTTATCTCAACCCCCAAGTTTTCTCATTTTACTCTTCTGATTCTCTCTCCCATTCTGCTGGTGAGGGACTGAGCGAGTAGCTGCATGGGGCTTGGTTGTCTCCTGGAGTTAGACTAGAACACAAGAAAAATTCATTAATTCTCAGAAAGTTGAGTGTCCCTATGTGAGAATCCAGAACTTTGACCACAAGATGGTTACACCTTTGCTACACAGAAACTGGAAAGAGCTGGATTTAACTGAGACTTTTATTAACATCTGATAATCATAATTTTATTCTGTTAATGTTGAAATCAAGATGATTATTTTGAAAATTTGATTTCTGAAACATTTAAAATTTCAAGAAATGGACTTCTCATTCAGGGCCTGAGGAAATTCTTTTTCTGCCCTTCAGAAATATTATACCACTTGGTTCATGTGTGTTTTGAAATATACTTCTCAACAAACACTCTAGTTTGTGTTCTTTCATTATTGTGTACATCATGCACTAAGTCAACTTGCTTCAAATATCAGATTTCTACTGTTTTTTGTGATACATGATTCAGTGAAATCTGTTCTATTTTTATACAGCAACATGAGTACTCAAATTTTTTTTGCCTCAGATTTTATTGGCAATCACTCTTCCCATGTCTCTAAATCTCTGATAGTAGAAGAAAAGCAGTTTCAGGATAACCTGAGAAGCCCGAACACACACAAGTCCATGGGACTTGACAAGATGAATCCCAGGGTCCCAGGAAAATTGACAGATGTAGTCATTAAGCTACTGTATCGCATTTGAAAAGTCATTGCAGTCAGGTGATGTCCCTGGTGACTGGGAGAAAAGAGAATATTCCAACCACTATCAAAAAAGGAAATAAGAAGGATCCTGGGAACTACCAGCCTCATCTGTGTCTCTGGCCAGATTATGGCACAGATTCTCCTGGAAGTTATGGTGAAGTACATAGAACACAGAGACGAGAGAGTTGAGAAAATTGACATGGCTTCACCCAGGCCAAATTCTGCCTGACTAATCTAACAGTGGCTTTCTAAGATGGAGTGACTGCATCAGTGAATAAATGAAGAGATTTGGTTGTCATCTACCTAATCTTCTGCAAGATCTTTGATATGGATCCCCACAACATTTTTACCTCTAAGCAGGAGAGAAATGGATTAGATGGATGAACTGTCAGATGGATAAGGAATTGGCTGGAATGGCCACATTCAAAGAGTTACAGTCAATGTCTCAATATTCAAATGGAAATCAGTAACAGGTGACCTTCAAGGGTCCGTATTGGAATGAATACTATTTGAAATCTTCATTAACAGCATTTTTAGTGAAATTCAAAGAATCCTCAGCAAGTTTACAAATGACATCATGCTAAGCTTTTGCACTTGGGTCAGGGCAATCACCAATATCAGCTCAGAACTGATTGAGAACACACTGGCAGAGGGTAACTTTGTTAAAGTCACAAATTCACACTAACTTCATATCAAATCCTGGTTTTTGACAAAACTTTTGCTGATTCGTTAACACCTGACCATTCTTTGTGCCCAGTTGGGTCTTTGAATCAAAAATATAGAAAAAGCTGAACCCCTTCTCTTATGAGGGGACACATCTTAAGTTTGAATTAGTCTCTTATCCAGGCCAAAACTATATCTAATCAAATATTAAGTTATGCTAATCTTAATAAACATATTTACCTTCTGTTTTCTCAGCCTCCTCTACAATTGTGACTCAGAGTGACCATCTTAATTTCACCTAAATTTCCCCTAAATGAGGAATTAGGGCACAGAAAGAGATGAAGTGATTTGAACATGTTTATCCAACAAAGCAGCAACAAAACTCGAAACTGAAGCCTGGTCTCCTGAAACCTAAGTTTGTCAAATGCTTGCCAAAATCCAAGTTTCTAAATGACCTTTTCAGCTTCATGCCCATAGCAATACCTGTGATAGAAATATAACATATAAACCATAGGTATGAAATTAAACCTAGAAAGGGAGTTCACTTCTTCCAGGAAACACAGGAGAAATGAGTACATCCTTACTATGTAATGTGCATCTCAGGATGTATTTCCTGTGAGTGTTATGGAAATGAAGCAGGGAAATACATAGAAGAGATAAAAAAATAAGCTCTCTATCATTTCTAAACACTTTGTAATACACAGGGACTTTTTAAAGCAAAATCATCCAAAGACCAGGAGTCTGTTTCAGTCTCCTGCTTAGCTGTTGTGCACAGTAACCTCAGGCAACTGGGATGTTATAAAATTTAATTCCTATTTAAAGAGCTAAATTGGAACCTCCTGTGTCACCTCCCAACTCAGTTGCTTTAAAAATGAGGGTGTAACGTAAAAGCTGGGGAAGGTCTTCAGAAACACTTAAGCTTAGCAAAGAGAGACCTAAATTTCCTATTACAGAGTGAACTCTGGAAATAGATGAAAAGAAACCTACAAAGATCAAATACTTTTCACCATTTTGGCAGAAGGTGTTATCATTAGCAGTAGTGGGTGGGTCACGACCAGCAAATCAGGCCAGCTAACTTGGGCTAGCAATATTTCTATTCAAACTTAAAATAATTTCTCAGATAAATATTTTAGTAAGATTTTATTATACCACTTACCATACAGAGGTGAGATTGGTGAAGGCAAAACCTCTGAAGTAATTTTATAGCATTTTAAAAATCTGAAAAATACGTTATTGGGCTAAAGTGCACTGGATAAAAGAGTTCTTTTTTTGAAACATTACTTGTTTTGAGACTTTCCTTCCCATCCCAGAGTTAAGAAGAGAATGGGGAAGAAGAGGAGAATGCAATGGGAAAAGGGATACCCCAGTCAACACCTGACTTGTCTAAAACAGATAAATAGAACAAGGAAATAAACTGGGCTGTAAATCTGTTTGCAAGCGTGCCAACCAGGTGTTGGGACATTGACATTCCCCCCTGCCCTTGCCTATGCTCATTGTCTATTCAGGGATGGTAGAAGCAGCTCCATGTTAAAGGAGACCAGTGCTAGACAGGAAAATGGGAAGTCACTTATCTATACAGCTTCCTTCTACTGCAAGGCCTGTATAATTTATAACTCCCATAAAACCTTCACAAAGACTTCTAATATGTTAGAAGTATTTTTTTTGGTCAGAAATGTAACTTTAGTAATGTAAGTTAATTAACACCTCTTAATTCATCTCCTTTTGACTTAATAGAGTCAATAGGATTTCACAATAGCAAATAGGCTCAAGGGCATTGAAAAGTATGTTAGACCAGCTCTTTAATGTTATATTAGTGCTCTGTTAATCTTACCTATACTGCAAATCCTCATAACACAGATGTATCTTAGACTACCAGCATTTTTGGGATGTGATGCAGAGTTAGGCAATTTGGTTAGATCAAAATTTAACTGTTCCAACCTGGTTATCATCCTTGAGGAGAATTATTGAATAGATACTGAGAATAGCATGCTATACCACACTACAAGACTTTTCACTTGGGTAGACTTTGTTTCCTTTGTGTAAAGTTTCAGCATTTTTTCTATGGAAACATTATTTACAGATTGCCATGTTGCAAAATATAGGTTATTCCCTCATCTTAGAAGCATGGTTACTAAATGGGGATTTTTTAACATGTCTAGTTGCTTTTCATGTATTATTTTTTCTTTAGATTACAGTTATATGAAATTATGCCCCTTCTTAAGAGAAGCCTTTTTTATATCCCATTGTGTAGTGAGGTGTTACCTCCTTCACAGTGCTCCACCACCAGTGCTCACCAAGTAGCAGAAAGTCTCTATGATGTGAAGTTACTGCTTCATGTCACTCTGAATTATCTCACAGTGGGTGATAGACATCTGCACATGAAATAAAACCTCCCAGAGGAAAATCTTTTCATTAGATCTCAACAGCCTGCCAGCCTCCATCAGTCTACAAAGCAAAATTCCCGTTTGATCATGAACTCAGCTCTCTACAGGACAGGGCATATTGCAGCACCATCACATAGTGGTTTAACTCTGCGTTGTTGTCAGGAGTACTTTGGCTTTCAATATGTATTAGAGGAATTTTTTTTTTTTTTTGGCCTGCAGTGCAAAGAGACATTCTTTACTTTTAATTAGTCATTACCTGCAAATAAATTCAAATTTGAGAGGTGAATGTCATCTATTTTCAAAGGAGTCTTTCTAATCCAGTTCAAATAATTAATCCTTGATTTAAATAAACTCTATCGATCAACTTCATAAATGTTCTGTTTTGGATTCAATTAGATCTTTGAAGTAAATAAGATGGCATCCAAACACTTTTCAATCTGTTGATTTAATTCTTCACTTGTCATCCTCTCCTTGTCATACACTTTTACATTCAGATAAATTATTGGTGTGTGCATTCCTAAATGCCATATAAATGAGCATAGATTAAGTAAGATATTTGATTTCATTTTTCTGAAAGCCTTTTTAAAAAGCAGACCTGTAGGCATGAGAGAAAGAAGGGGGGGGGAAGTATTTAGAATAAATTGAAAGCTGGCTTCTTGGTTTATTTCATAAAATATATTTTATAGTTGTTCCTTTTCAAATTATCAGTGGTAGTAATGCAGCTGTTTTCAGTTTGCTGAATTTCCATTTCTTCATAACAATAAAAAACTCTTTTTGACCATGTAGGGTGATAATCACCTCCAACACCCTTCCCCCAACCCCAATTCAGGTGAATTTTTGGCCAAAACGAGTAACTTAGACTCCTTTCAAAATCAATTAAGTGATAACAGAACCTCTGGATACGATTCATCCCACCTTGCTTGCAAAACCATCTCTTGGCAGGGTGAATTGATTTCAGGAGGACACCCTCCTCACTCCAGGTAGAATCCTAGAAGATAAGAGGCTAGTGTGTATGTCTCAAACACCCATAGCCAGATAACTGTGGAGTCAGCCAAGGACTGTGGGTAATAACAGACAAGAATTGCTAGCGATAGGAAAGGACTATTAATATTAACATGATGTGAAAAAGAACAAGGTATGGCTGGAGAAGGGGGCTTATGCAGAGATAGGGCAGCACTTTTCTGGGACAAACACCTTTGTTCTAGTCCACAGAGAGAAAACAAACAAACAAAAAAGAGAGTAGAAGTATAAGAATGAGGCCAAGAAGTGGGAATGGACTGTAGGGGGATATCAAGACTCCACAAGAACCCCAAAGCCTTCTTACTCATTTCCAGAAATGTCTGAAAGAATGGACTGCACATGATAACTAATTTGCATAGAAAGCAAGAAAACCTGTCCTCAAGGCAGAGAAATATAAAAATGTACCCCACCAAGCCTGGGTGGTGACCCCAGGGCCCCACACAGTCAGGACTGACCTCCCATCAGCTGGATTGACACTGAACCCAGGACTGACATCCCATCAACTGGATCGACATTGGAACCAGGACTGATGATCTGTTTTTCTCTTTTTTTTTTCTCACTATCTTTCTCTTTTTCTCCCTCTTTTTTTCACTTCTTTTTCTTTTTCTCTGTCCCTCTTTAGTTCATATTTTCCTTTCTGTCTTCCCTTTCACCCTACCCTCTTATCCAAAACCCACTGCTAT
>VYXC01004865.1:3343-14432 GCA_013397175.1 Platysteira castanea
CCCACCACCCCCTCCCCGGAATGCTTTTGCCATCCCAGACAGATTCAGAGCCAGCCTCGGTGGCCTCGGGCTGCCCCGACTCCAACCCCGGACTCCCTGGGGGTGCCCCCTCCATCAAGGATCCCCGGGGGGGTTCCCAAACCCATCCATCCCCCTGCACAACCTTGAAATTTAGGGTACCCATCGAAATCCCACCCCAAACACCTCCTGCGGTGTTATCCCCCAGGCAAAACACTCCTATTTTGGAAGCATCTATTAATTATTGTTAATCTGGGGGAAGGGGGCTTCTGACCGAGCTCCCCCTGCCCAAATTTTGGTCCGCGTGAGACATCAACTGCCCTTCTCTCTCGCAAAGACCTGAAGGTGAGGTTTTCCTGGGATCACTTTCATTGGGAGCACTGGGTCCTATAGCCAAATTTGCCCACATTTTATACTCAAGCCACAGGGACAGATTTTTCTGGATCAGTCTGGCCACAGCTTTTTTCCTCCCGATTTTCCAACCCCTTCCCTAATGAAAAATGCTGTCAAGAATGGATTTAATGAGAAACACTGAATTTCTGCCCATTTCCTAAGGACATTGGGTGGGGGACGGAGTCACTCCAAACAGCTCCAGAATTCCTTTGGAATAAATTAAGGTTAATAGGTATGGGAATAGGCTAAAACTGGCTCTGAAGAGTTACAGAAGGATGTATGAGCCAGCAGCACTAAATGGTGTCTAAGGGATGGCTGTGGGGTCAGGGATGCAATGGGAAAGGTGGCAAAACAAATTAAATTTAAGGCCAGGAACCCAAAACACTTTAATTTTTCCTCTTCAGTTTTCCAGAACAAATGGCCACTTGCAAATCAGCATTCCTAAATCCCTCCTTCCAGTTTATCCTGAAACTAAGTCCACCCAGAAAATATTTGCTCCACTGCTTGTACTTCCTGCTTGGGAGAAGGCTCAAACATGATGTAAAAGCTGCTTGCCAGTGAAGAGCAACAGAAAAGAGATGGCTCCCATCAATAAAATAACAGAGAGATGCAGTGGGTGGTTGGGATGAATCCCACCCAGCCCCCTCCAAAAGAAAAAAATCATTGCATTGCATCACTGGGAAAACCAGCAGGAGCTCAGAGCATCCCCCCAATCCTTTGGAGATGTTGGAATGATTTATAGGAATTTCTTGCCTTGTAAATCAGCCGACGGGACGTTTTTCCCCTCCCTTATTACTATTCCACAGAAGCGAGCAAAGATGAGGAGCCATAAAGCTGTCGCCGGTTGTTTCAACCAGCTGGGGATGCCAGACAGAAAATATTTCGGGTTTTGCAGAAGCTGGAGAATTGGAAAGGAAGAGAGAAGGGGAGGCAGATGGAAAACCCATCATCGTGATATCAAAGGACCACTGGATCATCCACACTTGGCGTCTCATCTTTCTCGCATCTCGTCTTGGAAAACAGGGATGTAAAAGAGCAGGCACATGTGGGGCATATTTTAAGCTACCTCATTGCCAAAAATATCCAAGTGCTCAAAATTTTAGGGTTCTCGTGGTGCAGGGATATTTCTTCTGGAGCCAGAAGCAACAAGCTCCTCACATTCACTCCTCAAGCATCCCAAGTTCATTCCGCAGGCATCCCACATTTGATCCTTGAATATCCCACATTCACTCCTTGAGCATCCCTCATATGTCTTCCCCAGTTTGTTACCAATCGCCAAAGCAGTTTCTCCACTGGGTTTGGAATCTCACATTTAAACTCCAGGGAAAGTATCCAGGCCCAGAGTTTTCCTTCACAAAGGTAAAAGCTGCTTCTTCCCTGGAGAGTTTTTCCAGAGGTTAATTATCATCCCTGGCTTAAAAAATGCATTTCCCAGTTGTATTGGCCACTTCATCATCCAGCCACGGGACCTTGTTGGAATTCTTTTGGTGACAAATTAAAATTCTCTCGCACTCAATTTCGTAGTTTTTTTCCCCAGAATAAGGCATCTTTCTGCTGCAACAGGTCATTACTGAGTGATTTAGTTTTGGTCAGATGTCGTCTCACAAGCCCTGAGCCTCCAGATCTCCAGGACTGGGGGTGCTTGGCTGCACCCCTACTGAGAAGAGTTTGGTACCAACTCTCTTCTTCCCACCCTGGACTGCCCTACAGTGTTGGCAGCTGCAAGGGTAAGTCCAAACCCCAAAACCAGGAAACCCTCCCTCAGACACCTTCTTCCATCCCCATCCCAACCCAGACTGCTGGAAAACCGCCCTGAAATTAAAACCCCTCCACTTAAAATTCCCCCAGATTCTGGGGTCATGCTGTTTCTGTGCCCTAGACCGGAGCTTGGGCACCTCACGGAGATTTTTTTGCACCTTGTGAAGTGAGTGTTGTAAATATATAATTGCCACAAACTCACTGGCACTTATTCCAGAGGCCATGGACCAGTCCTTTCCAAAAGAGACGAGTACTCGGAGCAGGTTTGATAAAATATTAAACATTTGGCAAGAGCAGCGACATACACAACCAGCAATATTTACATTTTTACATAACGGGCTTCAGGAGAAAACAAATTACATAAAATATAGAGGTTTAGTCTCCGTCATTTGACTGCTCCTCCATAAATAATTCAATTCTCTTTCCAAGATTGCATTATTGCTCGTGTCGGATTTCTCTGAGAAAACTGTGACGGGATTCTCGGCAAGATGCACAGGAGCAAAACCGAGTAAATTATTCAACGAGAGATGTTGAAAACAAGGCGGGGTTTTGGGACACAGCCTTGAGGCTGAGCCCGGCTTAAGCACCACAGCAGGTTGGAGGGGTGCAAATTGCTCACAGGGAGGGTGTCCAACCCCCTCAGGAGTTAAAAGATGCTCGAAAGGAAATCCCAAAGACAATTTAGGACTTGTTTCAGTTGGGGGTTTGTCCACACTGTCCCAGCTCAGCAGTGGTACCCACCAGCCCCTCTGGCTCGGGCTCTGCACTTGGATCTGGCGATGATGCATGAAGCAAAGCACTCATTAAAATTTGTGCTGGATATTTAGGAGATATTTAAGGACATGAGTATTTTCCTACACCTTTCCAAGCACTCTCCAGTAACGAGTTTCAAGAAATGAGAAAAAAATTCAGCATCAACCAACGCAGCCTTAAAAGCCACTTAGGGACCATCCACACGAGCAGTTGTCTGTCCAAACCCAACAATGCCTGTACCAAATATGGGATGAAATGAAAGGATTCCCCAAATTTTAACCCATATTTGGCTCATGGAAGATTTCTATATAACTTGATTTCCCTCTGGTTTTGGTGCTTCACATACTCACAGGACAACTCCTCTTTTTACCTGTGCACATGATTTTCCTGGGAATATTGAGAGAGTCAACCCCAAAAGATTTACAACACCAAGACAACAACGTTATTTTTGAAGCCACCGTGCATTTTAAACAACCTCAGACACAGATACGAGCATGTAATTTCACAAGAACTAATAGATAAATACATGGGAGAATATAATTAAAGGGTTTATCAATAATCCATAGGGACAAGGAGGATATATCAAGAATAAGTGATCAATGCCAGGATGGCTCTATATTCCCAGAGGTTTTCCTATGCAAGATGAAATAAGATTAGGTTTATTTCTTGTGAGAGACTGATGGATTGATCATAAAGAAAGTTAAAGCCAAAACCAAGGATTTTTCCCCATTGATGTCTCCACCAAGCAACTGGGATTGAGTGGGAAAACATCTAAAAAAATGGGATTTGTCCTCTCCCTGCACAGGCTGAGTGGGGGTTAATTATGGCTTGTTGAGCCAGAAAGCATTTTGAGGTCCTTCCAGAGGGCGAATGATGGATAAATGGCAGGTTATATATATTTTGATTAGAAAATCCCTGCTGCCAACTTACTCCTCTTAAATGTTTAATTTCAAGGCATAATAAGTCTGCCGCTGGTTTTTGCTGCTCCTTCAGGCTCTCCTGTGCAAAGTTACTGAAAGCATCTGACTGACTGATCCTTTCCCAAGCATTTCCAGGGATAAATTTAAAAAAGAAAGCTCTGGATGTTTAAAGTGACTTACCTCCAGCACTTGGACAAGCTTTGGAGTCTCTTTTCCAGAGGCAAGATCAGCTGATTGAGACAGAGATGGGCTGGAGGGATACCCATGGGGGGAAAGAAAGATTATAAATAATTGTTAAACTACACCCTGTACAAATGCTCTAAAAACAAGACCAGGGTTGGTTAACGGGCCGAGCCCCCCTCCAATTTCTGTTTCCCTTGGATATCTGCAGTGGCTGGGTACCAGACAGCCAGCAAACGCCACGTGGAGATGCTGAATCCTCCCTTTTTAAAACTGTGACTCCACCTGAGACGTCTCTTCACCTTGGCTGGGCTCGGGCACTCATTTCCCATCCCCTTTCTGGTTCAGCCCACGATGGGAGCTCAACCTTCACCTGCAGCATCTCCTCGCCAGCGATGCCAGCCCGGCTCGCGGGGAGCTGGTGAAGGGAGAAGCGCAGAGATGGTCACAACTCTTTAAAGATGCAAATTGAGAAGCAGCCATCATAACAAGAGAGCTCTGCTAATTCTCTTACGAGTATGCAGATTTCAACGCTGACTTTTCCTAGGCTTATTTGTTTTATTTAGCAATAAATTTAATACCAGCTCCCTGAAGCAAAGAGACAGATGGACTATAAACTTTGAATTTTGAGTAGTTTTACTTCCTTAGGTTCATGACATCTTTGATGTCTTCTGAAATTACATCTTGGAAAGTTCTCAGGGACTGAATTCTGCTTTTTTGCAGCCCTCAAAGCCATTTGATTAGCCACCTTTTAATTTTTTTCCTTGTACAGGTTACCTGAAGGATCTTAAATACCATCGAAGTGATTCACATCCTTGGCTGCCAGAGCTGTCTCAGGGAGCTGCCAGTGGACCTGAGCAAACCAAAGCACTGCACAATATCTTCTCTGCCAGCAAAGGAAAGCAAAATAAGTTTTATGCATCCTTTGGCATGGAAAGCTCCTGAGATCTGAGACCAAAACCCCTGGGCTGAAATCAAACCGTGCCCTAGCAGAGCACAGGGCAACTGGTGTGGGCTTTTGGAATGACCACGAAGTCATAACACAGCAGGAAGGATTCATCTCCTTTTTTTCTCTTTTTTGCCATCCACTAGCAATTTAAAAATTAGTTTGGAAATGAGGAGAAACACCTGAGAGGTTGGTGCAGCCCCGGGAAGCCCCTGAGAGGAGGGTGGTCACCATCCTGCAGTTGCCCACGGGTGGTGGGATGAAGCCATGAGTTGGTTGAACACCGTGATGGTCAGGTACACCAGAACATCCTTTTTACCAACAACCCTGAGGTGTGGGAAAATCCAGAATTTAATTTGGAGCTTTAAAAACCACATCCCATGTGCTCAGGACTCGGGGAGAGGTGAGCTAAGGGTAACGCTGCAGCTTTTGAGGTAAACTCCCCGGAGCCACACGGTGCTTCGATCCAGCAGATCTAGGCCCAGCCAGGTCCCATCATGACTGATTTCCCTACCATCACACGCAAATAGGGAAGGAAATCAAATTTTTTTTAAGAAACAACAACAAAAAAACCCGCATCATTTCCAAGCTGCCGCCCAGGAAACAGCAGAAAAAAAATGGATATATGTCAAATGGAAAAGGGCGAGAACAAAGGTGTTGCAAGGAGCCAGGAATAAAACCTGAATGAAAACTGTGAACAGGCTTGATTGCCATAAAAACCACCCACCTGGAAGTCCTGGGGATCTCAGCAATAAATTTGGGCCTTTTCAGCAGCTGTTGGGTGCTTCCAGTCACCCAATGTTCCACCACGGGCAGACGCTGCCATCACTCAGCCCTTTCCAGTTTTGAGACTTCATTGGCTGCTCAACTGTGATGGAATTACGACAGATGAACGTTTTATGGGCACATTAAAGCCTAATGAGTGGCCAGTGATTAATGCCATTATGAAGAACACCAAAAGAACTAATGGTGATGAGCCCCTCAAAATGAAGTGTTGTGGGTTCCATCCTCAGTGGCTCCTTGGTTTCTCACCTGAAAGTTCTTGGGTTGGAAGGAAGAAGAGGCTGACGCAGGTAAAGGTGCAAGGTTTCCAAAGTGATGATGCAAGGAGGACCCACATGGATACTCTTTAAAGGTAACATTGGTGGGAAATAGCACTTCTTGGGGAAATGTATGGGAAATAGAAGTTTCTTGGAAAAACATTTGACTCTGGGCTTTAGAGCCTTTGAGAACGCCATTATAAAAGCAAATTTTAATTTTCACCATCTCCCCAGACCCTGTTCTTGTCTCTCTTTTCCCCCTTGATCTTCTTATACTCATTTTCCACAGGTTCTTTACCTCCTTCCTTTAGTTTTGCCCTTCTCCATCCCTTGCAGACTCATGGAGGTCTCTACAGCCAAATTTAAGTCTCCCAGGTAGTTTCTCTCCTCCTTCCTCTCCTTGCTTGGAACAGATTTTGCCGCAGTATCAACCCATGTTGACTCCATGGGGACATGTCATCCCACGTGGGCATGATGGCATTAAACATCCCCAGGAGACAACAACAGGAACTTTCTTTTTGGAGGGTTTTTAGGGAAATCGCTACAGTTGCTTGAAATTCAGAGAACCAAGTATCAAAAACCTTATTTGCACCAATCTATAAATTTACTGGGCTGAACTAAAGTTGCACTTACTCTAACAAGTCACCAAAACCAAGAAATTACCAACTTCCTCCACCTGGGAGTGATATGAACCACAAGAGAAATCCTAAGGTGTGGTGACAGAGACAGCCTGTCCACCTTCTCCAAGTGCTTCTCAGCTGAGGTCAGTCTTGTCCCACAGTGGGAAATGTTTTCTCTCCTCCTACCAACCAGGGCCCTTTTGGGGCTTTTAGAGGCATTTCCACTTGCTGGGATGGGATTTTTTTTTTTTTTTTGTTTGAAAAGTGACTTCATAACTCATTTTATTATTTTTTGAATGTTGCAGGATTTATTCTGTTTGAAGTCTTCCATCCTCATTTCCTGTCAGGATGATTAAAATTGATTTCCGCCATCAGCTAGAAAAAGATAATCTGAAGTGGGTTCCTGTGAGAGAGAGCTCTATCCCCACTGGAGACATTACTAACCCTCTCGTATTATTTTAACTTTCTTTTTTGGGGGGATGTCTCTGTGGAAAAGGACAACTCAGTGCTTCTCAGCCATGTGTGTCCTCCTGGTAAGTCGGGAAGAACTATTTAACCTCATTTTTCCCATCACAGAAAGTGGACTGAGGGATTTAAATAGCTCTTGTTTACCACTGCCACCCTCCTGGCAGTATTTTTAGAGAAGTAATTGGATCCTCTTGACGCCTTCAATTTGCTTTCTCGAGCTCCACACCCTCTGACCCCACACCTGCACCTGTCCCAGTTCGTATCTGGGCAAGCTGAAACAGGGTGGGTTCTTCCCCAGAATTAAGCTGGGTGGACTTGGAGACTTTGCAGGAGGAGGAGGGAGGGATTTGGGCTGGAAAACTGCTGGCAAGGTGTAAAACATCTGGGTGACAAAGAAAACATGGAAAAAATGGGCCCAGAGGGCAAGTGGCACTCAGGGATACAGTGGTTCCAACCTTTATCCATCTCTTAAATCAACTAAACCTGGAATATTCTGAATAAAAACTAATTAAAATAAATTAAACAATTTTTTTGAAATCAATTCAGTACATTTTTATAATCGATTAAATAAATTTTTAAATTAACAAAATCAACTAAACACTGGATATCCTGAGTAATCTCCAAAATACTCCAAAAATATCCCTAAAATACAAATGACATTTTTTTCTGGGGCGGAGGATCTTGGGGCCTCACAACCACGCTGGTTTGCAGCAAACCCCCATAAGCAAATTTATGCAAATGAGGGGACTGGTGGCTCCTATCACACCAAGGATGAAAAGGATATTTGTACTGATACTCCTTTCCCCAACCACCATCTCCAGACTCCCAACCCACGAGGAATCCCCCCAGAAAAGGGGTCCCCAGACAGGTCCCCCCCATCCAACAGATCCCCATGGTAAGGCTGAAGCACCCTCACCAGAGAGCAATTTAACGCCATTCCCAGTTAAGCTCCATATCTACCGGGCGTGAAATTAGTTCCAGCAAGCTGCAAATTTGCCACTAATAAAAATATTTAGCAATTCGCTAGTCTTTAAATCAGGAGCAGAATATTTTCTTTCTTGCATCAACGCCTGTTTCTTTTTAATTCTAATACTGGAGCATCGGGGAGCTCCAGCCGTAAAACCGGGAGTCTCACGACTGCGCGAGCAGTTTTCAATCAGTTCCCTCAGCGCTTCCAACTCCGCTCCCGAGAGTTTGATCATTTATTACCACTTGGTACTAGACCATGTTGGTTATTTTGGCCACCAGGATGAGCTGGGCAGGGTGGATTTGCAGGTTTTAACCCAAAAGAGGCCATCTCGACCCAAACCCGCTCTGTTTCTGGGGGCTGCTCCTTGAGCGGCGTCTTCCAAAGAGCTTTGATCCATAGGATCCTGTCTTGAAGGAAGGTGACCTCCCTGTCCTCCTGTGCCAAGCGTTTAATTAGCCTCAGCGCTAATTGCATTTCATCCAGTGCCGGCCTCAGGATCTTTGTCAAGCCTTTGCCAAGGAATGCCACAATTCCCTGATCTCTTCCTTGGGAAGAACTATCCATGGCGATGAAGCTTCCTTCAAATCATTCCTTTTCCTTGGCAGGACAGCAGCTCCCATCCACTGGAGAACACTGAGTTGTTTCTGTCCAAGTAAGTCCTTTGCATTGGGTTTTCTGGGCCGTGAGCATCCAACAGCATCTGTATGACTCCACTTCTCCTTATTTAAAGCAGGTTATTGCTTGAGAGCCTTGCCAGGAAAGGCTTTATGATACCAATATTATGGATATCAAACACACAGGAGCTGGAATTAATCATTACCACATCATTTGTCATCACTTTGATGTGTCCTGTCCCCAGCACAAGGGTTTGGATGCAAGTGCCACATGGAGCAAATCAAAAGTCTTGGAGAAACCTGAGTCTGTGATACCAGCAAACGTCCCTACATCAACAGTTATCCTGGAAAAAACCACCACGAATACAAAGCTTCTCCCAGAGTCGTGCAAACAACACAAAAATCCTCAATATTTGCTGGTCTCCCATGTTTTTAATTCACCTTTTATACCCAGCATTGCCTTTCTCCCACTTCCTGTTACTTCTTTTTTCCAGGTGCAACGCAACTCTGACACAAGAAATAAATGGGACGAAATCCCAGCAGGTAAAAGGTGGAAGGAAAAGTTATTCTAGGCCAGCAATAAATGATTCTTTGGCAATAAAATTGGATGTTTGCATTCAACTGATGGGCTGACGGAGCACTCTGTAGGGCAAATCCCCAGCAAGGCATTTCTGATGCGGGGAGAAAGCTGAGATGCAGGAGAGGGATGTGTTTAGGATGATAAGCTTTGTTGTAGATGGGCTGAAGAAATCTCTAGCGAAGGTTGTGCTTGGAAATATCACACCAGTGAGGTTGGTTTTCCCAGGTATCTTCTTCCAGTTCCTCAACTGTGGGTTTACCATTTGGTAGAAATGAAATTTGGGGTTTTAGAAACCACCAGGTTCCAAAAACGCAAAGAAATGGGAAAACAGAGAAAAGCAAAGCGAGGTTCCCAAACAACAGGAGCAAATTTTTAATTTCTCATCGCCAGCAGGAGCAGGAAGCACAGGGAATAACAGAAGAGAAGGACTGGGAAAAGAATGGCAGAGATGGACATCAACAAGGCAGGGACTGCAGAGGGGAAAAACCCTGCCTGGTGGGATTAACGACACGAAGCAGAGCAGGAAGGAGTTTGATATTAAACATACGCTTTTAATATGTTGGCAGCCAGTTGCCAGTCGATGCCAAGTAAAGGCAGGTGTCGGAGACAGTTTGTGTTCTGCTTGCTGAAGCATTTGGTGTCATGCTGCCGACTCTGATTTCATCACAGGGAAAGGCAGGTTGATGCTGCGCAGATTAATTAACCACTGGTTT
The DNA here is from genome assembly GCA_013397175.1 of Platysteira castanea. Classification (NCBI taxonomy): domain Eukaryota; kingdom Metazoa; phylum Chordata; class Aves; order Passeriformes; genus Platysteira; species Platysteira castanea. Next base: position 13,317 of record VYXC01004865.1, read on the forward strand.
ATTCCTCCCCTTGAAAGCAGTGACAGAAAACTCCACTCAGGTGACACTTGATGCAGCTAAAGTATTGCAGACTTCAAGCAGCTGAGAGGGAAAATATCAGTGTTTAGGTTTTTTCAGGTTTACTGGTAGCTGAGCCCGGAGTGCCTGGGGTTGGGACAAGATCACCTTTCAAGTCCTTTACAACCCAAACCATTGTGTAGTTCTGGGGTGCTGTGATAAAGTCACTCATCAAACCACACCGGCCTGGGTCTGACGGGCAAGATGTGATGGTGAAGAGACAGATTTATAAACAAGCTGAAATATGATTTATTTTAAATGGAAATTCCTCTTGTCTTGATTATTAGAAGATGCTTATAGCATTGACAAACCTCTGTAGTTTGGCTTGGCTGCCCCCAGCATGGCTGTTCCAAAACCCTGCTGTAGTCCCCGTGTCAGCGTTACTGCATTAACGAAATCTGCCTGATTTTAGCCCTAAATATATTTGAGGGTGCGGACAGCTCAGTTTTAGGGTTTTGGGGTGAAAGCGTGTTCAGAGGTGCTCCCTGCAGCGGGGTGGGCAGGAGCTGGCTGGCGCCGGCCAACGCGAGGGGATGAAGCACCGATCCGTCCGCACCGGGAGCAGGGACGGGAGGGAACGAGCTCCGGGTCACAGCCGCGAGACGGGGAGCGGCTGAAGCGGGGTCCTGGGGATTCCATGACGCCAGGAGGGCCGGGGTTCAACAGAGACCGGTTCAGTAGGGCCGGGTTTCAGCAGGGCCGGCTTGGGCTGAGATCGGGGCCGGGACCAGGACTCGGCCTCCCAGGCGCGCTCCCGCCTCCGGCGGCGCGCGGGAAGCCCCGCCCACCCCTTGGACCCTCAGCCAATGGGAAGCGCCGAGCGGGCGCCAGGTGGGGCAGGGAAAGCGGCGGCCACGCCCCCGGCCTCCGCCCCCCAGCCAATCGACAGCGCGGGGCACGCCGGCGGCAGCGCTGATTGGCCGGGGCGGCGCGGTTGCTAGGCAGAAGCGGCGGCGCGGTGCGGCATGGCGGGCGCGCTGGGCGTGGGGCCGGGGGTGCTGGCGCTGCTGCTGCTCTGGGCCACGGCGCTGCTGCTCGTGCTGGCGCTGGCCCGCGCCG
>VYXC01004865.1:14462-46910 GCA_013397175.1 Platysteira castanea
TCGCCCCGCCGCTGTCCGCTCTCGCCGCAGGGTCGCCGCGGTGCCGGTGCTGCTCGGAGCCGCCGCGCTCACGGCCGCGCTGCTGCTCTTCCCCCGGGAGGGCGAGAGTCCGGCCCCGGGCGGCGCTGAGGAGGTGAGCGGGGCCGGGCGGGGCCCCGGGGGTGCCCCGGGGGTGCCCCGGGGCCGCGGATGGGTCTGGGTTGGCTCCAAGGGTGCCCTGAGCACCCAGGGGTTGCCCCTGGAGACCAATGCACGGCCCCAGCTCCTGCCCCGAAGCGCCGGGATGGGGCTTTACCTTGGGAATGGCCCCAGGTGGGTTTTGACCCAGGATGGGCCCCAGCGGCCATCCTGAAGCCCTGGGAATGGTTCTTTACCCCAGGGATGGGCTGCAAGGATGCCCTGAGGCACCGGGAATGGGCTGTTACCTCAGAGATAGCCCCGGCACCATCCCCGATGCCCAGGGGGTTGCCCTGTGCTGCTTCTTGCTCTCTGCGGCTCCTTCTCGGGCACAGTCTCCTGCTGGCACAGGCTGCATCGCTCGTGGAGCCAATAACTATTAATTTCTCTAATTAAATTGCCGATTTACACACTGTTCCACCTGACCCATGGGGTTTGGCTCCCCTCCTCCCATCCCCAGGGGCTCTGTGCAGGGATTGCAGGCCTGCTTTGGTCCCTCCCAGTTCCAGCAGCCTCTGCCATTCCCTTTCCTGATAGTTTTCCTTCCAATTCTGCAGCCTTTCATGTTTCCCCCAGCTCTGTTTTCTGATTAAAGCCCAATAACAGCTCTTTAGCTCTCTTGTAGGTTATTGCCGTGCTCAAGCATGAAGCCACCTGCCTTGTCAGGCACAGGGATCTCCCCCAGTTTTTGGATCAGGCTGTCTGAGCTGCCACCTTGAGCTCTCCCAGAGCTCTTTGGGCTTTGAATACACAAAGTTTTGTGGCCTTTCAGGTGCTGTTTCCTCTGTTCTATTATTAATGCATGTTAATTATTGCTCTTCTGGATCTTGTTCTGTGTAAATCCCTACTAAAAGATACTTGTAACATTCTTTTCTTCTCTCTGTGTCGCATCTGACCCGCCTGTGTGAAGGTTAGGAGTGAGATGAAGGGCAGCCCAGCACGTGTTGGTTGCCTGGGAGGCAAATGGAATTGGAAAGCTTATTTTTTTTTTACAGGTCTTCAATTGGACTGGACCTGCCCTGCCTATCAATAATACATGACCTGGGCTTTCTGCACCAAAACTCTGCTAATTGGCTAATTAAAAAGTGAAACGTGCAGAAGGAGCCGGCGCTTGGCTCACCAGAGACTCTGCAGCAGCGCCGGGGCTGAGCTAATGCCATGGATGAAGCTGAGCCGGGGCTGAGCAGAGCTCTGGGGGGTCTTGGGAGCAGAGGGGGGGATTTCATAAACAGCCTCCTCGCTCTGGGCTTCTCTTTGTGTCTTGCCTAGCTACCACAGCTTTTTTTTCTTAATTTTTTTTTTCTTTTCTCACTATCTCCCCTCTAAAAGGGAATCAGGGCTGGAGGTTTGTGGCTGGGGAGAACTGCTTCAGGGCTTGACTCATCTCTTCTCTGTGCTCAGTACTGGGCTGCTCCACATTAACATTCCCAGTAGCTTTTTGCAGGGATTCTTGTGCTCATTTGTCACACACTGTGCATCCCACAGAGAGTGCCCATGCCAGGGATGAAAAGCAAGGAGAGAAACCTGGGAGAGCCCCAGAGGTTCTCTTTTCCAGGACGTGGTGTGCTCCCTCCAGGCTCCTGGAGCAGACCAGGGCTGTGACGTGCTGGGATCTTTGTGTTTCTCTTCCCTGCAGATTGTGGACACCTTCTTCATCGGCCGCTTCCTCCTCCTGGCTGTGATGAGCCTGGTCTTCCTTGGATGCCTGTTCCTGCTCCTGATTTACCACCTCATGGAGCCTGTGTATGCCAAGCCACTCCACAGCAGCTAGAGACAGCAGCCTCTGCAGAGAGGAAATCCTGATTTCACGGGAATAAACCAGAAAGAGAGACCAGGAGACTGTTCTGGAGGTGACCACGATGGTTTTTCTGAGCTCAGAAAGAGCCAGCGAAGCAAGTGAAGTCTTTGCTCCATCCTAAGAAGCAAAGTTTGGTCTGAGCACGAGCCCCTTCCTCCCACGGGGTTCAAACCTCTGCACCTGCAGAGGCGTGTGAACCTCTGAATCCTGCTCTCGTTTACAGGAGAGCTGAAATCCGCGTGGTGCTGCTCCTGGTTCAGTGCATTGAACTGAACCCAGATGGTTTGTTACTGTTACCCACAAGAGATGGTTTGTTACTGCTCCTTTTTCACTGTGGGTCAATAAAACTCTTGGAGAAATCCCTGGCTCAGGCTTTATTTATTCTACAGGGATGTCACGTTTGGCCACAGTGTGGTGACAGTGCCCAGGAGAGCTGCCTTTTTCTGGGGCAGATGTAGGGGGTTGAGAAAAAAAACCCAAACATCAGCGTGTGGCTGTGGGTGGTTTGGGATGGTCTCTTGGACTGGAGATCAGGGACTTGAGTGGGGAGTGAATAATGTGCAGAATGATGCCAGAACAGCAAATGGAAAGCTGCCCTCCCCGGGAGTGAGGGAGAAGCTGTCTCACCTCCCTGCCCTGAGTCCTGCCAGCCATAAAACCCCTGGCTGAAAGCTGAGTGTTCCCTGCCTGGGGAGGGCCCCGAGGTGTCACCCTGGGTGCCCCAAAGGCTCACAGCTGCTGCTACCCTAAAACTTCAAACCATTGCTCCATTCTAGCACAGATCCTGCTGGAGCTGCTGGTCAGCCCCAATACCTTCCCTGTCCCTCTTTTCCCTCTTGGTGGAGAAAACACTCTGTATGTTTTGCTAGGGGGTTGAATCCCATTTTTCTCCCTATTTTTTGCAGGGAGCCGGGGGAACATTCCCACTGAAGCAGAGCAGTGGTCAGGGTCAATACAGCCAAAAACTTGGGGGCAGAAACTTAGATTTTTAATTCTTTCCCCATTTTAGAATTTTTTTTTTTCATTTTGAACCGAAGCCAGTAAATTAAAAAACCGACTGGCTTTTTCCAGCCCTGTCCTGACAGCTGCCAGTCACCAGACAGGGCTTTCAGGACATGAAAGATGGATAAGGCAGAGCCAGTGGGCGTGGAGGTGATGCTTCCCCGGTAGAAAATGCCCCAGCACCCCAGAGCACTAACTCAGTCAGCTAAAAAATGGAAGTACAGTCCCAAAAAAAGCAGAGAAGAGGCATCTCTGCTTTCCAAACTGCTCAATCCCTTCCTGTCCCGGTGCCTGTGTCCAAGGGAGCCGAGAAATCGTGTTAAGGAGCACCCCGGGTGTTTATGCAACACAAGCATGTTGGGGTCTCTTGGTGACTTTGATATTATGCCTGAAACAAAATTAATATTTAATTCATCGTCTTAATAACGTTTATGAACGCAGAGTTTGTCTGGCAGCTCCAACTCTGTGCCTGCCGTGTCGTTATCCCCGTGTTTTGGGGATGGTTTGGGGAGCCTCGGTGAGGCCACGGCCGCGTTTCACCAAGGCTTCAGCCCAACAAACGGGAGGGAAACACAGCAAAAGCAGCTGGGGCACTAAAAACCCAACCCTAAAAGCAGAAATGTGAAACTTCTCCCCATTTTCCACTGTAATTAAACCCAAATAAGGGCTTTTTCTGTCCCCTTAAACTGTTTGTGACTAAAATGAGTCGAAAGGCTGATAGTGCAGGAGTTATTGTGGGGAGAGCAGAAAGCCATGCTGCAAGAGAGACGGGGTAGCTCCTGCTCAAGGAGGCCATTTCAGCATTTTCACAAAAATGCCATTAACTGGAGACTGTGCTCTCACCCCCACCAAGACATTTCGAGCTCCATCCTCATCCTTCTCAACCCTTGGCAGTGGGGAACAAGCAGCTGGACGAACTCAAGCCGGGCTCTCTGTGTATTTATTTATTCTGGGGAGTTCTGCTCCTCCCCACACAGGGGCTTTCCAAATGGTTCCTGTTTATTTTTGGAAAAGGAAAGACCACGTCAAGGAATTGGTATGAGCCAGAGCTGCTTCCCAACCAGCTCCAAATGGGGATTTTTTGCTTCCCCATCCCAAACCTCCAGCTCCTGGAGGATAACCCTTGCTAGCACATCTACCTCTGTCTAGCAGCCTGATCCTTTATTTTGGAATTACTGTGCCACAGGAGGGCAGGTTTGTCTTAAACCCCAACCTCTCAGCTGCTGGTGAGGGTTTTGGGACCTCGGAGGATGTTCTAGCCCAGGAGCCCTGCTCCAGCCCTGCTCCAGCCTTCCTCCTGCAGGAAGAGAGAACTGGACTTGCCGTGTCCCGAGGTGCAAGCCCCACGCAGGCAAAAAATCGGGCTGGATTTCAGAGCAAGAAACCTGTTGTGCTGAAAGATACCATGTGCCAGGATGAGCACAGACTGGCTGCTCTCAGGTCAGGTGGAAAACCAGCCCGTTTTCCCCGCTAAATTCTCTGCCTGGCTTGTCAGAAGCGAGCAGGGATGATGCTCCTGCACCAGGGTGCCGGTGCCCAGCCAGCCCCAGGCTCACCAGCCCGAGGGCAGCTGCTCCCTCCTGCCTGAGGCCAGGCAGGGAGCAGTGCCAGAGCAGAGGTGGAGGGAGCACGAGTGTCTGCAGGGGAAACTCCTCTCCTTGATTTAAGGTCCTTGAACGACGGCAATTCCTCATGTCTCACGCTGCTTTCTGCTGGCACTTAATTACCCTCACTGGAAAAACTGCCCTCAGATTTCCACCTTGACTTTGCTGACTTCAGCTTCCCTGCTGTTGGATCCTGATTTGCCTTTGGCTGCTAATTAAAAAGCCCTTCAGCCTTTGCCAGCTGCTCCTCGCATAGGTAATTACAGACCGTGCCCCAGCCACCTCTCCACCTTCCCAGCAGACCGGCGGCGTTCCTCCAAAATCTGTGTGTGCAGCCTCTTCCCGGGCTGCCTCCTGCTGAGGGCTGTCGCTGTGCTGGGGGACTGCGGGGTCACCTCGAGAGAAACCCAGGCCTAAAGAGCCCAAGCCAGGCCTAAAGAGCCCGTTTCAGGTGGGGTTTGTCCCATCACAGGACGGAGGTGGAGACGTGTCCCTGCTCTCAGGGCTGGCACTGCCCCTCGCTGCCAGGCAGTGCCCGAGGGGCTCGTGGCAGAGGAGAAGCAGTGGCCCCTTACCCAGCAGAGCAGGAACAAGGCAAGTTGTCTTCCAGACTCCTCCCAGAGGAGCTCAGCTCCATTTAAACAGTTTTTTGGCAAAGGCAGACCAGGGGATCCACTCCCTGCCTTCCCGCTCACCCCTCAGTTCCAAAGCTCGGTGAGATCTGGAGTTTTCTTTGGCATTTGGCTCTTTTTATTTTAAGTTTAAAACTGCCATGGGCTGTGTGCCCTTTCTCCTCGCTCCTGGCAGCACAGCCAAGGCTGCTCAGACTTTCCAAACATAAGTGGGACACAGCCCAGGCCTAAATTTGTCCCGGAAAAATTGTAAGCAGCTGAAAGAACGAGCAGGAGGGGGGAAAGGCAAAAAAAAAAAAGGAAGAAAGAGGGGAAAAAATCCTCAAACCAACTTGACGTTGCAAAAAGCCCCCACGTGTGTCAGGACTTAGAGGTTTTTTGCTTGAAAGTGTATTTCGAGGCCCCCCCTCAAGAGAATGGTCATTAAGCAGTGTGAAAACTCCATCACACGTGCACGGGAAGAGCACTCCCAGCCCAGCTCACGGATCTCTGCTGGGAGCGAGGTCCTCGTGCCCTCTGAGGCCACGTGTGCCACGAGCTGCAGGGACACTGCAGGGTCAGGCTTTGGGCTCTGCTGAGGACAGGCCTTGTCGTGACACCTCTCCCTATGGCTCCATCGGGGTTTAGCCCAGCGGGATTGATGTTTTCCTGGGGAAAAGGGCAATTGGGGATTGTGTTTTTCTCAGCCTGCGCCATCATTTTTCCTGCTTTTTTCCCCAGGCAACCAGCAGGTTTCCAAGGCCCGCTGAGCACCACTGGTCAGAGGGGAGGGGGTTGAAGGCTGTCACTGTTTGGCCACCTCAAACCCACAGCTGCCACTCTCCAAGCTGCCTGCTCGCCTGTGCCACCCCGTCCCCTTCAGAGGTTTGCAGGGAGCTGATCCAACTGGCTGGCAAGTTTCCTCCTTTCCCCCCCATCCCCTTTTTCCCCTCTGCTGATGAAATCAGCACTTAATAAAATCACATCAGGCCCAGATGTTTTCTCCTTGGGTCAAGATCCAAGGAGGTGAAGTCAATTAGAGCTCCAATTTATCCCAGGCGTGCACAGATCCCCTGGCAGTGGGCACTGCTGTGCCCTGGGCACAGGGCTGGAGCCTGCCCGGGTGTGACCCCTGGGTGGCAAGGGGGCTGGAATCACATCCCTGGGAGCTCCTGGGCCCAGGCTGGGAGGAAAATATGGACACATTGGGAGCAACTGGGATCGACTGGAAGGTACTGGACCCATGCTGAGGGGACTGAGACCACAACTGGGGCAACTGGGATCATACTGGGAGCAACTGGGTCCACACTTTGGGCAACTGACAGAAACTGGGGTCATGCTGGAGGCAACTGGGAATAACTGGGAAAGACTGGGATCATTCTAAGGTAACTGGAACATTACTGGGCAACTTGGAGTGCCTGGGTATGACTGCAATAATGCTGAGGGCAACTGGGATATACTGGGAGCATTTGTAACCATACTGGGGGTGACTGGAACCACACTGGGAACAGCTGGGGTCATGCTAGGGACAACTGGGACCACGCTAGGGACAACTGGGAGCACCTGGATCTGTGCTGGGGGGCAACTGGGTGTGACTGGGACGATGCTGAGAGGGACTGGGACTATTCTAGAGGCAACTGGGATCATACTGGGAGGAACTGGGAATAACTGGAACCATGCTGGGGGCAGCTGGGATCATCCCAGTGGAAGTAGCTGGGTCTATGCTGTGTGAGACTGGGATCACCCTGGGAGTGACTGGAGTCATACTGGGATTGACTGGGAGTGGCTGTGAGCAACTGGAATCACGCTGAAAGCAACTGGGAAGAAGCAGGAGTGACTGGGAGCACGCTGGGGCCTAAAATCTTGGGCCAGAGCTCTGTGGCTTCCAAGCACCCCCTGCGCACATCAGAGTCAGCCCCCTCCAGAGCACACAGCTGGCTGCACAGCTGGCCCTGGCTTCAGTCAAGGGACACCGTGGGGACCTCTGAGCCCCATCCCTGCCCGGGGAGCCCGCAGGGCTGGCAGCCAGCAGCACCTCCTGCGGCCCCTCCTAATTAGGAAGTGTCTAACGAAGATCATCAGCTGCCCGCAGCGGACCGAGAGCAGCCGCAGTGTGTGAGCAGTTCCCCGTGGTGTGGGGGTTGATGCATGTTCTTCTTTGGGAGTGAAATGGTGTGATTTTGGAATATTAATAATCAGGAAAAACATGGGGTTTGGTCGTTTTTTGCAGTGGGATGAGTCAAGGAGTAAACCTTGCTTAATTTGGGCTCAACCCTGGGATGTTCTCTGTGTAGAATAAGCAGCACTTTGCTGGTGAGGCAGTGCCTAAAGTGATTTGGCATCATCCTCCTGATCCAAACCCAGGAATACCAAGCATCTGGATGGGGCAGACTCACGAACAAGAGACTGCACGTGGAGAAAAGCAAGAAGAGGGGTGTGATCACTGCGAGGGGGGCTGCACTCCGTCAGGACATGGCACGGAGCGGCCACACAGGTTTTGCACGTTTTTATTAATAAAACGGCCAATGGTGAAGAATTGACCCAGAAAACCGTTTGGCCAGAGCCCTTTGACTGCTCCTCGCCCCTGCCTCCGCTGGAAGCAAACCTACGGTGGCAGTGAGCCCCCGGGGCCCTGCCCGAGGCTGGGCTGCAGCTTTGCCGAGACGCCCGCGCTCCCGGTGTGCCCCAGCCTCTCTCCTCCCTCTGGGCTTGGGGCGGCTCGCAGGGGGCACGTCAAAACTCCTTAAACCTGCGGGGAGAGGAGAGAAGCGAGCGGCTGAGCGCGGAGGGCAGCACTCCGCAGGCGCTGGCACGGACGGTGGACGCTGCGATGCTGCCGGAGATGGGAAGGGAAAGCAGCTCTGCCCCAGCTGCACCACCGGGAGGAGAAGCAGGCGCAAGGAGGAGATCCAGCCACTGTTTTGTCTCTGGCCAAAGCTGAAATGTCCCCAAAAATCCTACGGCGTTTGTGCCTCTTCTCTGCAAGCTGCTCCAGAGACGCTCCCCAAAGCCCTCAAGACATTGCAGCATTCCCACCGAGCCAGCTGCTTCCCCCAGCAGAAACCAGCTGGAATTTGGTGCAAACACGGATGCTATCAACCCCTCCAGGACAGCCCTCACGCTAACCAGCCCCGGCACAAGAGAGCGGAGCCCGACAGCCCTCCACCGGCAGCCGGAGAAGGAGATTTGGGCCGCACTTACCGCAGCACGAGGCCCAGACTATTGGTCTTTCACCTGCAAACACAAGACATAAGGGGCGAAATGTTCGCAGGGGTCGGGGTCTGGCAGCCCTACTGCCAGGACCAGCTGTGCCCCCTTCCTCTAGGTGTCACACGGGGACTTCAGTGGCAATCAGAGCCAGGCCAGTGCTGATTTGGAGATTATTTATACACTCGCTGCAGTGATTCGGCTGCGGGTTTGATTAGCGAGCCCTGGCTGTGTGTAATCAAGCTCAGTAGCACAGGTGGGCAAAGCCGATAAATTCAGCTGTTCCAAGGGCATTAATCAATCCCAATCGATTTGGCATCTGGGCCAACATCCCCTAAGTCAGCCGGAGACAAGGATGCACTGCCCAGCCACACTCCCCTCTCATCACTTCCTCCCACCCCCCCACCCTCCTGCATTCTTCCCCAGCCTTTGCAATTTGATCCTTTGATTCCCAGATCTTGATCTCAGCCCTAAATGATTGGGAGCATGGCTATTTCTAGGCCGAGCCTGCGAAGTGAAACTCAGAATCAGAATGAATCAGGCTTGTGTTTGCGTTTAATCCTCAGGGCTCAAGTGGAGATACTTACACCGAGCTACTTCCCATCCATCACTGACTCTGTTAGCTGCACACTAGAGCTACAAAGACACAAGGACGGTGTGTTTAGCACCCCAAGTGTTTTTTGAGGTGCAGATGGCTAAAATCCCCCAGGTGCTGCCTTGGCTCGAGGTGGAAATGTCTCTGTGGCCACAGGAGCGAGGCATTGGGCAGACGGCCTCGCGAAGCCCGAGGCGATGCCCAGGCGGAGATGCAGCAGCGACAGCAAGGGGTAACAAACATCTTTCTGGAGTGGCAATGACACCGTGTTCTGGCATCGTGGGACCAGAGGCTGCCCCAGGTTGGTAACTACGTACCCTCTCTTCCTCGCCATGTAGCCACACCAGCCACGGGCCTCTTTGACCACCACACGAGCAAGGAGCTGCAAGAGGAAGGGTGGAGGATCGCTGCAAGGCTGGTGGCACTGCAGCCTCCAGCCCTGGCGTGAGTATTTCCATCACCAGGAGATCAGATCTACAGCTCTTCCTAGCAAAGATCATATGAACTAAATCTGTGCGAGGAGGAGGTTGTTGGGAAAAGCCAAGTGAAGGCAGAGGTCTGGAGTCGATACAGGCCTTTGCAGTTTGCCCTGTGCCTCGATGTCTTCTGAGAACCATCTGTGCCCTCACCAGTGAGCAGGCAGCTAAAAGGGAGTCTGTGAAACCCCAGGGTGGAGAAAGGAGTCCTACCGAGGAGAGACCTACCAGACAAGCCAGGACGTCGGCTGCTATCAGCATGTAAAAGACATTATTCCAGCCTGTGGGAGAGATGAGCCCAGCGAGCAGCGGCCCCAGCGCGGCACCTGCGAGGGCACACGAGCCACATTAGCCCATTTCCCCCTGAGAGGGGACTGGGACACCCAGGAACCACCACCCCCTGGCCATACTCACCAATGGATCCCGTGCCATCAATGATGGCCGTGACAGTCGAGAGGGCTTTGGCATTTCCTTTGAGAGATTCGTGGGTTCCCTGTAAGGATGGAGGAATAAAACATAAGGAGCAAAAGCAGCTCTGGGGTGCACAGCTGGCAAATCCCAGAGTGAGGCCGATGTCCCAGGCAGCAATTTCCATGTGTCAGACCCAGCCACGGGCAGGAAGACCAAACTCAAATGCTGCCTGCAGCCAAACTATGGCAAAACCTGGATTGCCAACAGTGGGCAGAAATTCCCAGGTGATTTGCCACCAAATATTTCCACTCCGCTTGTGCTCAGAGGGAGATGCAGCAATGCTGAAACACAGTGATGTGGCCAAGGTTAAAAAGCAACATGAAAAACCTCTGTGTTTAAGGGATGGTGCAGAGCACAGCACCAGGTGTGAGAGCTCCGCCTTCTCCCCTGGGCTTCAGAGGCATTGGAAAAGAAAGGTAAAATGCAAAAATCCCAGCAAAACATCCCTCTGGGAAAGAGGGAACAGTCTCTGGGTGTGCAAGGGCAGCGTGGCGGGGTCTGAAGTGCAGCTCTTACCAAATCTGCCGACACCGCTGTTGTGATGAGCGCGTAGGGCCCGTTAACCAGACCACCACAGATGATCAGCATCGCTGCAGAGGTACCCGGGGAGAGATTAAACCTTTAGGTGCAGGGAGCAGCAGGACATTGGATCCATCATCCCCAGCCCGTGTGTGGACATCGCTGTCCCACGCATCCATCTCCTGTGCATCTTCATTTTGCCATGGAGATCCCACCCAGCAGGCAGTGAACACTCACCCAGCACCCCCCTCCCCCAAATTCAGCCTGGGAGCCTGGCTCAAGAGGAGGAATAAAGGCAGGTGAATCCACAGTGTCTTCCATCAGCACCTCAGTGACGGGAGCAGGCTGCCCCACGGAGCTCCTTACCTATTGATGTGCCAATGCCGTTCTGACCAACATGGTTATACAGGAACAGCTGGAAAAGAGACACAAGGAGAACCAGTTATGGCTATTCCAGCTGTTTCACCAAGCGTTTTCCTTGCAGCAGTGCCCTGGGGATGGGATGGAGAATGTGGGGACCTGAATTACTGCTGGTGCCAAGCGCCAGCTGGGATGAGGGGCTGAGTGCACCCCTGACCTCTGCATCCCCCCAGTGAAATACCTGGCAGCTGGCAAACAGAGGTGCTGCCACAATTTATGGCCAGCGGGGCTCCACCGCCTCCCACGGCCGCAGCCAGATATTAATGTGCCCCCATGGTGCTATTGGGGCCGTGGATGTGACCTGGCCCCTCTGCTTCCCAGCACGTGCCAGCTCCTTCAGCAGGAGAGGCTCCCATGCCGGAGCCAGCCAGGATTGGATTACAGCTAATTAGCCACGTTGTGGAAGCAAAGCCAAATGAGCTCCGTGCAGGTGCTTGGGAAGGATGTCCAGGCCAAGCTCCAGCAGAGCATGAGGCCTTTGGCATGGGGGCTTTTGGGATGAAAATCAAAGAGACAAAAGCTGGACGGGCTCGGAGGGACCCCCAAGGCTTTGAGCAGAGTTATGGCAGGATGGGGAAAAAAAAACCTACAGGGTTTTTTCGGTTGTCAAGGTCTCTGCAATCCCCTCCCAGCCCCTAGAGCTGGACACACCCCCCCAGGAGCATCTGGGCACGTGAATCAGTCCCAGCTCTCATCTCTGCCGAGCGCATGACCAGCTTATCCTGGGCAGAGGAAGGCAGCCGTGACTCAAAGGAGCCAGAGGATGGCAAACCCTCGTGACAGGGTTTGGAGCCCGTGTGACAGCTCACCATGGGAGCGGCGACCACCAGCATCACGCAGCACGTGGTGGCCCTGCCACCAGTGTAGTCAGAGATGAGGCCAGCGAAGATCCCCCCTGCAAGAAGGAGTGGCAGGTGTCAGTCACAGCACCCCAAAGGCAGAGCTCTGCCCTGGCTTGGCCCCAAATCCAACGTGATGCTCTTTCAGCCCCATCTTCTGACCCGTGTGGCCCCAAGGTTAAACATAATAATATCAGAGTGAAGAGCTTTGATTTATCCCTTCCACTTCCTCCCTGCAGATGGTTTCTCAGCACTTCCATGCAGCTCTGGTCTCTTCCATGCTTGCAAAGTGTAGGAAAAGGAGTGCCTGAGCAAGCGAGACCTGAGGAAAAATGCTGTGATGGCCATCAAAATAAACAGATGCCATAAAAAAATTGAGGGGTGTTTGCTGCCTGCTGAGTGCTGTGAACACTGAATAAACCCCTCTGGGGAAAGAGATGGTTTTGCCTGTAGAGGGGACCAGCCAAGGCTGGTCAAAGCCAGGATTGTCCCTAAATCCTCCCTGATCCACCCCCTCCACCCCAGTTTATTGACGCACCTAAAATACCCCCGACATCAAAGAGGGTTGAGAGGTCCCCGGCTTCCTTGGCACTGAAATGAGCTGTGAGGGAGAGGAAAGGGGTGAGGAGATGCTTGCCTTGCAAGGCTCACTCCCGCCTCGCTGTCCCCAAAACTCACCAACGTTGCCAATGTAGAGGGGCAGCCAGTAGAGGAAGGTGTAGCTCACCAGTTTGGCAAAGAGCAGGCACAGGGAGAACTCCACCACGCCCTGGGAGGAGAGGAGGGGACATCAGAGGAGCCTCCTTCTCCCAGCCTTCTCCAGATGGTGGGGTTTGCCCATTTTCTGCCCTGTGGACACTCTGTTGATGGTCTGAGCTGCTCTGGATTTGCTCTTTCCTCCATCCCAGCACTCACAGGTATCCGAAGCGCCCCAAGGAAGCTGATGGCTTCGGGCTCCTCAGCTGGCTCCTTGGGGCTGTTGGAGTGATCCGCACTGCTCTGGCCTGAGAGGCTGAGCGGGCCCTCGTTGGCAGTGACTGCTTCAGGATCCTTCTCACTGGTGGTCACTCCCCCAGGATCCTCATCAGAGGCCATCTAAAAGCGAGCCGAAAGCAGGAGATGTGGCTGTCCCGGCTGGAAGAGGCTGAAACATTGGATCTGCTGCTGGGGCGTGACCCAGAGGATGCTCACAGTGGAAGAGCAACAGCCATCCCCTGTGACAACTGAACACTGCTCTAATTCCTGCCATCACAGCCGGGTGACCCAGTTGTACCCGGAGCGACACCCAGCCCAGGACAAGCCCGCTGGGAATCAGCGTGACTCACGTGATGCAGAGGTGGACTGCAGTCAACATCCTCAGGATCTGCAGGGAGAAGGAAGACCCTGTGAGAGCCTGGACCAGCCCCACTGCACCTGCTCTTCCTCCAGCATCTCACAGGGGCTGGGAAGCCCCAGGTCTAGGCTGCATCTCTGGGTACTTTCTTCCCCAATAAAAACCCAAAGGACTTCCCAGATATTTGCTAAAAAGACAGGTTCAGGAGTGACTGGTACGGGGGATAAGCCTCCCTGGATGACCCTAAAGGATGCTGAGCATCCCCGTGGTTGTCAGATCCACACCCCTGCTAGCCACAGGTTGAAAATAAGTATTTGAGATTGCCAAAAACGCTTAGAGACGGGCAAGGTGGAAAATTGTATATATTACACTGGTTGTCTGCTGTGCCCCAGATCACAACACTCACACTCCACGAGGAAGAAGAAGCAGATGATGCCCACGATGGTGATGATGATGCCGGGCACAATGAAGGACAGGCCCCAGGCAGAGGAAACCCAGGCGCCGGCGATGAGCGACCCTAAGATGTTGCCAACAGAGGTGTGCGAGTTCCAGATGCCCATGATCAAACCTCTCCTGGTGGGGACACAGCCGGGTCAGTGTCACTGCGGTGGCTGCCAGGGTCAGCAGGGACCAGGACTGGCACAGGACACATGGAGAAAAACTCACTTTCCTTTCCCAAACCAGTTTCCAACGCATGCCACCACAGCAGGCCAGCCGGTCGTCTGCACCAGCCCATTGCAGACCTGGCAAGAGATGGGGAGCATCACTCAGCAAGCACCAGCTACAGTCACAGAGCCCTGCACTGTTTCGGGCAACTGGGCTTGAAAATAGCCACCCCTATTCCAAAGCTGTTAAGAAAACACTGGGTTTGTTTGGTTTCTTCCCTGCTGGGGCAATCCTGGAGCCGTTTGCATCGTTCCCATGGCTAAACTGGGAGTGGCTGGTGTTGCCAAACCAGCTGCCCGCACTGCCCGGGGACGGGCACACCCGGCGGTTTCGACGCCCACGCCACGCACAGCCAGGTTTTGCGGGGAGTGGAGATGCTCGGTGATCCCCTGCTCAGAAACTGGGCCTCCCCAATCCCTGAAGGCCACTGAAAAACTGGGATGTGATAGCGATAAAGCCTGGACACCCTCCAGCACAACACACCTGCACAACGATGAAGTACCAGAGGACATGGATGTTCCAGAAGTAGCCGAGGCCGAAAAGCGCGGTGAAGAGCCCGCTCAGCACCATTCCCCCCGAGAGGTAATAGCGCAGAGGGAGGCGCTCCCCAAAAATCCCACTGCAGAGAGAGGGAAGAGCACAACAGAAGCTGTCACAGGTGATGCCATCGATGGATGTCACCACACTGAGCCAGTACCCAAATCCTGAGCGGATCCCTGGCTGCTTTCCTGTCAGCATGACCCCATCCCAATGGAAACCAGTTTCCGGCAGACTGGTGCAAACTGGTGTGTGGAGGGAAAGGCCCTGGGTACCTGATAAACATCCCAATGGCGTAGGCCACCAGGAAGGCATTATCCAGCGCCCCAAAAAGCTCCTTGTAGTTGTCCCCATCTGGAAAACAAATATTAGGGCCACCTCAGCCTGGCCCCCATCTTGTGTCCCCTCCCCATGGCTGCTGGCTCGGTCTTGTCCCCCATTCCCAAAAGCCTCTTCTCCATGGGGGGTTCTGGGAGCATGGCCAGGTGCCATCAGCACTGGGACCTGGTCCTGTCCTGTCCTGGACTTCACCACCCGATGCTGCCCTTCGGCCCAGGGGCATGGGACAGACACTCACCACTTAATTACCTCCGGGTGCCTAATGAGCAGCTGGCCCGCTGCCAGACCCCAGCCATGGCCAGGTTTGAGGGAAAGGGGGGAGCCCAGCGCAGCTGCCACGAGCGTGGGTTTTGGGGTGCTTGGGGGTGCTCAGCCTTACCAAAGGGGGCCCAGCAGCACCACGTGCTGCTGTTGGAGTCATTGTGGGGATTCGGGCCCAAGGCCGAGCAGTTGGGGTGCAGCTGGCTCTGCAGGGAGAGAGAGGGGGTGAAATTGAGGGGTGGTCAGCACCCCCCCGCCATGTCCCCTCTCCAGGTTCCCTGTCCCCACAGCTGGAGCTCACCTTGACGATGCTGATGGGTTTTCGGGAGAGGTGGTAGCTGGTGTAGGAGAGGAAGGTCAGTACCAGAGTCAGCCCCCGATAGCTGTGGGAGGAAGGAAGCGGAGAGGTCAGGGTTTGTGGGATGGGGATGGGTGGCCTCAGCACCCAACGGGACTCTTCTACTGGATTGGTGACCTGAACCAGCTCAGCTGAGCTGGTCGGGAAGTAAACAGCTCCCCCACCCTTCCCAAAAAAGCCCAAGATGCAGCTTAAAAAGATCAGCTGAGTTTTGTGGGGAGCACCAAGCAGAGTTTCCACCTCCTCAAGCAGTTACATCCCACTGAAACACGGGGTGAACAAGTGCCTTCCTGGTGTCACAAGTGGAAACTGCACTGATTCATCATCACTCCCAGGGTTAATCAAAGATAAGCTGGAAAAAAAGCAGGGGGCAGGATGCCCTAGGCAATACCAGCTCCCCCTCCTCCACCAAACAGCCACTTTGTCCTCTTTGCTTGGATTAAACGCAGGGAAGTGGGGGAGCCTGGGCTCTGGAAATGGGGATGCTGCTCCCATCAAAGCTGAGAGATAAAGCCTGGAGAATCCCAAGTAGAGTCTAGCGCTCTCCGGAGCAAGATGGGCATCTCTGAAGGAGCTACCCTGCCTTCGGGCAGGGTTTAATGGCAGCACAGAGGATGCAAGAGATCAGGGGCAGCTGCAGCACACAGACATGTCACGGGATTGCTCCAAGTTTAGAAAAAAAACAAGAACCTTTTATTTGGTGGTTTTGGCCCATTCTGCTCCTGTTTGCAGTTTCACTTCTCCCTGGAGCTGCAGCAATGACGGGTGCCCTGCAAATCCAGGGCAACCCCCCGTGCTGGGGTGCTGGCTGCAAGGCTGCACTGTGGCTGAGAAACTGCTGCTTCCTATGCCAAAAATTGAATAAACCACCCAAAATCACTGCCAGTGACTGCAGGGCTGATCCAAGAGGAGCAGAGAGGCCACAGCAGAGAAGGAGAAGATAAACTTCATGTGCAGTGCCCGCCTGGGCCAGACACTTGAGTGTTGGTTTTTTTCTTTTTACCCTACGTGTTCTGGCAGGGAAAATTCCAGCTGCTAGAAAACCAGGGGCAGTGTTTGGCAATGGGCTTCCAAAAAATCCAAATATTAATTGAAATTAAATGGACAGCAGCCCCATCACCTCATCAAAAGAGAAGGCAGCTGGCAAGGTCTCTGTGTTGGCCACTTCCCACCGAATTTTGAGCCTGAGGGCCTGAGACATCTGGAGGCTGGAGGGTGCTGCTGCCCATCTTGAGGTTCCCCCCTGTCCTGGGCCAAGTCCAAAGCCCTGAGCTGCAATCGGTGTGGGCTGACCCCATCTCACAGTGGGTCCAGTGCCTGAGGGTGATGCTGGGCCCTGGGTGAGTGACCCCCAATCTGGCGCAGGTCCCCTACCCAGGTCTTGTCCCCATTCTGGTGCAGGTCCCCACAAAAAGTGACCTTTCAATCCAAGTCTGGGCCCTGTCCCAGTGTCAACCCCCAGACAAGCGATCTCCAGTCCGGCTTTGGTCCCAGTGCTGGCCCCCATGCTGGTTCCAGTCCATTGGTGCAGGGTCAGTCTCCATCCCAGTGCCAGTCCCTATGCCCAGGACCAGTCTCCATCCGAGTTCCACTCACAGTGGTTGCCAGCCCCCCGTGGAATGACACCCCCACCTCCCCAACCCAGGGCTGACCCCTGCGCCGGTTCTGGTCCCCATCCTGGTGTCGGCTCCTGTGTCCACGGCCAGTCTCTGTTCCAGTGCTGGTCCACGAAAGTGAGCCCCGTTCCCGAGACTGCCCCTATCCTGGTGCCGATACCCTCCCTGCCCGATGTCCGTCCCTATCCCGGTGCCAGTCCCGATCCCGGCGCCGGTCCCTTTGTCCCGAGCCGGTCCCGATTCCTGGGCCGGTCCCTATGTGCAGGACCAGTCCCGATCCCTCCGTGCAGAGCCGGTCCCGCTGCCGGTCCCTCTGCGCAGAGCGGGTGCCGATCCCGAGCCGGCCCCCCCATCCCGCTCCCGACCCCGCTCACCGGCTGTCCCGGGGGAGGGCGCGGAGCAGGCGAACCCCGGGGGCGAGCGCTGCCCTCATGGCGGGCGGCGGCGGCGGCGGCACTCGGGCACCCCCCGGCTCCTTTTCACTGCCCCCGGGGCCGCCGCTCCCGCCCCGCCGGCCCCGGTCCCGCCCCGGCGCTGCCCGGGCACAGCCCCGGCCGCGAGGGGTGAGCCCGGCTGTCCTCGCTCCCCCTGAAACAAAAACCCCCCTCAAATCCGACTGGAACGGGGCAACGGAAAGGGCCCGAAGCCCCGAAGGGACGGACCAGCCCGGTTCGTATCCCCCCGGGGCTCTGTGAGCTTCTCCAGATGCTGGTTTTTCCAGCAGAAAAAACTGGGTTTAACTTTTCCACTCCCATTCCCAGCAACCCCCGAACAGGCTTCACTGCCCTGATGTTGACTGAGCTACCCCAGACATGCTTTGGGGTCACTGCCAGGGATCTGGGGAGACCTCCTCTCACCCCCACCTTTCAAAGTATCCCGTTTATCCTGCTAGGGGCAGATCGAGGATGAGGAGCAGCAACAGCTTTATTTATTCCTGTAACTAAGCCCCAAATCAGCCCACAGCCCCTTTGGGGATCCCTCCAGAGAGGTAGGAACACGGGTCCTGTGCAAGGACCTGAGCAAGCCCTTGGGGACCTGCCAAGGAACTGCTTGTCCTCAGCTGCCCGAGAGCTGAAATCAGTTACAAAAAACCAATGTGCAGCTTTAGCCCTTTGCTTCCCTGCCCTCTCACAGGGCAGATCCTGCCCTTTCCAAACCCACTCCAACACCCTGAATTAGGACCGCAGCACCTTGCCCTGACGCAAGCAGCTGTTAATCAACAGCATCAGCCACCACGGATCCCTCAGTGAATGATTCTCCAGGGGGAACCGAGGAGCAGTCCCTGGTTCTGTGCCTCTGTGCCACCTCTGGACCGGGGGTGGGTTTGCTTTGTGCCCAATGGGATGGGAACAGGGAAAAGAAATGATCCGGCACGCTCGGCCACCCATCCTTCCTGCCGTGGTTAATATTGGAGAGGGCGGCCAGCAAGGAGTAAATATTAATAACAGGGTATGGAGCAACCTCTGCTCAGGACCACATCACCCCACCACAGGCAGTTTTGGGAAAACCCATCTTGCTCCAGTCACTCCTGCAAAGGGCCGCAGATTTTTTTACTAGGAAAATGCTCCTTTCTGGAGCAAAGTAGAGGCTGTGGGAGTGTGGGTCAGGTACAAAGCTGTGTGGGTGCTACTGGAAGAGAGGTTCTCATGCAGAAAAGGAGGGAACAATAAATACTTGGCTCTGGAAGGTGATCCAAGAGGCAAGGGCTGGCAGAAGCCCTAGGAAAAGGGAAAAAAGGGAGCAGGGAAAGGTTAGAAATCCTCCCCTAAGAGATATTGGCCCCTGGCACCTCATTTCTCCTCCTTTCACACTTCAAATGAGACAAACAATCCTTGAAAACAGTTTATTCCACAGTCAGGTGCTGGAATGCAAGTGCCTGCCATAAACCAACCCCACAGAGCAATCGCCTCCGTCACCCCGACCATCGCCCCGGCCAACCACACACCTGGAGCACAGTGGGAGAGGCAAAGCTCAAAGTGGAGCACACAAACCAGGAGAGCAAAGGTGACACCGTCCTGGCAGCTGGCGTGGAGGGACAGGCAGGACATGGCACAGCCCCGCTCCCTACTCACAGCATTTGCCTACTCACAGCAATCCCCTGCTCGCTGGGATTCGGAGCTGCCTTGGTCACAGACGCTTCCCCGAGCGGGCACAGAGAGCGGCCAAGTCCCGGAGAGGGTGTGTGGCTGCCTGGGCACAGGAGGAGATCACCGAGTGCAGCGCCTGGCTGTAGGCTGAGCAGGATGGGGACACAGAAAGGGCATCAGGGCACCAGAGTTGCACTTATGGCCCGCAGCTGGGTTTGGCTCTAGCCTTTCACCAGAGCACAGATAGCACAGATAAAGTGGGGTTTAAGGTAAATCGATAGTTTTCCACATATCTGTTTGCATGCTCTCGAGTGTAAAGCAGTACACAAGCCAAAGATTATTTCATGAACCCAAATGTCCCCATTTTCCCTTTCAGATGATTCCCAGTTGCCTAGCCAGCTACTTTCCCAAGCTGTGCTCAAGGTCAGAGCACTCCATCACCTAAGGAAGGCCCTTCCCATACATCTTTGTGCATCCTCCCAGCAGAAGATTCAGCATTTAAAGCAGAGGGCTCTGCCCCTAATGAGATGCGTTGCAGTATTTTCCTCATGGTTGTGTCCCCAGCCACATGTGGCCGTGTCACAGATGTGTTATTTAACACATTCTAGGGGTTGGTGCCTTGCTGAGGATGCCACTACTCTCCCTAAGGGACAGAGGCTGGGTCAAGCAGCAAAGCCCCTGACTTGCCCTCTCCAGAGCATATTTGGAGGAACATCTCTGCACAACACTTATCCTGGTTTGATCTCTCTCTGTGTAATCAGGCCCAGATGTTTCCTCTCTGGAAGCAGGAGCTCCTACCTTTGTGGTTTTTGTAGAAGACGCAGTTATTGGCACAGGTATCCGGGTGGGAATCCCAAAAATCGGACCCACAGGAACACAGCGGGGGCAAGTCGATGTTAGAGAGTTTGATTTTCTCCCTCATCTGGGCCCTCAGAGCTTCCACATACCTGCAAGGGATCAACTGTTCACCTCTGCCAGTGACAGCCGACTCAGCACAAGGAGTGCAGACTGGCTGTACCTTGTGTGCTCCTTATCCCGCTGCTGCCTGTCCTTCAACCTCCTCTCCTCCAGCTGAAGCTGGGCCAGGGCTTCCCAGGTTCCTTCTCCTGGGGAGAGCTCTCGCTGCTCAGCCATGTCTCGCATCCTCTGCTCCTCCTCCCGGCGCAGGTTCTCCTTCTCCCTCTTAATCCTGCAGGAACACACGTGCTTAGAGGAGCTTCCCCATGCCAACCTCCACTCCTGGCTGGTCCCCAGCTGGGAGGTCAGGGCACAGGAGTCTGGGTGATGCTGCTGCTTTCAAAGGCAAAAGGAATTCTGCACTAATCACGGCATTAAATATAAATAAATATATTGGCTTTACACATAAAATGGTCAAAAAAGCTTCCTGAGCCTCCATTCTTCCCCCCATATGGCAACACCAGCCTGTGAACGCTCTCCTGCCCTCAAACTCTTCATGCCTGCCTGTTTTCTCACCATCATGGACTTCCTCTTCCAGTTCTTCCTGCATCACATCCACACGTGCTCCTGCCAGCCACAGTTCCCCAGAGCTGTGCTCTGTCCTTAACCAAGCATGTAGGCTGGGCTCTTCAATACCCACCAGAAAGGACCAACACCTCAGCTTCCCAGATTCCCGTTGCTTCTGATTATGAGGCAGCTTGGATCCTTCCCTAAGCAGCTTCCAGGACAGGGAAGCGTGACAGGGCTGGGTACCGCAGAGACACTCCAAGGATCCCACCTGTACTCCAAAATGGGCTTTAAGATGTACTTTTAACCAAGTTTCCCTCTATTTCCTCAATTCTCCCTTGCACCTACACAGCCCTCCAGCCCTTCAGTGGGAAGGGTTCTTACTGGGTTCTGTAATTCCCACCAAACACCAACAACAATTGCAAAGCACAAAGACTTTACACCAAAGTATCTGACATTCTATTCCCAAATTCCCAAATGTCCCAGGCCACTCCTTGCCAGGGGACATTAAAACCGAAATCAAGGCTAGGAAGAAGACAGGGAAGGCAGTGTCCTGGGACATTTTGGACCTTACTTCATGTAGGGGGTCAAATCTTCACATCCAGAAGGAAAGTGCTGAAGTTGAACTTCTCTGACTCAGTTATAAACTCGGAAATGTTTTTTTAAATGAAATGTAGAACCTTAAGTACAGCACCATAAATGTGCTCCAGAAACTGAGGCCAAGGCCAGCTCGGGGCTTTACACCCCTTAATTACAAACCCAGTTCTTCTCTGCACACATTCCAAGGGAAAAAATACTAATAAAAATGTATCACACTAACTAGGAAGTCCCTGGGGCCTTGCCAGCATTCACAGGGTAGGACAAGTTCTCCGAAGCTCCCAAGTGCCACTGAAATGTCAGGATGTGGCTGGAGGAGCACTGCTTTAGACTGGCAGTTTTTCCCCCAAAAAATGCCCATGAAAATCCTGTCCTGGGGTGCCTGTCCCAGTCCCCCAAAGCCTGATCACAGAAGAGCCAGGATGGTCAGATTTAGGTCAGTTCATTCAAAGGAAATCCAGGGAAAAAACAAAAATTAGAGGATCTTTCCTATTCTGCTGTGAATTTGCAGAGCTCCTCCTTAATGAACCCCTTCAATGGAGAAGCTGAGAAACCCCCAGCACAAGTGATACTTTTACACAGATACCTAGTGTTCAACTCTGGAACAAACACCTGGAAATCATTTTATTACACTGTATAAATTTTTATGGCTGTGAGGGTGAAGGGTCTGATACTAAAAATGCCAGGGATAATCACAGCTTAACCACAAAGACATGACCTCAACCCCAAAGTTTCTAAACGCAGACTTGGGTTCCCAGAGTCATGGTTTGGGAAGTTGCACCTCTCCCAGCCCCATGTTTTGGCTCCCAACACCTAAACCAGCTGCACAGGGACTTGAAAACCAGATAGAGACGTCCTAAAGGAGTCACCATGGTCCAAGGGTCTCTCTTGAGGCGTTGGTTGTGTGAATCCCACCCCAGGGGGGGTTACAGATCAGTGCTTGGTTTACACCAGACAAGCTCCCAAGACCTTTTCAACCTTGTGAGGACCCTGTCCCGAAGGAGGAGGTGACCCCAGCAGCTGCACAGACTCACTGGGCCACTCTCTGCTGCCTCTCTCGCTGCCGCTGCTGCTCCCTCACTCGCTCCCGCTCCACGGCCATGAAGAGGCGCCGGCACCGCAGGAACTCGCTCTGCCGCTTCGGAGGAGAACAGAAGGACATTTGGGAAGGATGCCTGGGATAAATATCAGTGCTCAGCTTCATTTCTGGAGGATGGAACCTCAGTCTTTCCCCCAAAAGACCCTCAAACATCTCTGAGTGCATGTGACCCAGGGCTGGGAAGCTGGAGAGGTGGCACTGATGTAGGAAAGACCAAGTCATCTCGAAGCATTGGAGAGCTTTGTACCAGCATTCCTCCACTGAAGCTTCCTACGGGTGGAGGCTCTGCCACCTGGCAAATTCCTACACTCTCACTTTGCTGAGGGGAAAAGAGCCAATTCCAACTTCAACCCGCTTGAATTTGGATCCACCTGGACACTGGTGCTCCCCTGCAGCTCACTGGAATCCTGTATCTCCTCCAAAAGATGAATGTATGACACCAAGCTGGATTCTCTACATGCAGGAGAACCACAGAGGTGGCAAAATAACTGCTGAGACAAATCCAAGGGCCCTGCAGGGAAGATTTCCTATATGGATACTCAGGGTTTAGTGTCTGGGCTTTGGCTGATCCCACTGATGCAGCAAGGGCAGGGAAACCTCCTGGCTAAAGCTCACATCAAAAGCCCTCCTGCTGTGGGGTGCAGAGGTAGTTGGAGCTCTCAAAAGTTTAAGGCATAGAGTTTTCCTCATGAATGCCAAAACCTTTGGGCCGAGTTTGTCCACCTCACTCAGTGGAGAGAGCCCAGCACAGCTGGAGATAAAGGAGGAGGAGGAGAGATCATCAGGCTGCCAGTGAAGAAAATCAGATGGAAAAAACCCAGGCAGAGGAGAGTGCTGCAAAACCAGTTATCTTGGATGGATCAGAGCCAAGGGCATAAAAAGCAAGAGGAAAGGGAACGGCAGGGTTAGGAGGAGCAGCCTAAGCCCCAGCTGTTGTCACACTGGCAAGAAACCACAACCATATTTGAGATCAGCTGGTTGGAAAACACTTGTAAGGAACAAAAAACATGGGAATTGTTCAGTTTTGTGCTGCAAGCTGCAAGAAAGGTGTCAGAAGGAGAGGGAAATGTTCCTCTTCATGGCAGGAGGAAGCAGGAAAATAAAAGTCATTGGCTTTAGGCATCCAAGACAAACACCATCACTCCCTAGCATCCAGATTAGCATGAGCCAAACTGCCCGGGACACAGGCTGGAAGCCCTCCCTGTGACATCACCCCCTCAGCACCAGGCCTGCAGGCTGGGCTTGAGGCTATCCCCCAAACTCAGAGAAACCTTTATATTCCAGCCTTGTATCTAAACCAGTTAAAGTTGGCTTTGTTCTTTCTTTCTTTCTTTCTTTCTCTGTTTTTGTTTTTGTTTGAGTAGGTAACACTTGCACTTCTTGGGCTCCCTGCAACTACAGCAAGCGTCCCTTGGTTTTGCCAGGCAGAATGAACAGAGCCTGTTTCTCCTTCAAACCTTTGGTGTTACTGAGATCCCAGATTTTGTAGGAGGAGTAGGTAACACTTGCACTTAATAGCGACAACTTTATTTTTTAAATTTTTTAAAAAATAACCTGGTAGCTTTGCTCAAGACCTGGGACACCATCGAAGCTGACAAACTAAACCCAGCAGGGTTGCATACATCAAAGCTCCTCGGAGGCTTATTTGAGCCAGCAGCATTCCCAACACCCAATCCCTTTCGAGCAAAACCACAAGGGCTTGGCTCCCCCGGACAGACCTGCTTCCTGGTTTCCTCTTGCTCAACACCAGCCCAGAGTTTGAGGGGAGGTTGGTATTCAGCGTGTGGCTTGGCAGGAGGCTCGGGCAGGCTTGAGTCCTTCACCAACCCATCACAGACCTGAGAGACAATGCAAGGGAGCACCATCAGCATGGCCACAGTTAAGTTTCTCATCTTCCCCCAACAAAATGCTCCTCTGTGTGACCTGCAGACCTCAGTGGGATGACCCAGGTGTGAAATGGGTTTTATCTGGGGTACAGGTTGGCCATGAACAGGAGAGATGTGCCACACCTTGACATAGGAGTCTGAGCACCAAAGCTTTGTCAAAACACCTCTAAAGACACCCTTGGAAGAGGGTTCTGGTTTAGTTTAAATATGGACGCACACCTCCCACCCCAAACTTCTACTATGAACTTTGCGAAGTGTGAAACAAATAACTAAGTGTAAAGGGAATTCCACAGCCAACATCTCCCAAAACCTCAGTGTAAACCTCAGCATAAGCTCTGCTGTCTCCCCTGCCCTCTATCTGTCCAGCCAGTATTTCTGCTCCAAGCTGGACTAATCCCCAGCCGAGGTTGGGCACACACTGCCACAGCCATAAAGCCTTTGCCAACCACCCCAGGTAATCAGGGCAAACCATTTCCACTTCCCAGATGCTCAAAAAAAACTGCCTGAAAACAAAAGAGGATGGATAAATACATCAACCCCTCCCAGGGCAGCGCCTGCCACCCCCAGGCACCAACCACAGCCACCTCCTTTGCCTGATACAAAGCTTTTTTTTTTTTTTTTTTTTTCCTTTTCTAGGAGGTTTCTAACTGATTTAATCTCTGCCACCCTCGGGTCTTTCGGCATGGTCTGAGCATGGCTCTGGGTATGATGTGACTGCACGCCCTCAGGTTTCAGCTGCAGCTGCCAAGCAGCACCACAAGCAGGCAGGAACCAAACCCTTCAAGGCCACAACTGTACCTGAAAGCAGGGAACAGCAGCACCAATCTCACTGAGCTCCAATACTGCCCCCGAGCCCGCTTTGAGGAGCTGTAGGCTCAAGAGTTAAGCAGGCCTGAGGGAGCAACTGCTCTTCTCCAAGAGCAGCCTCTTCCAGACACCAAAATAAATTTAATGATCTGAACCTTTCAAGACCAACTTTGCACAAGTCTTACTTTTTCAAATTCAATTTTGACGTAGAAGTCATCGTCCTGCCCAGTGCCACGTGCGGCCGTGCCCTGCTCCAGCAGCTCAGCAGGCAGATCGTGGTGTCCCACCAGCAGCAGCTCCTCACTCTTGTCCATGGGCACTGCAGCTGCCAGGCAAGGCTCTGGTTCCTGCAGAAGAGGAGGACATGGGTGTAAGCATGGAATTGAAATCTGGCTGCTTTGGTGCCAAGGGAAAGCTGAACACCCTCGGAGCAGCTCTAAGAGGAGGCTGTGTGCGCTGTCACTCGGATGTGATCTGGCAGCGCCACGTGTTCAGCAGCACCATGGGGCACCAGGGCTGGCAAACAGGAATGTAGCAGGGTGAGTGTGACTGCGCTCTCCCCAACTGCAGAGGCAGCGGGACAGACGTGTGGGGTGAAGGGAAGGCAAGGCAAAAACCTCCCCAGGCACTGTTTCACAGTGGCAAGGAGCTGGGATCTCTGAGCGACACCCGAGTGCAGAGCGCACTCCTTCAGATGGGAAGTGGGCAGGCTCCCCAGTGGCAATCCACAATATTTTGAGAGGCAGCAGATTGTTTCCTACAAACTAAAGAATCAAAATGCCAGAAGCAAGCTTGAAGCCAGGATAAATCTTTTTCCCTTGCTTTTTTTTTTTTCCTTCAGCATGGTGGGAAAGGGAGAGCAGAACTGCTGACAGAGGGAAAGGATGAATCAGTAGGAGAACAGATCACGCCAAGAATTCCTTGATATGGCTCTGCTGCTGTTTGGGAAGGACAGAGAATAGCCTGGAGTCAGTCTGAACATGGCATTATTTGATAGGCACAGGAATTACTCCATCAACCCCATTATGACAGACATGGCAGAATAGCTGCCTTGCTGAGGATAAGGCAATAGAGGGGAAGGGTTATTGCTTTGGAAGGTTGCTCTGGAGCACTGAAGGTATAAAAGTCATGAAACTGTGAAAAAACACCACCAACTTTGTGGAACGAGACTTTGGGGAAAAGAATTTGGGTGCTGCCATGCTGGGGAGCTACGGCAGTCCAGCAGACCCTGAAGGCAAAGACTCAGTGAAGAGGATGAGCATGGAACACTGGACAGGTCATTTCCAGGCAATTACCATTCCAGTATCTGCTTGGGAAAGCAGGCAATTAACTCTTTGGATGCTTTTGACCTCAAAAGAAATCTTGAGGGGAGAGAGAGCGCAACAATTTTAGGAACGTGGATTATTGATCACAGGGAATGCAACACTTTACAGGGAAAAAGGAAAAAGAAGAAGAAAAATGCAGACAACAGGACTGGGGGAAAAAAACCATCTCAGCCAAAGGCTTGCGTCGAGCTAGCAGAAGCAGGGAGAAAATGCTGGGACTATTATTGGAAGAAAAAGTTAGGTTATTCCTAGAAGATGAGGTTTTTAAGGAGGATGGACCTGCCCTGGGCCGCTGCCAGGAGCAGCAGCTAAGGTGCAAAATTTATGGAGGTCCAGATTATCAGAAAAGGGCACCAGGAGTGTCTTTCTTTATTTTAAGGAGGGGAAAAGGAAATACCAAACAGAAGATTTTAGCCTCAAGAGTTTAACTGTGACTTTTGAAAAAACAAGAGGAAATCACCTTGCAAACTGCCTGTGAGCCACGAGAAAACAAGATAAGCAGAAACCAGCATAAATTTGTCAAGAGTGAGTCAGGTCAAGCTAAGCTGAATGTCTCCTACAATAGAAGGAAGAGGCCTCAGGCAAAGAACAGCAGAAGACTCTGGGGCTCAGCTGAGCTCTTGAGGTGGCCTAATTCAACACTGGGGTAAAGCAAAGCCTGTTAGATGGAAGTCTGATCTGGGATGTGCAAAACTGATTAAAAACATGGCCCAGATTTGGTCTCAGGAGTTCACTGCACAGAAATAGGGTAAGAACTAGGTGGGCCCTGCTCTCTGATTTCATTATCAGCCTGGATGAAGGAAGAAAGAAGCATCTTGATTAAGCTACTGACCCCACTTGCACTGTAGAAGTATCGGGTGAAAAACCCGGGGGTTCAAACCAAAGAAATGGGCTGGAATACACAGCACAAGGAAATCCAGGGAGCACAAAAGCAGAGGCAGCATTTCCAAGGGGTTTAAGTCCATGGTAATGTCTGCAGTGGCCTTTTGCACCTGAAGAGTAGGGAACACACTGCTGTCCTGCCAGGCTGGGAACATGCCAAACCTTCATATAGGGAGAGATTCAGATTGATATTGGTGCTTTTTTCTCCTCATATATCATGGAGTAATAAAACAGAGCAATGCAATAAATCAGTATATTCCTCCCGGAATAAATCACCCAGGGAAGCTGTTAAACTTCCTTATGTAGATTACCCGTAGCTGCAGTGAGGCTGGGGTGGGAGGATGGCCCCAAACCCCTCCCAGTGTTTCTCACTGCTGGGGATGACTTGCCCAGGACTCCCATGGATCTCCTGTAACCCTCTGGCTCACCTGGGCAGTGGCTCTATTATTTATGTGAGGTCACGAATCAACGCATCTCACTGAATGCATTGAGGGCTCAAACAAGAGGGGTGTTTGGTACTGGAAACAGGTAACGAGGCTTTTGAGCAAATAGTTCTTATGTTTCTCTGAGTCCTGTTTGCAGAGCTGACTGACTTCATCAGAAATCCAAGAGTACACAGAAGAAGAAGAGCCAGACCAGCCCTTATATAAAGGGTAGTTTCTAGATAATCAGCCAAGATCTACTTCACCTTTGGTGAACCTGAGAAAGAGAAGGGAATGAAGATTTACAGGATGGGCAGGAAACTGGCTCCAGAGGCAATAAGACAAAACACCAGGCTGGGTTGCTGCTGGTGTTCTCCAACAGACGTCAGTTTAAGAAAGGTCTTGGCATAGAGACTGGGATAATAGCTATAACACAAAGGTGTTCTTGAGAACTGGAGGAGCAAAATCAGAATGAAATTGAGCAGAGCAAAAGGTGGGACTGACCTCTTTCCATGCACTGCTTTGAGGAAAGCAGCTGCATGCCAACTATTCATAGCAAAAGCCAGCCCCGGGTGAGGAAAACCCTCCAGATCTTTGCCACCCACACAAAACAAGGGATTGATGCCACGGAAAGAGTTGTTGAGGTTTGAAGAAATAAAGGCACCTGAAGGGAGGGCTGATCATCACATTCCTCCCAGATACTCAGATCACAATCTCAACCTTTAAAGGTCTTTTCTGCATTCTTGAGTTCATCTCAGAGAGAGTTTCACACACTTTATCCTGCTGCCTTCTCTGAAACGGGTTACCCCTGAGGTGAGCCAGGAAAGCACAATTTATTTCATTCCTGCTGGAGAAACTTCCTGAATTACGCTTTAGATTTGCTAATTAGAGCCAAACCTTCAGCAGTTTGCAAGGGGATTTCTCTGCCCTCCCCCCGGGCAGCCCTGGCTCACCTCCAGCCTCCAGGCACTGGGGGACACCGTCCTGGTCCTGCGGGACGCCAGCCTGCGCCGAACCTGCTTCACAGCCCTGCTGAGCTGCACCCAGAGGGAAGGAAAAGAAAAGACAGGACAAGTTCAGCTGCACAGAGAGATCTCCCAGTCAGTCTGCTCCAGCCAAGGAGCTCGATCAAGGCAGCACGACTCAATACACCATCAGCCAGGGGTCTTCCAGAGCTGCCCCGAGGTACTGAAATCCTGATCCAGGCAACTCATCTGCTCCCAAAAAATGTTGCTGAGATGCCAGATCCCCAATTTTCCTGCTTGGTATCCAGCCAGAAGTGATTTTCCAGCCCAAGGTACTTCAACTGGAATGCATCCCATGGTGCTTCAACTGGAATAAACACCAGATACTAGGCGAGCACACAGGCTTTCTAAACCACCAAATACATCACAAACATCACTATTTAAAACAAACAAAAAAAAAGCTTAACCAGTCCTGAAGGCAGGTTTCCCCAGATTTTGGTCTGCACGAGACAAGCTGCAATGAGCTGGCACCACCTAGTGCCACCTCTGCGCCAGGACACGGCTGGGAAAACACCGTGCCTGCGAGCGGCCAGCCCAGCTCAGCCACAGCACTCGGGACGAGCCACCCAGCTGGATGCTCTTAGGAGCAGCACAACGTTCAGGGTGACAATGCGAGCTAACGTTCCATTCAATATCTAAACCCAAATATCAGGGATGTGCTGTAGAAGAAAAAAAGAAACATTGCCCATTCCCTACTTCAAACGCTGAGGATCCAGAACGCTGAAGCAGCGATGGAAAGGCAGGAGGGGCAGGGCTCACCTCGGCAGCTTGTTGCTGGAATGGCTCACCATGCTTCTCTTCCAGCTGGGCTGGAATGATGATGGGAGCAGGGAGACTCTGGAACAGGCACGTGTTCTTCCAGGGGGTCGAGTACTGCACAGCAACACAGCTCTCCCTCTCTGCCTGCCAGGAAAAAGCCACGTGGGATCTCCAACCATGACCCGGCAAGATGTCAACCGTGGTGACATTTCACCACCCTCGGGTGAAATTTCTTGGGAGGGAGGTTTTGGCTCTCTCCATGCTGAGAGAATACAAAGAACCATCAGGCTCTTTGGGGCTGAGGGCATTTGCAGGCTTCCCGCTTGGAGCTGGCAGAGCTACATGAGGACATCCCTAGTCAGCCATGGAAACAGCCCAAACACCCCAAGGATGGCCAAAGCTGGTGACATCTCAGTGCATTCTCTTTTCTGCCACAGTCAGATCCTGGCAAGTCTCCCCAGTACTTGTTTGAGAGTAGAAAGGATTAAATATATTCACAGGATAATCCAAAACAAGCCCATGGAGGGAAAGGGAATGTGGAGACAGGGAAAGTGTTGCTTGAAAACTATTTGGCTGCTCTGGAAAAGGGATGGGAAAAGAGACAGCAGAAAAGCTGCTTTGCTTCAAATGCAGCCAGGAGACATCCACATCATCCCCAGCTCCCGCCTGGCTGTTTTTTAACTCCAGGCAATTCCGCAGAGAGCTTCAAGACTCTGTTCTGCTGTTGCCTGAGGGAGCCAGCAACCTTTCCCCAGGGAGGCTTCAAAGCACCTCCAGCACCAGCCAAAGTGTCACACTGACCCAGCCTGCCTGAACACTGTTTGCCACCACAGGGCCTGGAACCTCAGATTTTCTCATTTTTTCTCATTAACATCCTGACTTAAGCTCCAGTGTTTGGATTTTTCCCGACTGATGCTGGGTTTGGAGGAGTTTCTCCTGCCAGAGCCTCACTTACTGCTTCGAAGGCCTTCTGCAGCTCCTGCCTCCGGCGCATCCTGACCTGCCGGTTCACCCGCTGCCTCACCTCGCCCTGGAATCTCCTCAGGCTGGCTGCCTTCTTCCGCTGCTGCTCCTTCAGCTCCTCCTCCACCCGGAATGCCGAGGCCTGGGAGAGGTGGAAGCAGATTTCACCAGGGTTTTGCTATGTTGTAGCATTAGAGCAGTTTGTATCCCTCTATCTGCTTTTCCCACACCTGGAGCACCAGGCACACAAGCAGCACCCAGAGCAAACTCCATGTTTTGTTGCAAAATACGTGGAATAACAGCTTGGACAATATCTACTGGGTTATTATGGGCTGGATTGAGTCTGACTAGAGATACAGAGCATGCACATCTCTGCCTTGGCTTCTCTGCAACACACAGGGAAGAAAAGAAAAAGGAGGCTCATGCAGCAGCTCCCAGCTCCTGCTCCCACGAAAGGATGCTCAAACACCCAAAGCCTGGATCCAAAAGGAACAGACCAGCCTCTCATCCTGTTAACATTCTGCAAGGCTGGAAGCACATCAGGGAAGCAGTTCACAGAGCACAGCACTGCTCCAGAACGTCTTCACCATCTGAAGTGAAAGATTAAGAGCAATGACCTGAAAAACCCAAAAATCCCATTTTATTCTCCTTGCACTTCCGCCAAGCAACTCTGCAACACCACCATGGCTTAAATTAAAACAACATTGCTCTCCTGGCTGCCACCACAGCAAGAGAAACCAGAGACTGAAGGGATGGAGGAAAGAGGCGAGGCCAAAGAGGAACTTGGAACAGCAGGGTCAGCACAGCCCAGCAAAACTCCAAGATGGGGAGAAATCGGCACTGCTAGGGATGAAACCAAGAGAGTGCTCCAGGGAACAGCTCAGTGCCAGCTCACCCACTGCCCACCTCAGCAGCAACTCTGATGAACTAGGCATTACTGTGTATTAATTAAAAGTGTACTAAATAAGCTTAGATAACCCTGGGCAGTTTCATTCACCTCTGGAAGCCTCATGTGGGCCCCAAGAGCACTCAGGCCCCCTGAAGCTGTCAGGAAAAGTTCACCTCCCCCAGAAGTTTCATTGTGCCAAGATGGAAGTTCTGCGGAATATGGAGATGATTATTTCCATAAATTATCTCAACCTTTCAGGATTTAAATTACGATATAGAAATAAATCATCTCAGAAGGGCAGGAGCTTCTGTAATGTTCAGACATTAATTACAGGGGACTGAACTAATCATCCAGTATTTAACGCACTTTTAGTCCTCTTAGAATAACCCTCAAAGCAGAAATCCCTGAGAGAAGCACCCATGAAGATTTCCTTAAGTGTTTCTAATGGCGTACAGTGGGGATTGGCTCCAGACCCTGACACACTCAATTTTTATGACTTTTTTTTTAAATCAGCAACACAGAATAAAATCTCAACTCTCTGACATCCTTTAGGGATGAGTAGGAAAACGAGAAGCAGCACTAGCTGAGTTCTCCACCTGACTGATGTTTAAAATTGGTGCATTTCTCCTCAAAAAACACAGTGTATTGGACGGCTATCAACTTGGAGAGATGTTGTGGGCTTATGCAAAGGGGAGGCCAAACTACATGGACATCACAGTGGCTTGGGACCCCACTAAATCACATTAAAACAAATTATTATTTTTAGGAGCCATGTTCCTGGCTGCCTTCAGGCTGTGAAAAAGATCACTTTTGGCTCTGATCCCCCCCGGGGGTTTTACTGGCACATTGAGGGGTCAGAGATGCCCCGGCAGATGGTGCTCTCGGTGCACTCACAAAGGCCGGGCTTTGCTCCGGCTGCCCCGGCGCATTCTCCACCCAGACGACCACGGGGGCCACGCTCTGGTTCCTCTCGGCCAGCACCCGCCAGCTGTGCTGCCGGGGTGTCCCCTGGTGCCTCCCCGGGGGCTTCCCGGCCCCCCAGCGCTGCTCCTTCGAGGAGGGCATGATCCCGGCTCCGCCGCGGGCCCGCTCCTGGGGAAGGGGAGCAGAGGTGACGGTGTCTCCCCGGGCACCCCAACCTGCACCCTGCCCCACCTCCTGCCCCCCGCGCCCACCTCCCCTCAGCCACGGGGTGCCCCAGTGCCCTCCCAGTTCTCAGCTCCCGGGCACCCCACACCGACCGGGCACCCCCAGCCCTTCGGGGCTGAGTGCCCCCTACACCCCCATCACTGCACCCTCTCTCCCCACTGTCCCCTCAGCTATCCAACCCCACGGCACCCCACCTTCAGCTCCCCCCTTCCCCCGGGGGCTCCCAACTCTTCGTGGTCGAGTCTCCCTGCACCCCTCACCCCAA
>VYXC01004866.1:0-19032 GCA_013397175.1 Platysteira castanea
GATCCCTTGTCCTGTGGTGCCGTTGATGGCGAAGCCGTGAGGTGTCACCAGCAGTGTCACCGGGTGGGTCCCCACCGGCAGCCTCGGCACCCCGCAAACCGCTTCTGTTTGATTGAGAGCTGTGACGTGGCAGCTCCTGCCGCTCACCTCCACCTGCAGGGCCGGCTTCTCCTCGCCAAAGCCAGCTCCCCTGATAACCACGGTGGCCTGGGACCCTTCACCTGAAGGAATATAATCATCAAGGCGCCTCATGAATTTTGGCATAGCAATGCCCAGAATTTAATTCCAGCCAAGAGTTAAAGGTTTTCACCAGCTTCATCACAACATCCTAAAAGCCACGCCACTGGTGATCTCTCATTGTCCCACATAACAGCAATTCCTGCCTGTTCTTGTCCAGCTGTTACATTTTTCCTTAATTTTTTATTAAACATAACTTGAGCCAAGAGCTGTCGTTTGCTTTAGGCACCAAACCTGCCACTGTTTCTTTCCTCTTTGTGCCTCTCCCATAGAATCACAGACTAGTTAAGGTTGGAAAAGACTTTTGAGATCACCTCTGTGTTCACCACTAAACCATGTCCCCAGATGCCACATCCACAAGCCTTCTGACCCCTTCCAGGGATGGTGACTCCACACTGCCCTGGGCAGTTCCAGGGACTGAGAACCCCATTCAGTGAGGAAAATTTTCCTAATATCTATTCTAAACCTCTCCTGATGAGCATTAAGGCCATTTCCTATCATCCTATTTCTTGTTCCCTGGGAGAAGAGACCCACCTGGCTGCACCCTCCTGTCAGGGAGTTGTGGAGAGCAAGAAGGGCCCCCCTGAGCCTCCTCTTCTCCAGGCTGAGCCCCTCCCCCAAGCTGCTATTCAGCCGACTTGTGCTCCAGACCCTTCCCAGCTCCACTGCCCTTCTCAGGACACACGTGTACACTCAGCATGTCTGGAACTGGAGCTGATCCAAAGTGCCCCATGAAAGTGCACTTTCCATAAAATCAAAAATTTCCAAAAGGATACACATACACACGAAATCCTCAGACCCTGGAAGACGTTTTTGACAGAATTTTTGCCATTTTGTTCAGACACCAGGCCCCGTTACCTGATGAATACTCCACATCTCTGACTATGGGTGTCAACTCCTGGCTGAACTGGAAAGAGCATGAGCCAGAACAGTTTGCAAGGACATCATTCACCACCACCACCACCTGGAGACAGAGGAGAGGGTTATCTTAAAGGTAGTAAGGGAACAGAGGTGTTTTCTAGAGCCACAACTGCCCGATAGATGCTGGTAGCCACCCTGAGCTACTGAGAGCACTCAGTGCCAGAACAGGGCACAGACAGGGAGCTGCTCACCCTGCTGCAGCCTCGCTGCAAATTCAATTGCAAATTTAAATAGCAAATTGCTTGGGCTCATCCCAGGCACAGCAGACCACAGCTTTGGATGCTCCATCTCCAGCCTATCTCCCACCATCCTGGGACCCATACCTCCTCAAACTCCTGTCCTTCTAGTCATCCATTGAAGACTATTCTTGCCTTTCCCCACTTCTTCCCACTTTGCCTTGGGAACAAGTTTATTATGTTTAAAGCACACTGGAAGATTAATTAAAATGAAACCCACAATGTGTCTTCTCAGCATGCAGCCCTCATTTTTATTTTTTGCCCCTTGTTGTTCACGCTGAAGAAAAAAAACTGGGCTGTGACCTTGGTTATCTGAAAGAGATATCAAGAAATATCCCTCCAGAGATCCTGATATTTTAGAAGACTCAAGTGGCAAAGGATAGGGCCCCTCTTTATCTCTCTCCAGGTGTTAAGGGTGTGCCAGGAGAGTACACGAATGCCTGCAAAAAGCAAAGCAACTGTCCCAAAGAAATGCAAGGAGCACAGAGCTCCAAAGCACTCTGCTTGAATGGAGACACAGTAATTAGAGGGACACTTTTACACTTGTGCTAGCAGCAAGCCAAAATAAAGCTCCAAAAACTACCAGGAAATCTGTCTGCTGCTGCAGCTGTTGTTTCAGTTGGGTTATTTGAGGGTTTGTGCAGCAGAGATGGAAAAGTTGTCATAGGTGGCTGAGTCACTGGAAGAAAAGCAATTCTCATGGCTTTTCCTGCCAGGAACCAGGCTCATGAGAAAAGTAGGATGAGCTGGCCCCAGATGTTGCACAGCTGGGCCTGGAGTACCTCCAGCATCATCACCCTGTTATGACCACAGTGCCTGTGAGTCTGCTGGAAACAAAGCCAGCAGCAGCCACTGTTCTGCAACATCTGAGAGCTGAGCTGGAAACACATTTGTCCATCCAGCAGACTGGAATGATTCCTCCTCCAGCCAGGAAGCCCTCCTTTCTCTCTTTTCCCACTTGGGGAATTGAGATCCACAGAGGCTCAGGACTTGCCTAACTCACAGATGAGTGTCCCAGCCACCAACTCGTTTATTTTGCCCATCAGTGTTGCAGGTGAATTGTGTCGTTCCCAGTTTGGTGGCTAGCACGCAGGACCTACCAAGGGTGGGAGTTCAGAGGTTGACTGCCTCAAAAAAAGTAAATTGTCTTCCATCACCCATGATCACCATTCTCCCTACCTGCAACAACTCTGGGAGACAAATCCTGCTCCATATACCAGGCAGCAGAATATGAGAAATTTATGGCACAGAACATCAGATTCCTGAAAGGATTTAGGGGCAGAACCCGGTCCCCAAACACCTGTGAGACCCCTGGAGCTACACAACCCTGCTGGATCAGTGGGAAGTGTGAGAGCTCAACTCACCTGTGTTTGGTTATGGAGGGTAGCAAGCATGTCCCCAAATATTGGTCCAATAAACACACCCCCATCATAAACCACACGAGTAGAAACAGTTGGCTTCAGGCCGGTGAGGTTTTTGGCAGAGACCTGGCAAAGACCAAGGAATTTAAGCTTCTCATCCTTTTCTCTCCTGTGATTTTAAATTAAAACAGAATCTTTACAAGCAAATAACTCCTGGAAACTTCTTCTCATCCTTCTTCCATGAATCACATCTCTGGGTCTAAATCTTCATTACTCAGGGTTTCACAGCACCTCCCTGTTCCCACCCTCACCTTGCAGGCAGAGAGATGGCAAACTGAGAAAAAGATACTCAGGAGCCAGATTTACAAATAAACTTTTAGTAATCAGTAATATAATTTGGAGTTAAGTGTGGAAAGAGCTTCTCAAAGACATGACTTTAGGTGAAACAAGGGCCTGTGCAAGAGCTGAAGAGGCACCTCAAACTTTTTTCAGCCTCCAGGCCAACATCTTGAACATTGGCACTCACTGATTTGCTGAAAATATTGTCACACTTTTAGGAGCTGAATATCCAAAGAAATAGTGTTCCCTTTTGAGGGAGGAAGAAGCTCAGCCTGAGTCCTTACTCAAAAAGATCCTTCTGCTTGAAGCAAAACTAACATGACAAATCTTGGGATGGGAGAGTTTAAAGTGAACCTTCGCCTGAGACTTATGAGAGCCAGATATGGAACCAGACAAAATAGTTCTCAGAAAAATATCTTCTTGGCAACTAAATGATGCCACAAATCTGTGATGAGCTTCAATTACTGTACTGAAACATTAATGTAGATATAATTAATGAAGATTTCAGTTCAGTATAGCAGCCCCTTTACTGTGCAGAAATTACATTTAAATCTCCTGGTTTTGAAACACAAATTCAATGTAATTTCTTCTCCTGCAACAGTTTTTTTTTGTAATAATTTAATCTGCAATTTGCTTAAGCTGCTATTCCAAATAGGGAGATTGCCTAAATTTCCATGGTGTCTTCATAACAACAACCATTAGGAGAGTGAATCAGCCAAGGCCAAGGACGTGGAATGGGGATCAAAGTGGGGATTAGCAAAAGAAATTACTGTACGCTGATAACATTGGGCAAGTCCCCAGCTGCTTCTTTCCAAGTCAGTGTCCAGACACTTTCATAGCACGAGCTGGAGTCTCTGGTCACGGTGAAGTCACTGGTGTTGAAGAAGGGAGCTGTAAAGTTATCCACGTTGTCCTGCAAAAGCCTGCGGAGCTGGTGGGCGGAGATGTGCACTGAAACATCTGCAAAAGACAGTAGGGAGCAGTGGATATCTCCATCCCCAGGAGAGCGCTGTGGCACAGGTTTTTAAGATGTTTTATGGCTGTTTCTTGATCTGAGAAAGTCCCATGCCAGAGCCAAGAAAGATTGGAGATGCCTGCAAGTTCGTGTTCAGGTTGTTTATTTTTTCTTATCTCATAGTGTTTGGAGCTGGCCGACAGCGACCTGCTCCGCCGAGATACACCGCAGGAGCGACGCCCAAGAAGGCCGTNATCTGCCTGCTCTCAGGAAAGGAAGGGGTTTCATTATAAGTGCAAGGCTGTTGTGGTTCAAACCTCTGCAGCTGTCAAAAGAGTGAAATTTATTGGGCTGGAAACACCAAAAGATCATAGAATTATAGAATAGAACCACAGAATGATTTGGGTTGGAAAGGACCTTTAAAGGTCACCTAATCCAAGCAATGAACCCTATACCAGGTTGCTCAAAGCCCCTTCCAACCTGACCTCAAATGTTTCCAGGGATGGGGCATCCACCACCTCTCTGGGTAACCCGTGCCACTGTTTTCCCACCCTCAGCATAAAAAATTTCTTCCTTATGTCTAATCTGAAGATCATCTGCACTATTTAACAACAACCAACCTGGCCTTGAGCACACCCAGGGATGGGGCAGCCCGAACTTCTCTGGCAATTAATTGTTCCCTGGGTTCCTGCTCAGGAAACCCAGGCCCTGACTTGCACCTTCCCTTACCTGGTATCACCGTATTGGCCAAGTGGAGGTGGAAGGTCCCTCCAAGAGGTGGGGATGACTTCTGCAGCCTCTGGATGGTGAGGCTGACTCTCACATCCTCCGTGGAGACACTGAGGTGTCCATGCTCCTCAGAGCCCTCCCCAAGCACTGCACCTCTGTGGGACAGAGAGGGGGTCACAGGAAGGCATCAGGAGTGGAGACCCCCACTCACTCCTGTGCCAACCAGCAGCTGAGGCACACCTTTAGCAACAACATTCCTGAAGGATTTAAAGGGAATGAGCCCAGACCCCAAACAATACTGGATATTCCCAACTTCTAACTGCATTAGTCAGGAAATGCACGCAGCAGAAAAATACGGAAAATGACCTTTTAAAATTTATGATAGAAGAAATAATTTATACACCATCAAGCACCAGGGAATGCTGCCCCAGGACTGGTGTTTCTAAAGGACCAGCTCAGTGCAGCCTGGACAGCATCTGCAACATCAAAGCAAAAATATTTCCTATTTCCCCCTGTAATCTCCTCGAGTCCATGAAAATTTCAACTCCCCTGAATTACAGGGAGATTCCAAATTGTACAACCATTAATGTTGGAAAACACCCCTAAGATCAAATCCAGTCGTTAACCCAGCTTTACCAGGTCCACCAATAAACCATGCTCCCAAACACCACATCTGTATTGGAGTAATTCAAGTTCGCCCAAAGTCCAGTTTCTAAAGGTTAAAATGCTTTTCTCCTTCGCCACTAAAATCCCCGTGTTTCAGAGGAAAAGGAGACTCTGTGGTACAACGATGCCACCGTGTGTTAAGTGTCTGGATAACAAGTGGCTTCTGGACAGCAAATTTCCAGACAACAAAACAAGAAGGATCGCTGAGCCCTTTGTACAGCTGGTACAAGATTTTTGACAATATTCCTGTTCCGACAGGAGTAGGAGTTGTATTGGATTAAATCACAGCCCGTGCTCAGTGATGAGAAAGAGCCAGGTTTGTTTTGAGGATTTCCAAAGACAGTGCTCAGCCCACCCATTTTTAAAGCTTGTGCTGATTCCTGCTGTTCTCTGATATCTTCCTCTGTGAGATGGAAAAGCCCACCTATGCCAAGCACCTTTTTTTATCCTGGTGAGAGGTACAGTGATCAAACCACCTCTTAATTCTCTTTTTATTAGCTAAAGAGGTGGAGCTTCTTAAATCTTCCTCTCCTAGGCACTTTCTTCAGCTCCATAATGATGCTCATGGCACTTTTTCCCATTTTTTTCTAAATTCATTTGAAAAATATGATCATCAGTGCTATTTGCAACATTTTTATGTCAGTCTTCAGGCTCCACACAGGAGTAAAGATTTTTCCTCCTCCTATTAGTTACACCTCTGGTGACACATCTCAACCACCACAAACATCCCCCTGCGCTCTCATCCCTGTCCTTACCTGTGGGTGGTTTGTGTCAGGATCCTACATTTGACTCAGCTGGATACAATCCAACTTTTACAGGACTTATTTTCTTCCAGCACAAACTTATAATGTTACAGTCTCTGATCTCGTTAGAGACTATGGCTCCGATTCCTCTGTCATTGTTGGGAGGAACAGAAACCTCATCTCAGCAAACAAGGACACCTAAGGTGGACTTCCAGTGCCTAACGTGGGAATTGGTGTCATTAAAGGTGTTATGGAAACATCTCTGGATGATCTTCATCCACTGTTCCAAAAGGGCTTGGATTTCCTTCCAGTCCTACATCACACCTTGGTGACCCACAGACATCTGACACCCCAAGTGATCTCAAACTTATCAAGCATCTCGTGTTTTCAGCAACTGAACCCAGCTGAAAACCAGCTCCAGACACGCTGAGGGAACTGCAAGAGGTGTTACAGGGTACTGAGGTGAGCTACTCACTGTCCCTACCTTGGGGAGAGAAGGGGCAGACTGGCCCCACAGCCCGACACCCTCCAGGACACGTTGTAGGTGGGAGGAGACCCCAGCACAGACACTGCTTCAATCATCCTCCCTCCTGGCCAGGGGGGTTTGGGGTCTCTCTGAGAAACTGAAAGAAAAAGCACAACCATTCACTAGAGCAGAGAGAGCAGACTGCGCCAAGGTTTTGTCATTTCATAGCTGGAAACACCTGCTTGGGGATTTTGGGGTTTAAGTTATATTTCATAGAATCATTACAGTTGGAAAAGGCCTCTAAGTCCATCGTGTCCAACCCTTCCCCAGCACAGCCCAGTCCACCACTAATCCATGTCCCCAAGTGCCACATCCATACATTTTTGAACCTTTCCAGGGATGGTGATTTCACCACAGTCTGTTCCATTATTTCTTTTCAAATAAACCAAGAATATTGATATTTTGATAATTCCTTCTTAACTGCTGTCACCAAAAAAAAAAAGGTTCAAGAAAACAAAGTTATTTTTATGCCTGTGGTGACATTTCCCCTTGGAAAAGTTTCATCCAGCTCTATTGCTATAGATTTAATGGAATATCCTGGGGAAAAAAAACACAAAAGAAATGCCTTTACCAATGACAGCTCTGTCAGCAATGATGAGTTCATCAAGATAAAATGATCCAGGTGTTTCTTCTTGCAGCACAGGGCTCTGCAAGTTTATCTGATGCACAAATACTGGGGAATTGGCTGGGAGGTCCTGGAGAGGCACAGAGAGAGTCACACACTTCTTCCAGAGGTCAGTGCAGCTAAATGTCCAGCTGGAAAACACCAAGGTTGGGACAACAATCGAATTTGAGGTGATTGTGAAGATTCCAGGTAATATCAGGTACTGTTGTTATTTCTACTGGTATTTACTCTGGCACAAGCCACATGCTCAGTGGTTTGTGATCACTCACCCTGTCCTTGTTGGGTTTCCCACAATGAGA
Source organism: Platysteira castanea (assembly GCA_013397175.1). NCBI lineage: Eukaryota > Metazoa > Chordata > Aves > Passeriformes > Platysteira > Platysteira castanea. The sequence goes on from VYXC01004866.1 coordinate 7,638, forward strand.
AATGAGGATTTAGATCTCTGCCTATGTTTTCCCCCCCTAAATCACTCGAGTGGGATATGGGAATGACTACACCTGCTTTATTTTTGGCAAAATCCCACAATAGCATCAGTGTCCTCAATGGGGGTCAATCCAGAATTCAACCTCTCAGCTCTCTCCAAGGTCTTCAGACACTCCTGATTTTTTTAAGTCTGCCTGCCCTAAGTTTTATGTCTGCTACCAAATGTTTTCGACTGATGAAATTTTAAATGAATAAAGAAAATCAAAGGCTACACCAATTTTCAAAGCTTTCAAAGGGTGGAGGAAAAAACCAATCAATTCTCTCTCTTACTGCAGAAAATCTACTGGGAAAGAAACTGGGAAATTTATGTCCTCAAAAATCTTCAAGTATACCTGTGTATCACTGAGGTAAGATACTGCATGTAGCAAGAAACATGGAAATTTACTCATTAAATTCCCAAAAAAGTATGAAAACACATTCCAGGAATGCCTCTGCAGGGACAGAGCTTTTGTCAGATTACTCCAGCTGTCAAATTGTTCCTATACAAATAAGAACTTCCCTCAGTTTTCCTGCTGCACCTTCTTGCAATGGAAAATATAAACTGATCACTAAAATTATCTGCCTACCTTTTAGAGTCGGTTTCATTGAAGTCCCATAGGCAGGTGAGGTTCCTCCCCACTGGGCATGAAGAGACATTGGTGTAGGACACTGAGAGATGCAGGATGTTGCTCATATGGCCTTTATGTGCAAAACACACCTGCAAAAATGGGGAGAAGACTTTCACAAATCAAAACACCGGTAATTTATATATAATGTACTGGAAGATAAAGGAAGATACTCTATTTGAATTCTGGTTTAACACTGGGTGTTTGGCCTGGAGAAAACAAAACTCCAAGAAGACCTTAAAGCCTCTTCCAGTGCCTAAGGGGGCTCAAAGAGAGCTGGAGAGGGAACAGCTGTAGGAGACAGTTTGTGCCACCCAGGTGTGCCACACCGTGGCATCAAACTGACCCCTGGGGCTTCCCTGAGGTTTTGGGTTTATTCTTGTAATAGTTATAATAATAGTTATAATAANACAGCTGTAGGAGACAGTTTGTGCCACCCAGGTGTGCCACACCGTGGCAACAAACTGACCCCTGGGGCTTCCCTGAGGTTTTGGGTTTATTCTTGTAATAGTTATAATAATAGTTATAATAATTCAAAAGTAGGAGATGAGCAGGAAAGTGACCAATACTGGACCACCAAATAATAAAGGGGTTTTTTTCCTTTTGTCAAGAAGTGGTCATCCCTGCATCTTCCACCTTTCCCCAACACCATCCCACAGCAAAGGTTGTATGCCCAGGAACAGTTAACAGCCAGGTGTGTTAAACAATATCTGCTTCTCAGAGATACAAAACCACTCTCCCACCCAATAAAAGATGCTCTACTCTCTGATAAGACATGATTCTTTGAGGATTTGGGGGAATTCTAAGCAGACCAGACGACTTTATGTTGTTGATTAGGCTCTGAGCATTCAATGCCCAGTGCAAGCTGCTCATTAAGAACAGCCACTCATTAAGAGCAGCCACTCACATGTGTGTATTCAGTAAGGTCATATCTTGGTAGTGTTGATGGGGAAGTTTTCACCAGCTGGCTTGGTCTGTGGATGCTGAACCTCCCACAGAAAGGCTCTGTTCCACTGGCAGTGTGTCCTGTGGTGATGATGTTCTTCATATCTGACATACGAAAAACAAGACAACAGGAAATGAGAGGTTTCAAAGTGATTCAGAAGACACCAACACAGTCAAAATTCATGAAAATACAGAAAGAGGGTATCCAAAAATTGTCAAACAGTCCTACTCTAAGTATTCTCCTGCCAGCGGTTAAGAAATGTTTGTACAACACTCTCAGGCACAGATTCCTGGGGTTGTCCTGTACAGGGGCAGGAGTTGGATTTGATGATCCCTGTGAGTCCCTTCCAACCCTGGATATTCTATCACTATGATTATTATACTGATCATGATGTTTTTAATGCACACACATAATGAATAGATGATAAACATAAACATGAACTTATACCCACTAAAAGTGTAAATCTACTACCACTAACAGTTTAAAGAACATTTATGTCATAAAAGCGGATCAATTCTCACAAAAAATACTGCTTATCTGCCACAGAAATTCCCTACCTTCCTTCTCAAAACCATGGTGAAAAAGGATTTTAGCAGAAGTCGGCTCAGTTTCACATCCTACCGAAAGGAGTTCCTCTATTGCTGTTTGCACCTTTAAAAGAAATTACGAAAGTGAAAAGCAGTCAGTTACAATCATTTCAGCAGAGACTTCAACACACACATCATCACTTCATTTTCCACCAGCCAGGGATCGGTGGCACAGCAGCTCTGAACAAGCAGGTAGCCAAATATTAAAAGAATCAAAACGTTAAATAATAATATAACAAAATTTATCTCAACAGAGTGTAAACTTTCATGTCTGACAGCTTTCAGGGGTGCGAGACATCTCCAGTCTAGTGACTGTCACGGAGCCATCACTCAGGGTCACTTCAATATTGACAAACTGCCACATCAAGGGACTGTGTGCTGCTGAAGAAGCCAGAGCAATACAACACACATCTGGCATTAGAGAAGTCCAAGGATCTGGATCAATGCAAGTCCAAGGCATTTGGATGTTGTGATACGCTTAGAATACACCTGGGAGTCAATGCTCAAAAGAAAAATACTGCAAGACATTCTCAGTAAAAAAATCACACATTAAAATAAAATTATCCCTACATCACATAAACTTTATCTCAGCTTTTGGGCCAAATCTTAACTTCTGCCAAGCACCAGAACTCCACCAGTTCCATCCCAGCAGAGGACCCTGTCTGTGTTTAATGGCACCCACCTGGTGAGCTGTAGCATTTGTGGGGATCATTCTCAGTGTGTTATTCCAGGAGATACTGAAATAGCCTGTACCAAACACAGTCAGCATCTGGGGAAAAAAGAGAAGCAAATAAGGAAATGAAAACAGATGCAAAATGCATGAGACACACACACTTCCAACCTGGCATCTTCTACTGAGGAGGATTTTACAGCCAGCATTTTGGCTTTTTAAGCCTCTGTAAACCAGGGATCCCTTGCAAGAGTCACTTCAGCTACTCTTGAACTGCTCTTGTCCTACAAGGAACAGGATTCTTGGATTAACAGGAGCACAAGGAGTACATGACCTGTGCAGCTGCAAATGGTCCTTAAAGCTCCTGAGCTGCAGGAGTTTAACCATTAGGGAAAAACTTTGCTCATTCCTGAGGGTTTACACACACCCACTAACGTGTGTAAAAACCACAGACAACTTCAGCTCACGCTGCTCTTCTCATCAGCTGTCTTGGAAGGTGGAAAACAAGGTGGAAACACACATTTTTTCACACCCAGCACCAGCAAGGCAGTTGCAGGCAGCACTGACCTGCACTTCTGGAAGATGCAAGGCACGAGCCCGAATTTCGTGCCTCTCGATGTAGTAGTTGTTCACCACATGGGGGTTCAGCCACGTGTTGTGCATCTGGACTCCAACTCTCACCCCCTTGCTGGGTGTCTTTCCATGGTGCAGTGCTTCCAGGTAGTACCTTGAACCAGCAGTTAGCTCCAGTTTCGGGGATTTTGGCTGCCAAAGTTCACTCCAGTTCTTCACCCAGTTCTCAGACCACTCTGAACTGCCAGCAGGGAGAGAAGCAATTCTCACCTGTGTGCAGAACAACCGAATCACAGAATGGTGTGGATGGGAAGGGACCCTAAAAACCATCATCTTCCACCCACTGGCATGGGCAGGGACATCTTCCACTAGCCAGGTTGCTCAGACCCCCATCCAACCTGGCTTTGGACACTTCCAGGGATCCAGGGGCAGCCACAGCTTCTCTGGGCACCCTGTGCCAGGGCCTCCCCACCCTCAGAGTCAAAAATTTCTTCCCAATATCCAATCTAAACCTACTGTCTTTCAGTTTGAAGCCATTAAACCAGAGACCTCTCTCCAGCCCCAAAAATCTTTAGTCCAATGCCACAGCTCCAAAAATAAAAAGCAAACAATATATTTGTGTTTATAACTGATAGCTGTGGGTTGGTGGCTGACAAATTCCTTCCCATTATATAGGAAAAAGCCACAATCTGAAAGAGCTTTGGTTTAAGGTTCAATATCATAAAGAAGGTAATTCTTATGGCTTACCCTAGCACTAATAACAGTTCCCCAAAAAGCTTATCATATATGATTTCAGTTCAGACAGAAATGTGCTGAACTAACAAAAAAAAAGTCTTCTAGAAAAGACAATGCCTCTGGCTGCAAGAGTGAGTTTTTTATGAGCTAAACAACTGACAGGGCCAATGTAAAATACCAAATATAATCACACAGATTTCACTCTGCAATAGATTTATAAACCAATCCACAATGGGGAAATTCCTTCTTGTTATCACCTTAATTAAAACCCTTTTCATCCTCATTTTTCATTTTCATTTCATCTCATTTTTCTCTGCCAAGACTAATACCTTCTGCTCTGGATCTTGGGACAAACTTAAGTAGAGAGATGCCTGCCCATCTGCCTGAATCCAGAAGGTGTAATTGTTGGTCTGAGGAGCCACAAAAAATCCACGGAGTCTGGAGCTGAGCAAAAAGAGAACATCCATAATATACAAGAGTTACAGCAAAGAAAACCCCAAAACAGCAAACCATCCCCACACCCACCTTCACACGTACACGGACTAACAAGAAAACATCTTTAAACCAAGTTTTAACAAAACAAACCTTGTTATTTTAAAGCTGAAGTAACCTCAAAATGACCCAATTTCACAGCAAATGTCAACTATGCTTTACAAAACTTTCAAAAAGGAAAGAAAAAACAGCTCCATGAAACTAAGTATGATTTTATTGGTGGCCACTTTATTGCATTTCTTCTCAAACAAAGTCTTAACCCTGAACATGCAGGAAAAAGCCAAAACCACGCTCAGAATCAAACAACAAAACAGAGAAGTGGTAGAAAAATGTAAGAATTCACGCACATTGTACAGTTTTTGAAAGTCGTATCTGAAGAGGCAATGGGAACTAACACAGTTCAGGAATTTATTTATTTGTATTAACTCCACCTTTGCTGCCAACATCAGCTGAGAATCTGCCCCTTCACATCTGGCCAGAGTTCCAGCCCAAAACAGCCTCAAACTGGAGCTCCTCCTCTTTCCACAACAATTTTTTTGGTGGTATTTCAGCATATCTAGGCCAGGTAGAGCAGAAATACTGAGGGAAGGCAAAAGGAGGAAAAAATAAAGCACTTCACTGCATATTTTAAGCTTCAAAAGGACCTCGGAGCAAAGGGTTTGCTTTGATTTACAGGAGCTATGCAGTGAGGCTCTGCTATAAAGAGCTGTCAGGTGTTTTTGCTACACCTTACGCTGCTAAAGGTGATTGCCATGGCTTCGTCTCTTTTTAAGATTCCTGAGTACCTGAAGGACTTCTTTGCCCCAGACAGAAACCTTCCTGGGGAGCTGGCATTAGGTACAAACTGCCATCTGTATCCAGGACCTGCTTCTGTCAGATCAGAGGCATCATCCCAGACTTCAAAGAGAAGCCCTCTGTTTCCTAGAAAGTTAAAACAAAAGTATTCTCAGCAGCAGCCAGCAGAAATCCCAGAGCACATGCTGGAATCAGTGGTGTAGGAGGCAGGCCAGAGAGAAAATTTTAATAATAAATTGGTTCTGTTTGTGGGGTATTTTGCAGTCTAAGGCAGAACACAGATCTCGCCTAAGGGAATTTGTTTTACCTTGAAATCCTCCACCAGAAATAACAAAACTCTGCAGAGAGCAGAGCATCCAACCAGCTCACGTCTGCTCTTGCTGGAAAAGGCACTGCAGTGACCCACACTCAAAGTTAAGCCTCATTTTATGCACTACAGCATCCTACTGCAATGCTCCACTCAAGGAGTGCCCCAGAAGCCTCTGCAGTAACTCCAGTTCAGCCACCCTTCCTCTAAAGGAAGGATTATTATCCAGGAAGGGCCTATTATCCAGGTCTTTTTCCGCTCATTTTCCACAGCCCTGCAACCCAGCCTGACCATCTTCCCACCATCTCCTGTCTGCATGTGGTGGGCTGGGCTCTCCACCTTGCTTTTCCTGGCTGCAGAATCACTGAATGGTTTGGAAGGGACCATTCAAGTTTAACCAGTCCAAACCCCTGCCACGAGCAGGGACATCTCCAAGTAGAGCAGATTGGTCAGAGCTGCATCCAAACTGGCCTTGAATGTTTCCAGGAATGGAGCATCCACCACCTCTCTGGGCAACCTGTGCCATGGCCTCACCCCCCTCATTGCAATAAAACACCTTCCTTAGATCTAATTTAAATAGACACCCTTTTAATTTAAAACCATCACCCCCTGTCCTATCACTACAGTCCCTAAAGAAAGCTTAACCCCATATTTCTGAAAGGCCCCTTTAGGCACTGGAAGGGACTCTCAGGTCTCCCTGGAGCCTTGTCCTCTCCAGGCTGGACAAGCCCAGCTCTCTCATCTGTCTTTCCTCACAGCAGAGGTGCTCCAGCCCTTGGATTATTTGTAGCCCCCTTCCCTACCCAACCCCAAAAGAAACTGGTTCGATGTTGAAGCAGACAGCGTTTTGGAAAGCCCTGTTTCTTGACTGCATCCAGCCCCAAAGAGTTTCTGCCCTGCATTCCTGTGTGTCTTTGCTAATTTGGAGCTTCAGTTGAACATCTCACCTGGCTGGGGGGCACCAAGGCTCCTGCCCTCGCCGACAGGCTCAGTGGTGCATCGGATTTCCCGGGGAGAGACGTGCTTGACCTTACAGGGGACACCTGCCAGCAGGGAAAGGAGACAAATGTGCTGTGGGAAACTTGGAAACACAGCTGAGCCGCAGCACAAACCCAGCTTAGAGTCACGGAATGGTTTGGGTTGGAAGAGACCTTACAAACAAGTAGTGCCAAGCACCTTTCCACCAACAGGGACACCTTCCACTAGGCCAGGTTGCTCTGTTGGAGCTCCTTTAGGTACTGGAAAGTGCTCAAAGGTCTCCATGGAGCCTTCTTTTCTCCAGTCTGAGCAGCCCCATCTGTCTCAGCCTTTCCTTATAGTAGAGGTGTTCTATCCCTCTGATCACTTTTGTGTCCCTCCTCTGGACTCACTGGAACAGATTCGAGTTTTTCTCATGCTAAGGACCCTGGATGTGGCACTCTGGGTGGAGTCTCACCAGAGCAGAGGCAGAATCCCCTGCATCCACCTTGTTCCCAAACGGGATCCACACTTTGCTACAGCCCTGGGCTGGTACTACCAGCAAACAGAACAGTTCATGCCCACACTCAGAAAAACTGGACCTTCCTGGGGGTCAGTCCTACAATTCCCACACTGGTATCCCTGAACATCTCTCGGGTTTTGTGGTCAGGGCCAAACCGTAATTAAAAAAAAAAAAAACAACAACAAAAAACAAGAAAAAAAAAAAAAAACAAAAACAAAAACAAAAAAAAAACCAAAAAACCCCACATGCTGCTTCTCTTACCTGCAGCAGTGACCTGCACTGGCTCCTCAAAGAAATCCCCGGTGACAGTGAGGTCAGTGCCCCCTGCCAGGCTCCCTCCAGCTGGGAACACTGATAATACCTCTGCAAGGGAAGGAAAAGCAGGATCTGAGCACAAGCCTTGTGGAGTTTAATCCCAGCCCCATTTCTGGGAAAGCCTGCAGTGCACTTGCCCTGCTTCCAGCCAGAGCAGGTTCCTGTGAATGAAACCAGCATCTCACTGATGCCTTTTTCTGGCAGCCTCTGTGATGACACCAGGAATGAACAACATGGCTCATTTGGCCACATGACAGGGGAAACACTGCAATGCTTGGGCTGTTACTTAGCAGTGGCTGCATCTGTCATGCTCAGATTGCAAACTGCTCTGTTCTGTGCTATTAAAGAGCTCTGCAAAAAACAAACCAAAAAAAACCCCAGCAAAATTAAAACTGTTTTAATCCTTTTGACCTTCTCTGGCTCTCTTCTCAGTTTAGCCCTTCAGTTTAGATGTTACCACACCTTCCAATCATCCCTCACATTTTTGGGACAAATGGAGGGAGCTGAATATCTGAGTGTCCACATCATGACCATGAGATCCTTTCAGGATTTTATCTGTTACAATTGTCCCATTCCACAGGAAAATTATTTTTCTCTTTGATGACAATTACCCACTTTGCACTCATGTTGGAGTTTAACCTCCCAGTCATACTTGTATAGCTCTGAAAAAAAACAGACTAATAAGAAAAAGATGAGGGATTTTGGCCTATACCTGCATCATTTTTGTTAATTCATCTGGTATTGAAACACTAATTTTACAATATTGTCTACCTATTAGCACAGTACTATCTACTGGGCAGATCTAGCAGATCTTTCTGCTTTTGCTCTGCCCACAGCCAACTTCATGCTGAGTTACTTCATTTTACTCTATCTTAAACTGCAAATAAAGACATAAAATTACCCTTCTTAACAAAGCGTTGTCTACAACACAGCTTGAAAGGTCACATGAAGATTATTTTTAATGTACCTTAAATAATTTCTTAAACTAATGGTACAGCAATTTGCCATTCACCACTTATCCAGAATTTAATTCTTGGGGTAGCTGAACACCATCTCCTCCCTGTAGCTGATGTGGGAGTTCTCATCCTGAGGTCTGCACTTCCAAAATTTCAGTCTTACCAAAATACAGAGTGATTCAAGGGGGAAAAGCTTCTCTGTGAGCAACATCTCAAGTCTATAACTGATCTGACAGGACAAGGAACTGCACATAAATCCACTTATCTCGTCATTTTTGATCTGCAGCTTTTTGCTTAGTCAAGCCCATACGAGGGGAGTGGAACACCAAAATGAGGACAAAACAGGATTATATTCCTGGGAAAAGCAACAGTGAGAGGCCTTTTCTCAGACCACACTGGGACTGGTGGAAGACAGGGCAGGCAGCGAGGAGGTTCAGTGAGTACCTGGATGAGTCTGATACAAGAAAAGCTCCTGCTTGGCACTGATGAGCCAAGCACCTTTGTGCACTGCTGACCTGCAAGACAGAAAATGCCTGAGACATCCTGGGCCACGTAAACAAAATCAGACCTTCATTTGGTAGGGCTGAATACTCACTCTCCAGAGGAACAGTGGAACATTTCTGCAAGTTCCAACAACTCCTTTCACCAACCCATTGAGGCATTGTTTCATGAGACCCCCACTATATGGCTGAAACACTTTATTAGAAGTACTAACACATTGTAAAGTATGTTTTGACATGGTCAGAACCTATTTTCACCTCTTTTTATGGTTAATTTCTTTCCCATTTGGATGACTAGCAAGGTGAAAAGATTTAATTTAGCTAGGTTTAACAGATCACAGAATCACAGAATGGCTTGGGTGGGAAGGGGCCTTAAATATCACCTCATTCCATTCCCTGCCATGGGCAGGGACACCTTCCACTATCCCAGGTTGCTCCAAGCCCTGTCCAGCCTGGCCTTGAACACTTCCAGGGATCCAGGGGCAGCCACAGCTACCCTGGGCACCCTGTTCCAGGGCCTCCCCACCCTCACAGAGAAGGATTTTTCCCTAACATCCAATCTGAACCCATTCTCCTTCAGCCATTCCCCCTTGTCCAAGATAAGATGTCTTATGCTTTGGACACTGAGGGTAGAGTATAAAACACCAAAGTGGAAATACACTGGGGAGAAACATTCCTCCATTTCATTCCAAATCTGACAACCATCTTCTCAAGATAACAAGACCTTATTTCTAAGCAATGAAACACATGATTCAGGAAAGATATAATTCACTCATCTTGGACTCAAATGCAGCTCTATCCCCATGCAAAACCAGAGAAAAAGAGAGAAAATATTATTTTACTCACTTTCCTTTGTTAAACACCAAGAAGCTGACATTGTGGGACCCTGGCGGGGAGAAAAGTGATAATGCTTTAAGGCAGAGTATGGAGTGCATCCTCCCAAACCTTGTCCTGGTTCCCTAGGCCTGATTCTCCCTTCCTTACACTTTCCTTACAACAGTAAGCCAAGTCCATTTTACATTATTAACTCACAACATCTTTCCCAAACAGGAATGCTGGAGCTCAAAGCCTCCACAAGAAGTTAGAAGCTTCTTCAGAGTGCTTGGAAGTAATGAAAAAATTAAAGGGATCCAACCTGCTACCGGAGAGATTGTGAATAGAGGGGAACACCCAATTCATTCCTCTAATAAAGCACTAAAGGGAAGGCCCATCACAGACAAAAAGGATTAAAGCAGAAAACTGAGTAAGGGCCCCAAATTGCCCTGTTGGCTGTCAGCAATGTCCACATCATGTCATGGTTTCCCTTCATGTTCTCCCAGGCTGTGCAGAGGACACAAACCGTGGCAGGGGCTGTGCTGAAGGCTGGCAAGCCCTGATCTGAAACAGTTTTTACGGACTCAGCCTTCAGCCACATTCCAACTTTGGAGACAGAACGGAAACTCAAGACTGACACCCTCCCTCCATCCTCTGGAGTTTTGGGAATGACCGAAACCCATGGTTTTACCCCTTTTCACCCACCTATGTGGTTCCCTTCCACCTGGCACTGCAGGGTCCCCAGTCCATCCTTTGCCTGAATAGGGTAACTGTGGAGAGACAAAGGACTTCACTGAGCCTTGGGAGCAAAAAAAATGCAAAATATAGTAGAATCAACTAACCAATAAAAGATATGGGCTTATACACCCAAGAGAGTCATGGTTTGCTGTCTCTAGAAACATGGGAGTGAAGCAGGTGAGATGGGAGAGGAACAACCCAACTTCCCACTAATGATCAAGAGTTTAGCAGCTTAGGAGGATGTCTCCCAGCAGCAGTGCTCCAGCTTGGCTCCTTGACACCTATTCCTGAAGCTGATGCTCTTTGTGACCTTCAGAATCCCCATTTGAAATAAAAACTGAGCAGGCACAAGGGGAGGGTGAATAGAAGGACAAAACTCTTTCCCTCTACTTGCTCCTCTGCAGGTTCCTAAGTTGTAAGAAGGAGCAGGTAGCAATTAAAACAGATATGCTGGCATTGCATCAACCCTCTGGAGTCATGGAATAACACAATTCCCATCATCAACTCACATTCACATTTAAGTGGCTGAAGCTGCAGAAAGCCAGCAGCCCTCACCCACCCCATCACAGACCATAACTCCCCAGGGTTTCTCTCCACTTTAGGCCAAAGTAGAAGAGTTTCTGCAAAAGCCATGAAACTTTTTGTGCACAAGCTGTGCCGAGCCCTTGCACCAACACAAACCCAAAGTAAGTCAAGAACTGACGTGCTTCCGGCTCTCCTGTCAGCAAAAGAGCAGAGACTGATCCACCCATCTCCTTCTGATGTAAGAACAGCTGGCCTGGGCAAAAAACAAACAGGAAAGATATGAAGTGATGTAGGTGAAAA
>VYXC01004867.1:6312-29028 GCA_013397175.1 Platysteira castanea
TTTTCAGTGTGTCAGATTTGTCTGCCTGGGGGGAAAGGGCTTAGCAGGAATACTTACAGAGTACTCTCGAGAACTTCCTCTGCTTTGGAATTCACTATTTTTCTTGTTTCCTTTCCACTGGTGAACAACCCAGAGCTCTCAAATTATTTATAGATACTTTCCTATTGGGACTGTACAATCAGGATGCAAATGACTAAATGGTTGGGGGTTTGGTGGTTTGTTTTTTTTTTTTAATTTAATACAGTGTAGCTCTTCTTTATGGCTTCTGACAGCTTGGATTTTCAGATGGGACTAGATCCTGCATCTGCTTTGCCTTGGTTACATCAAGAACCCCCCACTGCAAGAAGCACCCCATGGGACAGTATGGGCATAACAATTCTGGCTTACTGGAGGTCTGGGCATGTGCCACAGTAATTCACCCTTCCTCTTACACAGGTTTAACTAAGAAAGGTCTCAGTCCCTTTCCTGCTTCAGCTTCAACGTTTTTTTTTCAAATTTTGTCTTTAAAATCTAGAGTCTTTAAAAGGAGAATAGATAAACACCTCCAGTAATTTTGGGCAATAATTTAACCCCTGTGCAGGACATATACTCCAGCCCATCCACAGCTTCCCAATGTCTGACTTGGCTTTTATCAGTTGTCCCATTTTACAACTGTATGAGCAAGTTGCTAAATGCTTCTGTTTCCCATCTGGTAAATCCTGGTTCCAGAAAAGCACAGCACGAGAAGCACAGTGCTGCATTCCTTGTCCTTTGGCCCCGCACAGGCAACATCCTGCCAGTGTGGGTACATGGTGGCCTCGGTGAACTGGCCAGCCTCCAAGCCAAGAGAGACTCAGGAAAGCTTTTGCAACATAAACCCAGCTAGCTGAAGGTAGCAGACTTTCAGAATGATTTTACACAAGTCACTTGGACATCTTTGTGACCATCCTGGACTGCCTTTCATAGCTGGTTTTTTATTACTTTTCTGATCTTCAAGAAGGGCCTGAGATTTTTTTTCTTTTTTCTCCAAAGACAAGTTCCTTTGCTCAAGGAAGTCTGTATTTCAGTCTTGTCTCCTAAAGAATTATTCTAGTCATGCAAAGGACATACTTACTTTGAAAGAGGCTTTTAAATATGTCTACCAGTACTTACTCCTGTACCTCAAAATATAAAAGATCCTCCTTTTCATGGAAAGGTCTGGGCATTAGATCATGCCCCTGACCCTTTTTTAACCATAGGAGAATCTGTGATGTACTCATGTAAGGAAAAAGAAAACTGAAGAAGAATAGTAGGATGATCCACTTAGTTCTGCCCTTTCCAAACTAACATCCGTGTAAGGTTCCTGTCTTTCATTTTACCATTAAATGTATCACAAGCTCTTTCGTCTGCGATCAGTATATTGCATTCAGCCAGTTTTGCTAAATGCTGGAAGTTATATCCATGACATAGGCATTTTATATCCTTCAAGCCAAGTCTCTGTTTCATAACATGCATGACAAAACCCCTCATCAACTATTGTTATGTTGACTTCAGCTGTGAGATCTCTGGAAATACAGTGGGAGCTGCTACCAGACAGGCTGAGCCATGCTAGGCAGTCCTGGAGGTATGAGGTGTAAACAAAAAAGAGTTTCTGTCTATTCATGGTTTTATCTTGCTACCTAATATTGACAAATCCTTCTTTCTTTTTTCCATTTTTTCCCTTTTTTTCTTGTCTTTTTCCCCCAGACTCTTTGCTACTTATAGTGGTAACTTAGATCTTTTTCAAGTTTGAAAACACAGGCTTTTGCAATAGATTGCTAGTTAAATCAAGATATTACTCTGATTTTCAAAGATTTGAGTGCACTTGGAAGAACACAGATTCAAAATAATTTTTTGTGAAGGAAGAAATTATGGAATTAAAACTTTACTTGAAATATAAATGTGAGTCTATTTTTAAACCGTATGAAATGTTGGTGTAGACATGACATCTAAGGACAGAGAGAAAAATAAAGGACAGCTGTAACACAGTTAGACACTAATAGTGTAAGACTTTCTCATATTGTGGCACCCAAAACTGCCCCCAGCACTCGAGGTGAGGCCGCCCCAGCTCAGAGCAGAGCAGGACAATCCCCTCCCTTGCCCGGCTGGTGATGCTGTGCCTGATGCCCCCCAGGACACACGTGGCCCTCCTGGCTGCCAGGGCACTGCTGACTCATGTTCTACTTGCCCTCGACCAGGACCCTCAGGTCTCTTTCTGTGGGGTTTCACTCCAGCCACTTATTCCCCAGTCTGTCCATACATCCATGGTTACCCAGTCCCAGACACTGTGAAATTCCAAAGTGGAGCAACAGAAAGAGCCAGAGTCCAGCGTAAAACCTTTACCTTGGGGCTCAGCAATGGAGAAATTGCTTTGCAAAACTCCTTGCTTGCCTGCATAATCATTGTGGGATACAGCACTTTATGGGTGACAGAAGTTCAGCTGGTACTTTCATCCTGCCTGTCCTGGAGCTGGGTACTCTCTGTGAAGAACTGCAGAGAAATTGAAGCCCTAAACACTAGAGCCCAGAGTGATAGACCTACAGGGTTTCTTTTCTCTGTGCACACATTGGCTCACTTTGTATATTAGGGTTCAGAATGATTTTTACTCTTTCTGTTTATCTCTGAGCACAAGGAGAGAGAGAAAAACTTACTTTTTACATGGCAGTGAGGATGTGTGATATGTGCCCCAGCATGTGGAGTACATGGGCCTGTGCTAATGTTAAATCCTACTTGCTCATCCTCTGTGACACTCTGATGCAGGTAGGGCAGATTTTCCCCTTTCTGAGAAATCAGCTTTCTTTACAACATGCCCTTTGTATATTTCACAGGTTCAAAAAACTTTGAAGAAGTTTACCAAGTGTAAAGATGTAAGAAAAAGTGAATATTAGAAATCATCTTGTTTGGGCTCCAGACACTCCCTGCTCATTGGGAGTAGGCAGAAGCTTCAAAAGATGGCTTTCACTAATCTTATAGTGGTTTCAAGCTACTGTAAATGCTAATGCCTATTTGCATTAGCTAATGCTACACAGGCAATGCCTATTTGTCCTGCACGCTACCTGTACCTTAATTGTGAAGACACTGTGCAAACAGAAAAGCCCTGTGATAAGCTCCTGACTATCTGAAAACATTAGATTTTAATTTAATTTAATCTAATCATCTCCTGCTGAACCCATCCTTCTTGCTTAAAGAGAGGCATGGCATGTGGCACAAGTTTAATATATGGATGTGCTTCTGTAGCAGATGGGATACATATGGAATTGCACAGTCTGCACTAGATCACAGAATCACAGAGTCAGAGAACATGCTGAGTTGAGAGGGATCCACAAGGATCATCGGGTCCAACTCCTGGCTCAGCATGGGACACCCCAAGAGTCACACCATGTGCCTGAGAGCATTGTACCAACACTTCCTGAACTCCTTCTGTCAGGCTGGTGCTGTGACTGCTGCCCTGGGGAGCCTGTTCCAGTGTCCAGTCACCTCCTCGGTGTAGATGGCCTGTCCTACAGCAAAGGAAGATGCAAAAAAGGGAAATGTCATAAGAGTCACACGACCCACAAAGAAAAATGTGCCTAGTATGTGCTAACCACTTTTACAGGATACATATGCAAAGCCAGCTTCCTCAAATCATTGGCTTTGGATGAAACTACCACATGCCAAGCAGAAGTACTGCTGTCAGTGCTTTCTGAAGGAAAAGGCAATGCTGAGAAGGCTGATCAGAGATACACCCTCAGAACCTCACTGGCAATCTAGTGGAAACAAGAGGCCAGATTTAGCTGACTTCAGGGCCTGCTCAGCTGATAGAATCAGAGGAAATTTCTGTGCAACATCAATGATCTTTACCATAGAGAGCTACTGCTGGCACATTTTAACCATGATGAAGCAAGTCAGAGACATATTTTGTCAGAAGACACCCCCAAGTGCCAGAGGTTAGGCACTACATGGAGGCTTTGTTGAGAAGCAGTTATGCAATATGTCAATTACCCTGTACAATTTTTTGTCCATGCTATACTGTAGGACTTTTTGCAGCGCCAAAATGAACTAATAGCATTCCACAATTTAAAAATATGGATTAATTTGAAAACCCCTCAAACCCCTATTGTTTTCTGAAATATAATTGGAAAAATGGAAGAAAGAGAAATGAGGCTTCAGGGAATTAAGTACTCAGAATCAATTCTAACATTTTAAGTGACTGTGTTTCAAACTAAACATATTCCTGATGATAGTACTAACACAGTACTAGTGTATCACTACACCTTTCAGCTGAAAAGTTGGCTTGTTTCATGCAGGGGCCTCTACAGCACACTGTACTTCGTGCAGGAGACCTGCACATGTACAGGACCTAGTTTGACTGAAAAGATCAGCTACTACTTTATTTTACACTTAGAAGAAAAATTATTGTGGATGAGCTCTACGGAGGAGCAAGTGCCTGCTCTGACCCCTTCAATAAGGAGTAAATCACCTCAACGTCCGCTTTGCTCCTCCTGTGCTTCTCCTCATGCTCCTCTTTCTCCCACCTTCTGTGCTTTCAGCGCAGCTGGTGCCAGTGCCTCCCCACTCTCTGCCGACCCTTCTGCCAGGGCCTGGACAAGAGGGTGAGGAGAAACAAGCCCTGAGGCACGGGCTCCCTCAGGAAGCCTGGAGGTTTCTGTCCAGGCCCTAGCGCCCTGCTGGGAATTGGAGCTGCTTGGGAATCCTGCAGGACAGTCAGGGAGACTTTACATGGAAGTCAAGCTGCTGCTGGAGGTGTTGGTTCAAGAAACTGTGCAGCAAGCATTGCTTCAAGATGTAACATGGTGGCAGAATTTGCTGAGGTGCTGTGCCAGGAAGAGCAGAAGAGACCACCCAGAGAGGAGGAGGTTCAAGTCACTGTGAGTAAACAGGATCATGTCAACAGTGCTTTCAGTACAAGATATAATCATCTCCAGCGATCAAAGTCCAGACCTGAAATAATCTGATTTGCCTGAAAGGATCCTGCTGGGTTTGACACCTACTGGAGGAGCCTGGTTGAAAAATTCTGTAAACATTGCTGGAAAATATTGTAAAGATTCCAGTAAATACTGGGGAGAGAAGGCACAGGGCACATCAGCTTTTTCCATGTTATCTGTTAGCAGGTCCCCTGCACCATCCAGCAGCAGGCCTGTACATTCTCCAATCTTCCTCTGACCCTTGGTTAAGTACCTGACTATTCAGAGTCCCCACAAATGGCTGCTCCAAAGAAGGACTCCTGCTCTGTGTTAGGGAATGGAAATCCCCTGCAAAGTGCAGCAGGAAAATATGCCATTCTATCTATGTAGAATTTGCTGCTGAAGTGAATAATGCAAGTGCCAAGCATGATACCTTATCCTCTCTTCTGGCTGCATATTGCTTCTGAGGTGGGCTGTTCTCAGAGGTTTGGATGCATCCAGTAAATTATTTTCATTTATTATGTATGCCTCGTGTATTGGACAGCCAACACCGCTCTGCCCTTTCCTGATAGTACCTGTGCCCTTTTTATGCAAAAAAACCCCCACACTGTGCCTCCGGTCATATGTATCTAATGAAAGGCTTTCAACTCCCTTCTAAGCTTCCTCAGCTACAAATTAGGACGCTCATCCTAAATGAAAGGATGAGAGAAGGATAATTCCTAAGCAGAAAGTAGCTGCAATATGCCAAATCTTGCTGACTTCCCCAGTTTGCTGCTCCTCCTCCACCCTCCCCGGCTCACACCTCCTCACCAACACAGGCAAAATACCCTGGAGGATATTTTTATGCATGTGAATATAGAGTCTATTTAACAGATGGATTTATTTCTGTGCCATTGAGTGAAAGCACTGCTGATGAAGGAGTCTGTATTCTTCCTCCCTCTTCTTAAGTGCAAAATTCAGCCCAGGAATTGCCAGTGGATCNGGGTCCAATGCATTTAGGTGGATGTAGGAGCAGAAGCTGCTAGGGAGCCCAGACTGCAGCAGTGACCTCCAGGCATTTGGGCACACAGAACCTACTTGTCAAGTCACTACTCAGAAAGGAGAGATTGACTCCACAGTCTGTCAGGAGCAGTTTTCTCATCCCATCTCTTTCCAGTTGGAAGAATCTGATCAATTAAACTGAGGTTTGGGAAACAGACTTTGAAGCAAACACGCAGGCTTCTTATGTTTGCATGCTCACTCACAGAGATGAGCATTGCTTGTGATGAGGGTTAATTCAGTGTCCTGGGTTAAGCCCAGGATCAAGCACCACACGGCCACTTGTTCAACATCCCCTCTAGCCCCCACCCCATCCCAGTGCAATGGGAAGGAGAATTAAAGTAAAACTTGTATGTTGAGATAGGAATGGTTTAATAATAGAAAAAAAAGTAAAATGCAGTAATAATGGTAGATAATAATGATAAATAAAAAGGAAAAAAGCAAGTGATGCAGAAATAATTACTCATAACCCACTTAGTGATGCTAGGCCCTGTTCCTGAACCCCAGTCAGTCCCCCTTTCTGGGTAATTCCCCCAGTTTACATACTGGGCCTGACATTCAATGGTGTGGAATGTCCCTTTGGGGAGGTCGGGCCACCTGTCCCAGCTGTGCTCCTTCCCAGTTTCTTTTGTGTATACCCTCACTGGCAGACCACGAGACAAGGAAAAAGGAGTCTTTGGCTTGGGATAAACACAGCTGAGCAAAACCCAAAACATCAGTGTGTTACCAACACCATTCTCATTCCGAATTCAAAACACAGCACTGTAGCAGCTGCTGAGAAGAAATTAACTGTACCCTAGGAGAGACCAGGACATAAGGCAAGGTCAGATTTGCTTTTTCTGTATAAGTGAATATCTGTAATAAGCATCATAAATGGTTTTTCGTTATATGTATTGTGAGTTTACACCAGTTGTCCTATTTTTGATAGGCATTTTTTTCAGGTGAGTTTAATAGGAACAAATAATGTCAGATCAAGACCATCCTGGAACAAGTTTCTTCCAAGAGACTGGTTAGCTGTTAGAGACAAACACAAAATGAAAAAATTGAAACAGTTTTAGAAAACAGAAATGGATTGCAACCTTGAGTTGCTGAAGTTAACTAGAAAACATGTACTGGGTAAATTAGGGGCCCCTTGTGTCTATATCTAGATAAGCTTTTACTACTCTGATGCAGTTAAAAAGCGTGGCTTACTGTTTGCCCTGTAGGAGTAACAGGTTTGACGTAATACGACTGCCTGGGAAATTAGTAATTCCTCCTCTTGCTGGTTCCTCCGGCTGGAGTGATGAAAGATGATGTTGGTAAAGCCAGAAAATACTGTATTTTTACTGAAGGAAACTTAAACCATGAGCACAATCAGTACTCTCCTGAGAAACTAACAAATTATTCTAGCTTTAATCTTTCAAGGTTTTCCAGATTTTATCTACTAACAGTTCAAATTACCCTAGTATGTAAAAAAGTAAAGTAAAAAAAGTAAAAAACTTTTTCCCAAAGTAAAAGACCAAGCAAGCAAACAAAAAAATTCTTAGAATTTCTGTGATCTATTACTATTTCACAGCTGATGTATTTTCTCATCTAAATTCCAATCTCATTTCTTTTTCCTCTTGGTCTTTATATGTTATAGAAGAGAGAAAAAAATTCACAATAAACTGTTTTACATCCTTTTATGTCCTTGTTTTTACTATATAAACACATACATCCTTTCATTAGAAATTATTAAACCTACGTTGTTCTGTATAACATAGGCAGCATTGTGACTTAGCTATAATACTTATATTTTTTTCAGTGTCAGTTGATGCACAAATGAGGTATTCTGTTTCTTAGCCTCCTGTCTACATTCCGCTGATGTTGCAGACTTCAGGATTGTTGGCATAATATATCTAGCTAAAATGACTTCATGTTACATTCTCTGATTTTGGTATTTTTAGAAAGGAGAAAAAAAAAGAATCCAGTGTTGCGGAAGCAAAATAGTTAATGTCTCACAGGCCTCTATAGGTCTCGCTACTTAAGACACATTTGCAGCTAAGGATCTTGCCAGTCAGCAGGACTTATTTACAAAGGAGTAGATTATTCATAAAAGGGGTAGATTATTTGCATATGGATGTACTGCATAGGCCCTACTTATCTGAAGTATTTAAATCTCTGTTGTTACCTACCATACCCTGCTTATCTGACACAGTTTTGATGAAGAATGTATAACCCACATGTCAGGTATTATCAGCTCTGTGTCTGACTCCTTTGGACAGAGTTCTTATCAGCAGCAGTGGTCACTCTGCCATTCTGTGTTCTCTCCTATAGCTGTAGTGATAAAATGCTTATGTTCTGATCAGATCTGATCTAAATTGTAAAGCAGTTTTCTCTGCAATAGAGACCCAAAAAACCTAAAAGAAAAAAGTACCGTCTCCTCTCCACTCACAGGGCCACCAAAGCCACCATGACTTCAAATTCTCCCTTCTGTGTATCCTCTTGGGACATATAAATAGTAAGAGGCCTGTAATGATAAGATCCCCTATACCACACTGTACTAACTTATAAATGGAACAGCTTTAATCTCTAAATAGCATTCTCCTCCCCACCACATCCTATGTGAGGAAGGAGGATGGCCATGTGATATGGTAAGTAATCTTATCTTTACTATATAGATCATATTACACTGTTGATCTCCAGGCAGAGTTTAGAGGGCCTCCGGCGACATTCTGAGCATCCCAAAACCTCTGTTGCAAACTGAATAAACAAATCACAATAATGTTGCGAAGTTCAAAGCAAGGTGGGGAGATTTTTTTACTTTGAAATAAAATTGATTCACTCATTTGCACACAAACTGTCATATCCACCTGTTCGAAAGCTGCTAAATGTGTATTCCCATGTAGTCTGGAGAGAATTAGCTGAGGTTAGACAGAGGGCAAGAGACTCAGCCTTTGATGGCCTGTTCACATTTCCAGAATTGTCACTGCCTGGGTGTCCTGAAAATCTGCAAGTGGATGTGAGCTTGATGAAGCTCTAGTGTGAGTGCCACCAGCAGCTGTCAGTCTCACAGCCATTTTACTGGCTTTGTCTTGTAGCCTTCCAGGGAGGCATGAGGTCTTATCCAGAGAATCCTCTTGCCACATATACCTGGAAATATTTGCCATAGTGACCTGATGGGGCTTTGGAACACATGGATAAGCCTAGGTGACTGGTGTGAAACACTGATAAGCACAAGAGAAGAGATAGAGAGGTGGTGTTGTCAGTGGCACTACAGTAACCCCAGACATGTGCTCTTGGGTCACAGTGCTCCTGGAGAGAGCACTGGGTGAGGATGGCCCATTCTGGTGTTACCTAGCGCTGGATAGTGGTGTCTCCGAGGTAACTGCTGTCACCAAGGGATGTACTGATGCTACCAGATGATGAATTGTTCACACCCAGTGAGCTAACACAATGCTTATTCTTGAAAATCCACTGGCCTGTGGAACTGCACAATGCCCATTGTGTAAGAACGAGCACTGGAAGTCCCACCAGCCCCAGTGTTCTGCCAACTTCACCTGGTCTCAGTCAGCCAGCTATAACTTTGGAGTTCCCCACCACTATGGACTACCAGAGGGACCCCTAGGACAGAAGAATGCATGCCTAAAGGGGAGGGAAATACGTTCATGATTTGGGGGGAATGATTATCATATGTATGTTTATTCTGGGACAATCAATGAATATGTATGTAAAATACAGCATGTAAGCAGAAACTTTCCTGTACTCATCATGCACAGTATTTGGAGGAGCTACCCCTCGTGCATCCAGCCAAGTAAAGAATATGTGCTTCTTAATGTATGTTGCTGTTAAGAAGTTTTTTATTTTTACTGAAGTTTTGGTAATGCTGAGATGTCCCCGAGTGACAGACTGTGATGTTGGCTAGTGACTTTCCCCAGGTGGTGGGTTATGACCTGACTGCTTTATCTGGGCACTGAGTCTCACCCAGTCAACTCATGCCTGGGCTCCAGCTAAGTCAGTTGTTGAGGTTTGGTGGGTTTAGAGTGTTGAGCAAGGCCTTTGGTGCCAGTGTTGTTTGAGGGGAGTTTTTTATTGCTGGTCTTAGTGTCCAACCCCAGATTCATCAGAGGAACTTCCTCAGCCTTGACAGGTTCAGGCAGCAGAGGCACCCAGGAGCTGCTCTCAGCAGCAGAAGTGAGCTGGAAGGGGAAATCACCTTGCAGAGCTGGGAGGGTTTATTTCTTGAGGGACCTGGGCACACCCACCCTTCCCCAGTGCAGATGATGCCTGCAGCACCTCTTCCCTTTCTAGTGGGACACCCGCTGCTGCAGCACTCAGCAGCTGCCAGCATCTCACAGCTCCCACCATCCCACCGCAGTAGAGAGCAGGACCATGGAGCTGGACAGCTGGTGTCCCATATGCCTGGACATCTGGGACAATGCTGCCCACCTGTGCATCCTGCAGTGGGCTGAGAGCATTCCTGAGTGCCCCCTCCACAAGATGGAGATCCTCTCCATTGTGTCCTTGGTGCAGATGGACCACGACTTTGAGGAACACGTTGTCACACCATCTGCAGTGTCATCAGTTGCTGGCCACCAGGCAGGAGGACCTCGTGGCCATCCAACTGCCCACAGACCTGCAGCAGCAGCACGACAGCCTGTGGAGTACCACCTGCCCAGGGCTCCTGTGGGTGGCCTCCAGCTACACACTTGGGCATCCATTTTCAGTGACCACCCAGCTCTCCTCCAGTCCCTTCCTCTCTGAGTATGTCAGAAACTGAGACCGACCTTTTAGAACTGATACTTGCACGTAGTGGAGGACTTTGTAAAGATCACCCTGCCCTGCTTTGGCTGAACACAGATTCCTTGGTCTAGCATCTGAGGTTCAGCCTCAAAAACCACACAGCAAGGTTTGTAGGGAACCTCATCAATGTCGCTGAGCAGCAGTGCAGTGGGGAGGCCCACCCTCTGCCAGACCTGGAGGATGGCCACGCTGCTGAGGAGCAGGAGGGCAGGCCCCGGATGTCCCCCATCCTTCTGCCTCACCTAAGGGGTCTCTCAGACCCAGCCCAACCCCTTCCAGCAGCCCTGCTGGAGCTGAAAAGAAGCACTCCATCACCTCAACTGCTGCTCTTCATGGGGATGCCCCCATTCTCACCTACAGGGAGAAGCAATAGCCTCATGAGGATCCAGGGCAGGCCATGCCAGGTCCCTCCAATCTCAGCTGGGACAAAGACCACTCACCTGGGGAACCAGCAGCTCCCAAGGCTCTTTCCCATCCTGCAAGAGGCCAACCCACCAGCAGTACTGGAAGAATGCCCCAAAAAATGATGAAAATGGAGCTGGGAGCTGGGCCAGCAACTGGGATATTTGCCAGTCCAGTCAATCAGAAGGCTCTCAGTAGTCTATCAAGGAAATTAAATGGATGAAAAATACAGAATCTTAGTATTATTAACAATGCTATTGGCGTTGTTGCTATCCCCGTCTGTGCTTTCTCGGCCTGTTCCTGGTGCGTGGCCTCTGCTTGGGATGAGTAGGGTGGGAGAAGGGGTGAGATGATGCAGCCCCAGGAGGTGCAGGACGTTAATGCTGATGGGTCCGTCTGTGTGTGCCAGGTACTATTTTATGCCAGGTCCCAGTTTGTTGTTCCCCCAAAGGCAAATGCTCCCCAGCTTCAGACCTGCACCTCTGCAGCTGGTCCCAGGAACATGTTCCCAGAGAGCAGTCTTCAGGGATAGCCTGTGTCGCAGTGCTAATCACTCCATGCTTGTCCTCATCCTCACCACACCTTCTGCCCGCACATCCCAGGGCTCTGCTCTCCTACCAGCCTGCATTGTTGGGTGCAAACTCGCTCTAGCAGCAACCAGATCCCTCCCACCCAGCCACAACTTGATGCTTCCCTCTGCATGCCCCCAGGGCCACAGAAAGTTCAGGACTTTCTGAAAGTTCTGGGCAGGAGCCCAGAAAGTTCAGCAAGGGAGAGCACAAAGTCCTGCCCCAGAGGAAGGCCCTCCCCAGGCACCTGCACATGCTGGTTTCCAGCAGGAAACCAGCTTTGCAGACAAAGCCCTGGGTGTCGCAGCAGTCACCAAGTTGATCATAAGCCAGCAATGTGCCCTTGTCACTAGTGGTGTTCTGGACTGCTTTAGGAGTTTTGCCAGCAGGACAAAGAAGCTGATCCTTCACCGGGAGCACTGTGTTCAGTTCTGAGGTCCCCAGTATGAGAGAGCTGCATGTGCTGGACAGAGTCCAGCAAAGGGCCATGAAGATCATCAGGGGACTGAAGCATCTCTCCTTGGAGGACAGGCTGAGGGAGCTGGGACTGTTCCACCTGGAGAATAGAAGGCTCAGAGATTATCTGATCAATGTGCTAAAAGACCTGAACCTAAAAGGTCCTAAAAGGGATGCTGCAAAGGAGATGGAGCCATGCTCTTTCCAGCAGTGTCCTGGGACAGGAGAAAGAATATTGAGGAACAGATTGTACATGATCTGGGTAAGTGGCCCTAGCTGTCTCTGCTGAACCAGACAGCCTTGACAAGATGAAATCCAAAGATCCTTTCCAAGCTCAACCTTTCTGTGATTCTGTGAAAGAATTTAAGTTATGTAAAGAATCTAGTCCAATAACCTCAGTTTGGATATATTAAATCAGAAAGTAAGGAAAGTAGCACAATTCTGTTTTGCTTACACTTGTTAGTCATCTGCAGGACACGTACTGGGATATATGACACAAGTCCAGCTTCCGCTACTAGATAAATTACTGAAATCTAGGACTGCTAGGAAAGACTCGTAACCGTTGTGCTTCAAAATAAATGTTTTCTTTCTCTTCTGCTGATCTTGTAATTCTTTTTCACCTGAAACTCTTCTGTCTTCTTCACCTTAATTTGTACTTCCCAGTGTTGCCCTTGTTTTCAATGATAAAACCCACCACCTTTAAAATAATTTATTCACAAGGCAACAAAACCAGCAACAAAATCACACAGCACTGCTTCTATTATTAGAAATAAATCAAATCTTCCCTTTGCTTGACCCTTACTCCAAGCTATTTTCTTCATGTTCTTCTTTTTCTCTAACAGATCGCTCATGTTTTCAGGCTATCCACTCCACATTAATCTTCTTCCCGTTACAGTATATTTAATCTTTTTCTCCAGTCAGGATGGTAGTCCAATTTTTCCATGAAGTGCCAGGGTACCATAAGACCAGCTCAAGATTATATCCTCCAAATGGAGTAAACAAAATAAAATATTTAGTATGTGAATGGAACAAAGTCCATAACCTTAAATAATGCATTCTAATCTAATTAAATAATGTAAGATATTATGTATTTACAAAAAAAAGAGAGAGAGAGAAAAAAGGTAATGGCATACAGATTTTCTGATAACTGAATACCATAATTATGCCCCAGGAAACATTCATACATATATAAAAGATATTTCTTATTAAAAAAAAAAAATTAAATACACAAGCAGGAATCAGGCAATCTATATGCATTTAACAATCTTTTAAAAAGCTGTTTAACTTGTTCTTTTGAGTTTCAGAAATTAGGAGGTTGGTCCACATGAATTAAACTGTCAGTCAACAGTGTGTATGTATTTTCATTAATGTAGTTTTACCTACTGCCTCAATCAAGTAGGCTCCCAATGCCACTTATTATAGTGTCCTTTTTCAGCATTTACATTGCATAACAAGAAAGTCCTCTGACATTTGTATGACTAAACTTAAAAAATGTGTTAATCATAAAAGGCTTTTGTTCCTATTGTAGAGACTACATGACAATGTCAGATAAATGTTACAGACATGTTTGTTGTGTACTGCATGTACTGTTCTTAAGAGCATATAGAAACATCATTAAGTTGCATCTATTGCACTGAAACAGTAATTTCAACAGATTAGTCCTTTCCCTCAATGCAACTCTGTCTTGCTGCTTATCATCCTCTTAAGCATATAAACCAGCAGTGCATAATTGATTTCTTCATCTTTTAACTATTAACTCTCAATACACCCAGCAAATACACTTTGTTCCAAAACACAATGTCCAATTCCCTTCCACTCACATGCTTCAAGATAGCTGCAAAGCAAGGAACTACAGAACCGGGGACCTGTGACATCCAGGAGACAGAAAAAGTCTTTACCTGTATGTCTGGGCACGCAGTCACCAGTGACACACTATAGGTGTGGAGCTTCAAGAGAACATCTGCTTGGACAAAACAAATGTTTTCAGACAACCCAAGCAACCTTCCTACGAGTGATACACAGAGGCAGAAAGGATCTAATTGAATACAGGACGTTAATCAAAGTACACAGAAAAAGGTTGGTAAGAAAATGTTTTCATTTATCATTCAGATGCTGGAAAAAGGGCAGAGTATAAACTCATTATAAATGTCTGCCTTTCTTTTAGAGATAATTTCTTATTATTTACATAAGACAATGTCCACTATAAGCATCTGAAGTCGATTCAGAGATATTCCTTTGTTTGCTTGCATTACAATTTTCTGAAGCTCTGCTTCAATTGGAGAAACATCTCAGTCTATTCCTACTAATTATATAGTATGGCAAGTTTCAAAACTCAGATTTTGCTGCCTATTGGTTAGATTGTTTTTAGCAAAGGTAGCATGTTGTTTTACTGAAAAAGCTGGCAGATTACTTAGAAAACAGAATTTTTACCTTAATTTTTGGTAAATGTTTGGGCTCCCTGTATTTAGAAAAATTTTCCCTGTTTGTCATTATTCATGTGATTGCCAGAAAATACTGAAAAACAGCCCATTGTGTATTTTGATACCACTGATTAGTTCCTTTTGAACTTTATTTTAAGTTTAATTTCTAAAGAGATAGTTAAGAATGCTTAATAAATACTTAAGATTATCAGTTTTCACTAAAACGAAATGTTTTCAATCCTTGTGATTGCAGAGGAACAGCGGGGGAAAAAAAAAAAGAAGAAGAAGAACAAAGCAGAGAGAGTAAGTAAACAAAACCCTGCATTTTCATGCTTTCTGACTCTATGGCACAAAAAAGCCATGATAAACCAAAACTAATGAGTTTGGTGACCCATTAATTAATAATGAATTCAACTGAAATTTTGTACTTTCAAATTTCAAAGCAGAGGTTACGTGACAATTGTTCAAAATACGAAGCCTTTTAAAATACAATTTCCACTTTGTGAAGCCCATATGAGGGAAAGTCTTGTAAGCACTTTTAAGGCCATTGAAATATTAACTGTGAGGGCAGTTAGAGAAAGGCTTTATTTCTCAGGTATTTCAGAGACATCTCAGATGCCTCAGAGAACTAGGGCATGAAGTAGACATAGAGGCCAACACATAGGGCTGTTTACATTCCCCTGGACTGGAGAACATTTCTGGATAGTTTCGCTGGCTCTTTAACTGACCAAATGATTCTTGTGCTATTGCTCTCTCCAGTACATTCCTTGCTTCCCAGAGTTACTCTACTTGTGCAATCAAAGCTATAGATATGTAGTAGCTCTGTGTCTGAGGTGGCAGCTCTGTTGTCCTGCTTTCCTTTTTTCTAAGGGAATAATGCCAGATCAGAGCCAGACAGTGAAAAAGGGAGTTTCAGCTGAGAAGAACCAGCAGTCAGTTTCCATTAGAATAATACTTCTTTGTCATAGAATGCTCTCAACAGATAAACAAAGACCAAGGACTGGGAATAACCAGACCATCCATTAAGGGCAAAGAAATTACTCAGTTATTTCAAGATAATTGTTCAAATGCACTTTCCAAGACTTCAGAGTAAATTTACCAGAGACAACACAAGAAAATATCCTAGAGCATCCAAGGCTGGATGGAGGTCTGAGCAACCTGGTCCGGTGGGAGGTGTCCCCATCCATGGTGGAGAGGTTGGAATTAGATGATGTTTGAGGTCACTTCCAACCCAAACCATTCTATGATTCTGTAATTTTTTATGGACTCATTGGTGTAAGTTTTTTTCTGACCATGCAGAGATAAAAAACAAATTCCACTTTGTGAAACTTGCTGAAAAGAATGCAAATAAGAGAAAACACAATCAGATTTCATACTTTGACAGATACCCTCTAAAAAAACCCCCAAATACCACAAAACAACCGAACAACCAAACCAGGCCAGAACTTGAAAGTAGCTCAGTAGCTACTTTGTAAGAAGAACACAAAGGATTTACTTAGACTGTTTTTCCTCCTTGAAAACAACTGGTTTGCATTTACAGCAAAATCAATACCTGTTTATCACAGTGTGGAAATATTATTTTTCAAAGTGCTTTGGATTCCTCTAAATTTGAGAAAATATTTCATTGTTCTGAGCAGCCCCTTCATTTGGAGTGTAGTCTAAATTTCTGTGTATGTACTTTTTGTGAATGTTTTGAAGAAACCTTATGAGCAATAATCAAAAGCAAGCTAAGTTGTATTGCCAGGATACTGCAGTCAAAAGCAAGTATCAGGCTTGTCATTCCAGGCATACGGCAGGTGACAACAGTATGGTTTCTGCACTGCAGCTGGCTGTAGGACTGTAGTCATCTCTCAGAGAGATGTATGGTCTTTCTCAATAGTCACTCTTTCCTAAAATTCCCTCCTTCTCTATATAGCCCACATTTTCCCTTTAATTTTCTTTGTTTTCTGCTCCATAAACAGTATTTTGCTCAAACAATTCTAGAACAAGGATTGGTGGGCCTTTCCAATCACATTCAAGTGTGAAAAGCATGAACAAAACTTACCCTGACACAGGACTGTATTTTTTTCCTGTAGCCTGCTCTTTCCCCTGTTTTAGTCTATTTTGTGTTCTCACTTATCACCATGGCTGTTTTTGACAATAGAAGTAATGTAAGAATGTTAAAAGAAAGCTTGGGTGGAGCCTAGTCTAACATCATCATCCCTTTTGTTTATTTTCTGTTAAGATTATGTCTATGTGTTTATTGGTTCAGTCCATTAAGTCTGCCAATTTGACTTTGCCCAGAACTAAACTTACTGTTTGAATTTTTAGTGAATCTTGCGTGCTTGCATGTGGCAAAGAAAGCTGAGCAAAGGTTTCCGAATCATAGACAAGGAGAATTTAATAGTCATGACACTCAGGATGTCTTCTGTTTGTGCTCTTGGCTGTTAAACAATAACATTCTGAGAAAGGCAGAAAGTCAGTAAGGGAGCCGTATGAGGTGAAACACAGGGTCTTTTCTTGGCACATCTATTTTAAGTCTGAACTTACAGCTACTTTCATTTTTTCTTAACATATAAAGATGAAACAATTGGCCTGGTAGGTGACACAACGTAATTAAGGAGAATTGACAGATTTCAAGGTAACTAAGAATGTCTCTTTACAACTTAAAGACTTCAGAAATTGATGGGTTTAAAATTTTTGTTTAGGACTTTAAAACATTGTGCATTACATGCACTAACTTCATTTGTATGCTTACATGCAATTAATACCAGGATGCCTTAATTTTTAAGCTCCTCTTTTACCGATATATTTCATGTGCTTTGTGGTACATACAAGATCTTGTTTTCTGCAAGAATTCAACTGAATTTTACAAATATGTTCACCGAATATTGTTAAAAATGTAATCAAGCTTGGAATATACCCAAAATATACCCAAAGTACAGCTTGTCAGTAAGAAACTTCTAAACTACAGAGTGGAGGCCACCCTATTCAGAAAAGCTTATCAGACTACTGAAGTGTTCCTGAATCCTAGATTGTCACATAAGATGTTTCAAATATTTGTAGTAATCATGGCTGAAACTTTAAAAAAAAGACTGGTCACTGCTACATATATTATGTTGTAGGGATCTTGCATGATCTTCACAAATCCTCCCCTATGACCATTTGAAAATATGACTAGTAATTTTTGTCTGAAATATATTATAGAAGTTAATAATTGTTATGCTATAAAGGTTGTTTTCTAAACCTCTGTGTGTGCTTGTGAATGATTTTGTTTGAGACCGCAGGATGCTATTGTAAACAATGTAAATAATATAAATATTGCAAAGTTATTAATCATCACTTACTGCAAATGCCAGAAAATCCTATGGTGAAAACTGGATACTTCAGAGGATGCAGAAGTTTCATAGTATGTTGCCTGAAATTTGTGTATGTTCATAATACTGTTCTAAACTTTGGTCTCAAATGGTCTCAAATTCTATTGTACCAAGAAAACCAAATTAGACAGCAAAGAACATTTGATGCATCTTAACAGATGCATTGTACAGAGCATACTTTCATATTATACATATGGTAGTATATGCTTGATTTGTGTGTTTCCATCTTTTTTTAGGGTTTGCCATGGTATGGTAAAAAATCTACACATACTTTTGATTACAAGTTAAAAATCCTGCACAATCTTTTTTTTAACTCTTAACTCCCTTTTTCTTTTTTGTACTCTCGTGGGTCTTTTTATTCTAGTAAACACCAACAAGGCATTTTTAACAGTCCTTAAATTAATTGGTGGAATTATAATTAGCTTATTTACTTCCAGTTTCTGTCTTAAAACTTGGTGTAAATTATTATAATGCATGTATTTTATATGTCTGAGATTACTAAATCTATTATTGCCCCCCTCCAAGCATGCTATGCACGTGGCTTTCGACGATTGCCGGAGGAATAGTGGTGCTGTGTGTCTCTCTGAAGATCTTCCTCCCCTATTTCTGGGAAGATCTAATCTATTTCTTGAGGCAGAAGACGTTAAAGGCAACAGTAAAAAAATGGGCAAGAAGTGGAATTCTCTCCATAATTGACCTGTTCATG
Organism: Platysteira castanea; assembly: GCA_013397175.1. Taxonomy (NCBI): domain Eukaryota; kingdom Metazoa; phylum Chordata; class Aves; order Passeriformes; genus Platysteira; species Platysteira castanea. Next base: position 24,922 of record VYXC01004867.1, read on the forward strand.
AAGAGAGTGGAAAAAATTCCCCACAAGCCATTCCTTATCTATGAAGGGACCGTGTACACTTACCAGGATGTGGACAGGAGAAGTAACAGGGTAGCACAGGTCTTCCTACACTATGGGAATCTGAAAACGGGCGACACTGTGGCCCTGCTGATGGGTAATGGACCCGACTTCATCCATGTTTGGTTTGGGCTGGCCAAGATGGGCTTCATTGTGGCCTTTCTCAACATCAATATCCACTCAAGGTCTCTCCTGCACTGCATTAATACATGTGGAGCAAAAGCACTGGTCATAGGAGAAGGTAAGTTCTGTGTTCTGTTTCACTTACTGCTCACTTTCTACTGTTTCCTGCTTTTATCAAAAACAGAAAATCAAAACCCTTCAAAGCTGCAAGCTCTATATATACACATGCTTAAAAGGAGGACAGAAAGGAGGGGGGAAAGGAGGGGAAGAGATAGTGTTGTCTAAAAAGGAGAGAAAAGAGATCATGTTTAAATTTCAAGGGTATAAGCACAAAATAAGCCCCATGCAATTAATTAGTAGAATAAAAAGTTTTAATCTGAAACTCTCTAAGTACTGGACAAGGTACCAGCAGCAATAATCATGCATCAGCAAGAAAACAGCCTTGGGAGATACTTTAGCATAGTTTCATTTCCATTCTTATTTATTGATTTTTGTAGCTTATATAAAACTTCAATGACTACAGGAAGAAACAGATTCCCTTTGTAGTCGTGATTTCCTTCAGCTCAAAATTTCTGCATAAAAATTTATGTTACTTTACAACTACTTTAAAGTAGTGAACCCAAGGTAGCATTGCTTGGAGCAAAGATTACAGCATGGTGAGCTGTAGTTTTGCCCCTGTTCATGGCATATTAAGCAAATTATTTAACTTTCTACTTGTGTATTCCTATCTTTTGTACAAGTTGGCAATACTACCTTAATTCGATATGAAACCATGAGGGCTTGTTATTTGGTATGTGCACCAAGCTTTAAAACAAATGTTATAAATAATAGTGATTAAATTAAATCCTATGTATTAGCATCACCAACTAAGTTCATAGTGTTTTACCAATTACAGTTAAAGCCACATGAGAAATATAGGGAAATTAAAAATATATATATTTTTTTTTACTGTACAGTAGAGCCCTCGTTTGGCTGCAGTAGGTTTATACAGTGGTATAATGCTGGTAATCAGGTCTGTAGTTGTACTTATTCTAATAATTTAGCATGGGTTTGGGGTTTTTTGGGGGGGTTTTTTGGTTTTTTGGGGTTTTTTGGTTTTGTTTTTTTGGTGTTTTTTTGTTTGTTTGGTTGGTGTTTTTGCAGATTGTTTGGGATCAATAGAGAAAGAATTCATTTTGAATCTCCTGGAAAATAATGTTGCTGTCTGGCTGATGAGCACCAGTTCTCCTTTCCAGCATGTTCACACTCTACCAGACAAACTAGACAAGGTGCCTGATAACCCTGTTCCAGCTCATCTTAGAGCTGTCACTGACACAAGAAACACAGCTCTGTATATCTTCACATCGGGAAGTACAGGTGAGGATGTGCACTAATAAAGTACAGCTGCAGCTCTGAAAATTAAGGCAGTATAAATTTAGCAACAAGACACAAAAAGACAGAACTTGAATTTCTAAGTCAAGACAGGAAGGAATTAATTTATTTGGAAGCATAGTACACTTTAAACTATTTTTTTGCCAGTGCATAACAAGGGTGTAATTCCAGTTACTGAACTTTTGCATAGATACTCCATGGCTGAAATTGGTTTCTTGAATATAAAGCAAATAAAGTCAGTCTCTAAGTGTTGCTCAGAAAGGAAAAATGCTGGAACCTCCACTTTCGATTCTGATAAAGGGAGTTATTTGTAGAGTGGAATAAAAGGGAAATCTACCCACTAGATAATCCAAACAACTTTGGAAGTTATTTCTATTGCAGATAGAAGCTGAGAGACACAGTGGCTCTTGAGAAGTTTTCCCATTCTTGCTTTCTGGCAGGGGAACCCTGTCTGCATAGTTGGCCCGCACACACCTGTGAAGGGCATGGACTTCGTCCTCCAGACAAAACAGACATGGAAGTGGGGTGGAACTACATTATCTTCAAGGTCTCTTCCAACCCTAACCACTCTATAATTCTATGATTGAGTACCTTTACAGGCAGAAAGAGTGAAGGAGTTGAGAGATTAAGGAGATATACTCATGAGGTAAACAGTGAAGGACAGGACGAAGACTCAGAAGAAAAGACAATTCTCCCTGTACATTCCCAAGATAATTCCACTTAAAGAAAAATTATTAATGCACGCAGTACATTTATAGTTATTTGCTCTTTCCCTTTGACAGGTTTCCCAAAAGCTGCTATCATCACTCATCTAAGAACTCTGGTTGCCTCCTTAGCATTTGCTCAGTGTGGCGCTGTTTCTCGGGATATTATGTATGTCACTCTTCCCTTGTACCACATCAGTGCTTCTCTTCTTGGCATCAGTGGATGCATTCAGTTAGGTAATATTTACCTTCTAGTGAAGTTTCATTAACTTGACAAGGCTATAACATGTTAGTATGTGGTGAGTAACTGCTTGGTAGCTCAAGTACTACATTTACCAAGAAGCTTTTGTAAGTTTATAATTTTTATCACCTCTCCCATTTGCAGACAATATCTAAGGTATATACATAGTTTTTGAATCGTAGAACAGACACCAATTGCTGTATAAACGCAATTTAAAATGACTTGAGGCCTGTATATTGTTAGCACCACTGCTCATATTCTGTAGGTTTAACCCAAAATCCTATTTGTATCCTACGCCAAAAGTCTGTAAGGGCATTCACACAGGCTTGATTTTTAGTGTCAGAAGGTACATATGCATTGTGGAAGCCTAACTTCCAGAATAAGATTGATTAAATGTGTTTCGGAGCTTTATCAGTCACTTATTTGAGTCATACCTACAGAGCTAGATTCACCATATTAAAGTGAAAAAAAAGAAGAAGGACAAAACTCCTCTTCTAAATCTGCTAATGGGAGCTATTTGTAGAGAGCTAGCAACCAGATATTTTTCAGGTATGTCCTTTTTTTCTGTCCTTAGAGTCTTGTCCAAATGCTGGGTTTTGGCATCCTAGGTATGTAAGTGAAGAGTATTGAAAGACATTTCAGTGTTTTGTTTATTCAGGAGCAAGACAGGCAGGCATGCTGGCTTACAGCAACTGCTGACAAGACTGCTTCTGCCTAACAGAAACACAAAAGGGATGGGAAAACTAGTGTATGAAGAGGTTTGAGGCTGTGAATTTTCTCAGAACAGAAAATGTAGGTAACAACTTTCTTAGGTGTTCAGATAAAGACTTGGGAGCCTGGGGTTTGAATGACAAAACTTTGAGGAGGGTGAGGCTGAAGAGCTCTGAGAGGCTTCAAGATCAGGGAGGAACAGGCAAGCTGGAAACAAGTGGACTAGAAAGGATTCAAAGGCCCTGGGAAGCTTCATGAGGGACAAACAGGACTTGGGCAAAAAGGAATTTTCGAAAGGATAGAAACAGGGAAATTTGTAAATTCTTGACTGACAGCATTTAGAAAGGGATGGAGTGGCAGACATGAGAAGTGTAGAATGAGGTGGCTTCTGGAATGGAAAGCTCTGAAGGAACAGCAGGGTCCTAGAAACAAAAAAAGTGTTGATTCTCAGCTGCCAAAGAAGAGAAAAAGGGGAGTGAAATGGAAACAACAAAGACTGACCCCATTCACTTTCCACCACTTGTCACACAAATAGAGAAGCTACCATTTCCCCATTGTAAGCTCTTTTTTCCCCAGAGTTACACCAGTTCATGAGTTCATGATCTTATCAGAAACAAAATGTTTAGGTTGTGACCTATTCCTAACAATGGGAGATGATTAAAAGATTTGCTTCTGTTGCTTCTGCTACACTAAGTTTTTCATTACTACTCAGAAAAAGAAGGAAGGCTTAATTGTACAAGTTACCTTTAACAGAAAGATCTTGCTGGAAATGGCTTACAATTTATTTAATTCGCTGAATTTATCGTTAACTGAATTAAGAAAATGGCAAATTTTTTTTGTTGTTGTTTGTTTGTTTTGTTTTGTTTTGTTTTGTTGTTTTGGGGGGGGGGGGGGTTTGTT
>VYXC01004867.1:34688-62560 GCA_013397175.1 Platysteira castanea
ATACAGTAATGGCCAGATATGTTGTGCTCTGAGGTCAGACGTTTAAAGACACTTTCTAAATTTCAGGTTTAAAATTCTGAGAAAAGAACAATACAATTTCAATACTGATCATATTTTTATATATAGCGACAAAACCAGATTTATCTATTTAATACTTAGAGTTGCACAGACTTTCTGAGCTCCCACTTAGAAGGGAATACTCCATCTCAAAGAGCTGAAGCTCCCAGAAAATAGGATAGCCTCCAAGCTGAGATTATCTCTCAGAAAAATCCTGAAAACTGAGTCTCACAAAAGACAGCACCACATTTTACTGAAGCCACGTTAAATATCCACGTGCCTCTGTACACATAGGTGAATCCATCTGTGTCAAAGTTAGCAGCTCTGGGGAAAAGGTTTTTAACATCACTTGTTTTAGTATGTAAATATAATAATCATTCAGTTTAAATTCCTGAAGGTAAAAGAGAGGCTTGTACAGATGACCTAAATTATACTAGGTCATGATAATGTCAGATCTCAATGACATACAGTAGTGTTGGTCATCAAATCAGAAATTATTGCTTATCTTTGATAATATAATACGGTATAATATAATATAATATGGTATAATGTAACATAATATAACATAACATAACATAACATAACATATTCTGGTAGTAGTACTGGAAACAAAAGTACCAATCTTCTATTATTTCCGATAATATGGGATTTGCTGATAATAGCCAAATCAAGAAAAAGATGTTTTTTTTCTTAGAAAGACCTGGCTTCCTCACTAATGTTACATTAGAAACTGGACAAAAAACCCATTGGTTTCTCAGTGAAATTAATAAAATTCCCAGTTTCATGACACAACTAGAAAAATTTTGCAGGTTGTTACACATATTTTTTAGATAATTCTGAAGCTTTCACTTGATGCAGTGTGAGACAGTAATGACAGTAAATTCACAAACTGGACTAGAGAGTCCTCCTGTAAAACTGACTTGAGGTTAGAGCAATTCCTTTTTTAAATTCAACATTTTTGTTAGGTTGTTCTTTTGTTTTAAATCATGCATCATATTTGCAGCAATGCCAGCTCCTCTTCTGAAAGGTAGTATGAGCTTTCATTCCATTTTCCACACTGAGTATTCAAAACAAGGAAGAGGATTTAATTTAAGAGGCAGAAATACAGCTATGAAGAAAATTATTTGTTTGAAAACATCTCCTTACATCTGCTGAAGGAATAAAATAATAGTCTTTTGAAGGTGGAATTATCTTTTAACCTCGGGAACACACTGAGAAAAAAGCCAGTACTTACCACAGATATAGAATAATAAAAAGTCATGTTTAAAGGCTATTCTGAATCAATGCCAGTGAAGTTAATGGAAGTTTTCCCCTTGTTATAATTAGGACCTAGACAGTCAGCAACAAGGACTGATGCCCGGTAGGGATGTGCTTCAGACCCCTGGGACTTCTTGATGGTGCAGGTGCAGACACATTGTGGCTTACAACTTGTGTTGTCACACCAGCACACCAGTGCTAGGGCAGTAGCAACCCTATCGTCTGGAAAACCTCAAAGCACAAGATCTTAGGTACTACACATTTTGCCTCTACATGTGTTGTTTGACTACCATCACCCTTTTCAAAGGACAGATAAGTCATCTTTTCAACGGCTAAAGGCTTTTACTAGATAAGTGATGTACAACTTACTCCAAAAATCTCTTCCCTGTGGTCCAGCTGTTTGGAACAGAAGGAAGAAAAACTATGTTCCCTTTTCCACTCATGTTTCTTCTGTTCAGGAAATAGCTAAGGAAATGCAGCAATAAGATGAATAGAAGACATGTGGCTTTCCAAAGGATTTTTAATATGATAATTTTTGCTCCTAATAGCTCACTCTATATATGCTTCTTTGCATGCCCTTTTCATGGCCTGCAGGTAAACCTGGTCTTCTAGTTGTTCAAGTTACTGAGGATGCCCCATTTTCTGGATACATTGGAAATAAAGAAGCCTCAGAGAAGAAACTCCTGCGTAATGTGTTTGTGGAAGGAGATGTGTATCTTGACACAGGAGACCTCCTAGTGATGGATGAGGATGGGTTCCTCTACTTCACTGACCGGGTGGGAGACACTTTCAGGTATAGCAAAAAGAGTAAATCCAGGGAGCTTGGAAGAAATCACACATACACAGGACTGGATGACACTGGTCAGACTCAAACCTGATGAATGTCAATTTTGTTTAAAAAAACCCACGAAGGACAGGAATCAAGTTCACCATAGTTCACTCCCACATAATAGAATTTTTCAAATTTGGCACTTCTCATATTGCTGGGATCTCAAATGAGGTGGCACCAAACCAGAAAAGGGTTTGTCTATCTACATTCTTCAGTTCAGAATAATGATAGGCCATATTAAAAGTACTCTTCCATCACATATAGAACAAAAACATGTAAGTTAACCTCTATATTAATACGAGAAATATTTTCAACAGGTGGAAAGGAGAAAATGTTGCCACTTTAGAAGTTGCAGAGATCATTGGTATGATGGATTTTGTCCAAGAAGTTAACGTCTATGGTGTAAGCATAAAAAGTAAGACATTCCCTATAGTTTGAGAATATAAAATGAAAATAGTAATTTCCTACTGTAACTTTTCTGTTCTTGCAACTGAATGTACAGATACATGTAAGGATATAAGTGGTCTCAGCTTGGAAATTCAGGCTTTTCTACAGTGTTATGAAATTTCAGTTCCAATATAATGCTGTAATTAATAAACATGACATGCTGAAATTTTGTAATGAATGGAAGAAACATTGGGATAAATTAAAATTTCTAACACCTAAGTGAGAAATACAAATTGAGAAATACAAAGCTATGAACAACACAAGACTTCTCTTAGGCTTTCCTCTGAAAAAATGGTAAAACAGTATATTAAAAGATGACATGCCTGAAACCATTATCTTATGAGTACCATCCAAGAACATACATATTTTTTCAAAATTTGAATGTTCTCAATCATATATGATGCTTCATAGAAATATACAATACCATACTGAAAAGCTGTAGGCAACTAAATTACAAGATGAGGTAGAAAATTTCTCAGAAGATGCATTCATGGAAGAAACAGGTTGAGGAAGACAAACCTTTTGTGGTGCTAACTGTTCATTGTTTCCTTTGAAGGCAAATAAAGGACAAATGAAGTCTAGTATTAAAAGAAACCATTCACATGAAGAAGAAGCTCTTAGGAGACAGCACTGAGAGACGGGAAACAGTGGGTTCAAAAAAAGAGGATACATAAAAATAAAATTAAAAGGCCATCATCTGAATGGTTGATCAGCAGGTGGCAGTCATGCAGTGCATGCAAAGAAAACTGTAGTCTAATGTTCAAAGCATCTCTCATTAACATCTACAGTTGGAGCTGACAGGAACTCCTTGAAACGGTTATTGCTACCTCAGGCAGTAAATAGCACATAAAAAAATGCCTCAAGAATCACATCAATTTTTTGTCGTAGTGTCAATAAAATCCTGATAGCACGGTCTTTCATATTTCTATATTGACCTCAGTCTCAATTATTGCCAAAACAAACTTTACAGCATATCACCAGTTCAGTAACTGCAGATTCATTTTCAGGAAAAGGAATGCCCATATTTTTTCTTGCCAGTGCTTTTAGGCACACCTCAAGGCTGCTCTTTTTTTCTGAGCAGACTTAACTGTGGCAGCTTTGATTTATACCAACTTAAATACTTTCTCCCCTTAGAATTTTCAGCTGTGTTTCAATAAATAGAATGCAGGAACTATATCTTTTACATATATTTGCAAAGGATTTTGTTTCTGTTTGCATCTCAAACATAATTTGATGCCTGTAATTTACTAGGAGCTGGTTACCCTTTTTTTCCACAAATTTTTCTGTGGAATAGAGTGCAAAGCACTCAGCACTGCTTATACAGTGTATAATAGGTACTTGACTTTATATAGAACAAGTACAGTCTCATACCTGTCTATGTCCATCTATTGCATTAATCTTTGTGTAAGGGCATTCAGCGGTTTTTTTAATTAATAGTCCCTCTGATTTAATTAGGCCACTATGCTACCAGTGTTCAGATAGGAATAAAACCTAGCAGGCAGCTTCCAGCTACAGAGAATTCCTAATAAAAAGACATTGTTGACATTTTAAAATTGAATAAATGCACTGAAAGTAACTTTTAAAGTCTTCCAATACCATGTATTGTAAATAAAATATCATGTACTATATAAATAAAATATCATATACTTTATACTCAGTGATGTCTGAGAAAAAAGGATGGATATTTCACAATATCAACTTATTTGTTCTGACTAATACTAAATCCCCCCAAATGTCATAAAACATTCTCATACACTCTTATTTGTCATACTATTTTTCCATGTTTTTAGATTATGAAGGAAGAACAGGGATGGCAGCTATTGTGCTTAAACGTTACCACACCTTTAATGGAGAAAGACTTTATAAGCATGTTGTGGACTTCCTTCCAAGTTATGCCCAACCACGGTTTGTGAGAATCATGGTAAGACAATCATCAGTTGTCTCCCACTTGTATTTATCTTCTATCTGACTTGAAAACTGGTCTCTGCAATCATGTAATGCAGAATGCATTTTACAAACTGTTTGAATAATTGAAAACAAAAGGTAATACTAGCCTGAATTACTGTCCCAATTATTGTTATGATGATGAATTTTAGGAAATATATGGTGAATGAAACTTCTATTTTGCTTTAAGGGTCCATACATACCTAAGAATCTTAAATGTTGGCTGTTGGATTTTGCTTCAAAGTTCCTCATCTTAAACCAGTGTTTTCTTCTAGTCAACAGAAGACTAAGCAAACACATGTATAGTATAACACGTAACAGTTTCTTCTTATAAAAGGATGACACGATCCATTTCGAACCTTTCCTGATGTGGTTGTTCTTGAAGTGATTATTATTCACTGTTACTGACAAGGCACCAAAGAAATACCAGATTATTTGCAATAGACAGTAAGATGAAAGTTTTACAGAGAACATTTCCTAATATGAGAATTAAAGTGCACCCGTATTTTTTAAAGTACAAAAGCAGAACTGGGATATAATTCTTTTTTAATGTCCACTTTAAAATTGCAAGGATTACACCCCTTGTGAGCTCCCCACAGGATGATCTACAGGCAAGAGAGACTGCAAAGAGCAGGAAAGGGCTCCACATTATACCTTCTGAAAGTTTGTAGCTCACAGTTTTGTACTGTTAAGGGATGATCAGAGGCATTTGGCAGTTTTGCCCCTCCTTAAATATTGACAAATTGTCTAAAAGTCACAAATTTAAGAATTTTAAAGACTGAGAAAACTTTTCTCCCCTAACTGATTAGTATACTAAGTAAATGTACCTTCACATGCAGTAAGCATGGGTTATACTATCTACAGTGCTTTAGGACATAAGTGGCCTCTTCTGGGGAAAGTTTTTGGAACAGATTTGTCTTTACAGCTCCACTAGATTGAGAAAATCTATACAGAGTTCTAAGGTTTATATATGTGGAACAGATTAAACCTGTTTGAATTTATGTGCTCTCTGACTAAAGCTTTTTTAGGTAATTGAAGAGGAGACAAAGTAACTAAAGTTACTAGTAGTACTAATTAATTAATATTTACACACATGCAAATTTTTATTAAAGGAGATAAATTCAAATTTATTTTAAAAAATGAAAATGAGAAAAAAAAATTACTTTATAAAATGTCTTAGGGGAGTATAACAGGATAAATGCTGAACTCACAATTTTCTGTTTGGAAGAAAATTAATTCCATTCTCTGCGTCCTAAGAAAGAGGTCACCCTGCTCAAGAGTGACAAACAAACGCATGAAATTCTCATGAAAAATTTGATTAAAAACAAAATCAGTCTTGAAAATTTTACAGCAGTCTGTACGTAGGTTTTCTCTAATATGACTTGCAGCTATGGTTGACTGGTTTTGTAAAAATCAGACAGACTGAGAGCTGTTCTCAACATCTCTGACTTAACTCTAAAAGAATAGCGGGGGCCCAGGGACAAGGATGCAAAGAATCAGGGAACTCTGTGGCTCTGTTATGTTTTCCACCTAAGTTTTTTTAACTTCCTTTCAACAAGAACTGAAAAATGGTTCCTTTCAGTGTGGTAACTAAAAGAAAACGTTCACTACATTGAAAGCACCATGTAAGTAATAATAATGCTCTAGAACAGTCTGTTTTAAACTTTTCTCTTAATATAAACCACATTTGAAAGGAGATTAATTTTTATACCACTTCCGCTCTTAAACGCCAACTATTGTGTGCAGAACAACATGCTCATGAATTGGCATTTGAATAACTGCTGTACAGCAACTACTTATACAGACAAATAAGACAAGAAGGCATTTAACATTGTCAGGTGTAATGCTTTAAATTAGGTTTAGCAGTAGGAAATCAGAAGAGAGCCAGTACCACAAAATCAGTCAACTCTCTGCAGAGCATCACCAAGTGTTCTCCACTCCAATGATTTTGTGGGGAACTGCCCTAAGGGAAGTTAAAAGAAAGTGCATATTTTGAAACAAAAACTTGCAGTCTTGTGTCTTGCTTTATTACACAAATGAATAAGAAATAAAATATTCATTTACATTTTGATTTCACTGCACTTTTGAGTCAGATAATTCTGTTTTATTGAAGAAATTCTATAGTAAAATTTTACTATCTGTTTTATTCAGATACTTATAAACACATCCTATTTTCACCAATATACGCTGAAACAGAATATTGTACCTTACTTGAATTTTTTCTTTTATAGGATGTTATGCAAATTACTGCAACTTTCAAGCATCAGAAAATGCATCTGGTAAATGAAGGATTTAATCCAGAAATTATATCTGAACCTCTATATTTCATGTATGAACCTGCACATTCCTATATTCCTTTGACAAGAGAGATATACCAGAAAGTGGTTTCTGGTGAAATAAGTTTATAAAGCATAGAAATAAAATTACTCTAGAATACAGAAAATTCCAGATATATTCCTGCAACTATTTCAGCAGGAGCCACCATGCAATATTTGTCCTAAAAATACAAGATACTCAAATTATTCTTTTTGTGATAAAATCTGTCCCTTCCTAAGACACAGACACAATAATTATGTGTGTTGGGTAAGTTGCACTGCATCTGCTCATACTATTACCTCACACATGGGCTCACATATGCAAATTTTTATTTTACATTTCTCACTGATTCAAACTATTTTTGCCTAAGCCACCACTATCTTAAGCTAGTTGAATATTTTACAAGTTACCATTATTATTCTGATTCTGCTTTTAAAATTCATAAATTATTAGATAAATAATGTCCTAGGCATTAATAAAATGAACCATCAGAAACATAAAATACTGCACAAGCACTGCATGTAGACTTCAGTTCAATGTCTTATAATCATATGATGTAACATTTAATTGCCGTATTTTATGTGATGCTCAACTTCAGACTTCTATGGAAAATAAACATTCAATGGTGAAATACACTTGTAGTATTTTGTGTACACTATTTTCCACAACTTACACCAGAACTAACACAGATTAAGCTATTTGCAAAAATTCGTGCTTGATGGCACATTACCTCTTCTTTTACTTACCGTTTGTCATAATCCTGAAGCTGAGTTCTCTCAGGAAAACAGGACAAAATTTACTATAGCTTCTAGCTTCTGCTGAAATGAACACCTAGAAACTGTTAAAAGGAGCTAGAAAGTTTCAAAGGCAGAATCAGATGAGAGAATATAACATTAGCATACCTGTTGGATGTACTTTCATTGAGTGTACATATCTGGTCCCATTTAAAAATCAAACAAGTCTGCACTTACGTGAGGGGAAACCTCTCTACTGTATGAATCCCTGAATCCACACTACTTTTTGCCTGGATTAATATCTATACTGTAAAGCTAATCCTCATCAAATTTAGAGTCTTGGAGATTTGCATGATTTCCCCAAACATGAGACTTACTTTTTCTTGGTTGTCAGTATGTGCTATTACTACCACTGCTAACTCTGCTCCTTCTGCCATAATGCAGTGACGCATGGTAACTCACCCAAACACCTTTGCTGCATTGTAGAGCACAGGACACAAGCAGCCACATGACACAAGAGCTCACCATCTAAAGTAAGGAACAATTTGACTAACAAAGAAACTGTGTTACGATCACAAAGGTCCATAACCTTTGATTATACCATGTATTTCTCAAGATCCTCTGCCATTCCAAGTCACGAGAAGTGCGCGTGACAAGAACAGCTTGAGGCCTGGAAGGCAGTAACTAAGTGTGCAGAACTGGACAGCATGTGATACCCAGCAAACCAGGTACACCTAGAGCACACCAGTATCTCCCATGAGACACAAGGTTCCTGAGCTTGGAGTGAGAGAAGCAGAGCTGCAAATAAAGAAATCTTTACTCTTAAGAATTGTCCATTTGTGGACTTGGAAGAATACTGAACATAATACAGGTTTCAGGAAGGCCAAAGGAATTTCAATGGTTTGAATACATCATGGTATAGCATCCAAAAAATCTCCTTTGACTGAAGCAGTAAACTTCTTATGTCTTGCCCAGTTTCTGGGAATCCTATTATCAAGAAAGGAAGACATCAGTCATTCGTGACTCTTGAATATAGTGGTTGCTCTAACTACTACTGCTGTGGTCTTCTACACATAAAACAAGTGTTCACCTTGAACTCATCTTATAAGCTGACACCTTATTTCCAAAATGTTAACAATTTTCAGAACATGGCAGAGTATTGAGACAGCTCTGAACTGGCTACTATAAAAAGGATGCTTGTATTTTTCCTACCATCTAAAGGTTTATACAAATATGCACAAGTGTAACACTTAAACATGTAGAATTAAAGTTTATGAGGACTACTCCTATGCAACTGCTGTTACCAATACACTTAAGTAAGTTTGCAACATTTACAAAGCTCCCAAACCCTCAGAGAACAGCATCATCCTCTACCTTTATTTTTATTAAGGAGATGTACTACAGACTTAACTGTCTTAAATGTCTGTTATTTCTTTTTTTCTCCTTCACCCTTTTACTCTCTACATTTAATTCCTGCCCAACATTCATTCTTCAGAAAAGGTTAAAATAGAGCACAAGACAGCAATCACATTTACCAGGATCTAAGCAGGAGATGGTTGAGGAATGAGTCGCTTACACCACAAAATTACTGTGGTTTCAGGATTCAGAAAAAATGTCTCATGCACATGCAGGGAAGGATGAGTACCTGTAACTTTTAAACATCTAAATCCTTTTCTTCCTCACCTGTTCTTATAAGTTGCTTTTTGGGCTTTCAATGGAGTCATTTCCCCTCTTCACCTCCACAGAGCAGAAAGGAGCATAAGAGAAGAAAACTAAGAAAGTGAACAACTACTTTTGCTACAGAATTTAAGTAAGATAATATTTTAGAACTTAATCCAGTTATACCAGTTAATAAAGTGGCATTCCACAGAGAACACACAATGGGAGTAATCAATGAGAGGGAAGACAAAGACTAGCAACATTAAATGAAATTTGGCTTTAATGCTGATCATATACTTACAAGGTTCTCCCAGTTTACAACTCAATTCTATGAGTGGCTTCTCCTCTCTGAAAGGTCACACTTTTTATTATGTAAAAGTCCTAGATCAAAGGTTCCACAAAGTAGAATGCAGATTATGGCTATTAGTCTCCTATATTATTCTATTTTGAGCCAAGACACGGAAATAAGTTTTCATATTTGATATCTAATAAAAACTGGGATACTATTCTCTACATAGTACGGTAAGAATTATAATACTATAAACTTACTATATACTAATATAGTATTTAGTAATTTAGTATAGTATAATACTAAATTGAAATAAACAGCTGACACTTCAATACTTATGATTTTTTAAAAGAAACCCAAACGACCAATGATCTCATACATCTAAAATGCCTTATTTAAGGCAAGTTCTTTCTTTCCCCTCAAAAATTTGAAGTATTTCACTTCCCTGGTGCTTATGCTACTAAAATAGCATTGTCATTCCCTAAGGTGTATTAGTCAGGTTCAGAGTTAATGCAAGTACATATACACATAATATTGTATTATCTGGATGTTAAAAGGAATAAGGTCTCAAAGTTATAATCTCAAAATTACTTTTTTTTTTACACTAACAAAACATTTCAGTATTTGGTGAAATGTGAACATCAGTGAGATGTTACAGGGAAATTTTTTAGTTCTATCTAATGACATTTTTTAAAAAGCTTCTCTCTGAATTTCACCAGAAGAAAATTAAACTCCTTTCTATTTCCTTATTGGGTCATACCATACTCCAAAGCATCAAAATATTTTGAAGGAAATTGAGCATAATAATTACAGCACAATAAATAATTCATAGCTCTGTGGTATGAGTTTATGAGTTTTACATATGTCAAGGATAAAATAGATTCCAGCTAATGGCATGTAAAAAGAAGCCAATTAATGGATACATTTCTTGTTCTACTTTGAGATGGTTGTTTACTTAAAAACAAATATCACTACATTTAAAATATAAGAGGTTTTAAAGACTTTTTAGAGCAACCTTTTGAACCACCTTCTTAAGGTTTCTTCACAATACGAATTTGCCGCATGCAAGTATGTGTTATGTATGGTATGTGTTACGATTTTAATCTCATAATAGCACACAATTTTCCCCAGACTTCTTGTCTTATTCGGTGCGTGTGGCAACTTGAATTTGCTTAACAGTTCAGTAGCCTGCGTTGCACTTACTGACCCATGCATGCAAATAATTTTATCATAATTGACAATAGTAATTACTTTACAAGAATTAAAACTATTCATTTCTTTGTAAGCCTTTCAAATCCCATGCTACATACTTAAAAAATGTTAAAAAATTTGCATTCCTCTGCCTTGGATAAAAGCCCTGCAAGTATAGAGAACAAGAATACTGAAGGCGAATTTAACCTATCTCCTAACCATAGGTGCTAGACCAGCTACCTAAACTGAGGCATCTAAGTACCACTTGGGATGCATGAGATGGGCAACTATGACTCAAAAGTCCAGTAACTTCTGCATAGGTTAGGCATTTATTTGCAAGGAATCTTGAATAGCACTAGACCCAATTGTGGGCAATTGATTCAAACCAAGATATAGACAGAAAGTTTAGTGGATGTCCTCTTCTCCTAAGCACTCCAGACTTGAGCAACATGTGAATTTTCTTATGTATTTTCCTGAGATATATCACAGCAGGCATACATTCTTCACACTCCTGTTAACACCTGACATGTTACCAAGAAACAGCGCTTCAAACAAACTAAATAAAATCCTTCATAGGTACAGTCTTGAAGGAAAAAGACATAAAAAATGCATTAAATTTTATGTGCCACATTTGAAAGAAGTTATAATATATACATATACAGACACCTGTTTTCTTTGGTGCTGAAACTAGCTGTATCAGACTGTACTCTAGTTTTAACAGTTCAGAGTAATTCCACGGCATTTACCATGCTGGTGACTCATATGGTAATATAAAGCCAAAGAATTTATTTCTGTGTTGCTTTTCTTTGTTTTGTACTTCTGGGTAAGAGAAATCCTACCCACAAGGAAAACAGTGGCATTTATCAAGTGTTTGTCTAACAAGAAAAGACCTTTATGCAGAAAAAAAAGAAACCCTTGCCTTGCTACTGTTGTTAGCTGCATTGTACTTTTTTATGTTGGGGCCATTTATGAACTGAGCTCTTAGGAAGAACAATGTTGGGGCTACTGACATTCTTTTGCTTTTAATTCCCACTGCACAGTTCAGTTTCACTCATTTCAGTATGAGCACTTCAAAACAAATGGAGATCGAAGGAAGGACTTTGGTAAGAGTGTCACAGGAGTGGGTACTTCTATTTGCTGGTTATGGGAGATAAGTGTTGAATTGCCCTTTGGCTTCCTGAAAATTGCAGCTTTGAGACACATTTTGAAAGAGATCTAGATACAGACAAAGATAAAACCATTTATATATGAACACTGAATTAATTTCAAAATCTACTTTTTAGAGAGATGAATATTATTAAATATTGGAAATTATCAGTAAGGCAAAATTAACACATAGTCCTGGTACCTGATTGAATAGCAGCTCAGAAAGAAATAGTATTACATCAGAAGTGACAAACTAGTAAATTACTGCTTTTTCACATTTAAAAATAAGTTACAAGACTTCTACTATGAAACACTTTGGACTGCCATAACATTACTTTTTAATTATTAATTTATAATTTGGTAAATAACAAGGTATATTACACTTCAGGCCACTAAATAACCTCACAGAACAATCAGGCTGTTCTTACTTATTTCCTAACAAAATAATTCTGAATTTTAATACTATGATGCTTACTTAAAATAAGGTATTTGAAGATTAGGAGGAAGGAATTTTTAAGAATGCTTAGAATGTCCAGATGTATAGGTTATTGGACGTCACTAAAAGTATTCGAATTACTCTCAAAAAATATAAATATTTCTATTGTTTCTGCTACACGAAAAATAGACACATAAAGAAACATCAGCTAAAATGCTCACTGAAGTGCTTGAAAGTGTGACAGGACATTTGTGTCTAGTTGATCATTCTAGAAGAACTTACTTCAGTTTTTCTTGGTCCACTTAATTTCAAGTCTACTTTGTCCCATTAGTATTTATCACCTGTTGTGGAGATGTTCTTCATGGAGTGGAAATCTTTTTCTTCCTCTTTTGGATTCAAATGAATGAATGTTATGTGAGAATCACCTGTTGAAGGTAAATGGGCCTTTCTCAAAGTTACTAAGTTTCGTTTTCACTACAACTTGGAGAAAGACAAAGCATACTACAAATTCTTGTGCCTGTGCATAGAACTGCCCAGTGATTCTGCCTCCTTCCTATTTCAGCATGTATGTAGGTCAAATTCAACCACGTTTCTACAGTTTTGAACAAAACCTGAATCTTTGTATTTCAAACTTAATGACAAAATGGAAGAATTGATTGTATTTGGCTTTGTTGCTTTTTCTATTCTGTAAATTTGAATTGCAGAACGGTATCACATAACAACTGTGAAACTTGGTGGAATTAACTAGAAGAAGAGTTTTAATTCTTTAGTTCCACTTTTCACTATCTTAATTGTATTCTTTTTAATGCAGTAGGTGGCCACAGCAGGTGAGTGAGTGAGTTTTCGCTGTAGTTTCTTACACTCTTTTTGGCTAACACTGGATTTTTAGAAGACTTTCCAGGCTGACTTCTATTTTTCTGACTTACAGTAAGGCAGTCAGGAGTATTTTAGCAGCACAGCTGATGAACTGTATTAATCCTTCTGGTTCACTTCTGCAATAGTGAGGAAGTATTTTCTGATCCTTATTGTTTCTTCACACACACCCAGTCATTCACTCATATCATGTCTCATTCTGAATTCTATTACTGTTCTGATCTGCGGAGTCTGAAAAAGAGCAGATGTTCCTTGTTGGTAGGGGAAACAACATTCATTCTTTAAACAGATGGGTAAAATCCATAAAGCAGCAGTACACATTTGAAGCTCCTTTATGAGTGAACGAATAACCTTGTGATCCTAGCAGAAAAGGTAAAAAAATCTCATAAAATCTGGCTCTGAAGAAGATACCAAATGTGGCAGTCCAAGCTATTAAAAAAGCACTGCTGTAGGCAAACAAACCCATAAATGTTTACCTAAAAGTACAGAAACATGACTACGCTATTCTTCTTCTCCACATGACTTACTCTTTTGAGCTCTGTCTCAAAGTACCTGCAGGAGGAATATCTCCAGCTGAAATCTGAACAAATCTCCCCAGCCACTTTGAATCAACATTCACTTAGGAGGCTTCGAAAGAAACTGCTGTTGCAGAAAGAGGTGGTGATTTCCTTTGCTGTGAAACTATTCTTAGCTTGTGCTGTAGTACAGTATCAGAGTATGATAGACCAGCATCATTTTTTTCTAGTATGAAGTTGGAGTCATCCTGCAAGACATATTCTTGCACAGAGACGAAAAAAACCAAAACAACAAAACAAACAATTCTACAACTTACAATACAAATACCTATGATCAGACTGTGATATATCTTCAGTCCAGAAAAAATGTGCAAGTGAGAAAACAGTACTGATTTAAGGTATGTTTCATCTGATAGAAGATTAGCACAGGAGGTATGGGCAGATTTGGGACTGAGAACTTAACTTTTCCAGTTCAGAATTGCATTTAATTAGACTGTGTTTACTTGTCACCCATTTTTCATAGAGATATCTGAAAAAAAGAGAAGGTATTAAAAAAGAGTGCATTCATAATGCCATCAGACCAAGTCACCTACACCTCGCAGTAATGAGAGCTCTGTGACCATTTGGAAGGGTGTTACTGTCTTCCCGTTAACAAATCCTGTACCAATTTTCAGGGTTTGTACCCAAGATTTCCAAGAACTATGAAGAATTTTAGTGCTGGAATAGGCTGAAGGGGCAGAGCACAACAGTAGCTTCTCGAATTAATTAAACCGCAGCTCAAGAAATAGTGATCAGTGTGATCAGTTTTTTGGCTTCCAGAAATAGAGGAGATGAGCTGTGTGCACGACAAAGTTGTCAATGTTCTGATAAAGATGCAAGAATCAATGTGGCACTACGGCAGAGCCTGGCCTGTATAGGATTTTTAAAGAGAAGGTGTTTAAGTTTAGGTGAAAGAAAACCATATAGAAATGCCCAAAGAAAAAAACACCAACCAACAAGAAAGTACACATCTTGATAAAATGAGCTCAACAGGTCTGAAACAGTATATTTTTGACTTTAAAAATCCACAATAGCATAGAAATTATAGAACAGAGTGGTTCCTCTGGAGTAAATGCTCCATTTATAGAATATGGCTAGTTTGCAGTAGCCTCTGATCAATGATTTCATAAAAAATTCAGATTCACACATCATAAACATGGGACTTTTACCCATTTAACTTACAACCAGAAGAGCTACAGACTGAACATTTTAAACAGAGACTTACAGAATCCTCAAGTTAAACATGGTAGTAGATATTGGAACAGAACAAAGTACAACAAAAGTAGAACAAAACAGTTCAACAACAAGACAGGAGTAAGTATTTTTCTTTACATGAGACTAGTTTTTATGCAAGGAACAATGAATGATAGGCTGGAACAGGAGAGATGAAGCCTCTAAACTGGCAGTCTTCCCATGAAGGCAAGAAACTCTGTTATTAATTAATTAGTTCTCCTGCAGCGTTATGCAACA
Source organism: Platysteira castanea (assembly GCA_013397175.1). Classification (NCBI taxonomy): domain Eukaryota; kingdom Metazoa; phylum Chordata; class Aves; order Passeriformes; genus Platysteira; species Platysteira castanea. The sequence goes on from VYXC01004867.1 coordinate 49,891, forward strand.
ACCTGTCATACTATCCTGAGTAAAATTTTAACTGACAAGTTAAAGATCTTTATATGACCAAACCCTGTCATTTGCTGTTTTCATTTAGCAGTGGTTCAAAGGCCAAGGATAAACATTTCACCTTTTCATGACTGATTTTCTTTGCAAATTTGTGAGGCTGTTTTGAGGGAATCTCTATTTATATTACTTGAAGTAATACCCTAAACAGATTTCAGTAAGAAAATGTTTTGTATCACAACTGCCCATTTGATGATGTTTTAGACATGCAAAAAAAAATTTATTTTTTTAATAAAAGAAGGTCTCATTCCACTCCTTTTGTTGGCAAGAGAAGTACAAAAATTGAGGCATTTAAACATTTATATCTGACTGTAAAATTAAAAGTTGTCACTCATGAAACATAATAAGACCACCTGCTTGTGTATGTTCCCCTCTGTGTGTGACTAGCAACTATTACAGGAAACAACAAAAGCTGCGAAAGGAGCAAATATTAAAGGCAGGGGGCGGGGGGCCTGTACCTCACCTTAAAAAATAGCTTTATTTTTACTTGCAAGGTTTCAAATGTTTTTGAAATTGTATTCTTCAGCAGTAGTTAACCTCTTCTCAATTTAACAAGATAAGAACCTTATCTTATTGCTATTTTTTTTAATATTGCAACCATTATCTTATCAGGATCAAAGTCCCTTTTAACAGTTAATTCAGTCATGTTTTTCACATTCATAACCAGGGTTAAAATTTGAAAACAACACAGGAATCAAATGAAACATAAACCAGGGTAAAGTGGATGGATGAAAAGAAGAAAAATTAGAATTTCTCTATATTACATATGTGGTCCATAGACAACTCCAATGGAAATCAGAATTCAGCCCTGACAAGCTCTGAAATTTTTAGAAGTCACTGACAACAGAATGGAGGATGTCCAGCTGCAGGCAGACACAGAAACAGAGGGGTCTTTACTTCAGTTAAGGTTTTAGAATAAAGTGAAACACATTCATTAAAACTATATGGCTGTCCAAAATACCATCAACTACTCAACACTTTTTCAGAGCATGCCAAATGACCGGTGTCTAAAAGGAGAAAAAAATAACCTTAAGATTTACACTGCAGCAGGGATAGAAGGATGGAAAATGTGAGTACTGCTCAATTCAATAAAATTAAGATCAAACATCTAGGTTTCTTAGAGTATGCCTTATATTCTTAGAGATGACACCCAGAATACTCTTTAAGGATTTGTTCAGTAATAGTTATGAAAAAATATGAAGCAAGAAAATAGTCTCTCAAAGTCTGGTGACAGTGAATTTCTGCATCTCAGAAGAGTGATGAGAGTTCATCAGCAAGTTACTTTGAGTGTTACTTGTACAAGCAAGCTGAAAATGTTTGTGTGCTAGTACAGCTAGGTACATGTAGAGGCTTGAGAGAGACTTGGACTACCCTCTACCCCCAGGGACATTTAGACAGACTAGGCTGCTGTATGTTTTAATCAGGTCTGTAGAAAAATGGATCTTCAGCAAGGAAAAAAAAAAAACAAAACAAATACACACAGTATGTAAGTGAGAGAAAGAAGTTACTTAGGACCTTGCCACTGCAGGAAGACTTGCAAGGCATCCAAATCCCTACACTGAAAACAGCTAAGGAAAGCAGAACAAAATGATCATTCCCCCCATGTCGCTATAGGACACGAGAAAGAACCACTCTCACACCTGCTTGAGCAGAAAGAGAAAAGAAGAAGCTTTATTTTGAGATTCTTATACTTATAGATTTCTCAATTCCACAAGGGATTGGAGGGACAGTGTCACCTCCCCTTCCATTTGGTGGACAAAACAAATGCTTGTCAAACTTTCCCTCACCACAATGGAATGAAAAACAGAAAGAACAGTTAAGTAAACGTTGTCTATTCTTTACATGAAAGCTGTGAAAAAATTTCTGACTCCAAGGTTACAACAGAAGGCTAGCAAAAAACAGGACAACACCCCCAAGAAGGATGAAACTTACAGGAAAATGGAAAAGGCATTTTAAAAAGTCTCTAGTTCTTCACTCCACTAGTGGAGTAGCTAGTGGTACTACAAATCTATACCAAAACTTTTAACTAATACATAGATAGTGCGAAGAGGTTAGTCAAAGCTTTCTTCAAGAAATTATAGAGCACTGCGGTGGTCTCTGCAGCCCCCAGAGGCTGGGGATGAGGTGCACGCCAGCACCTGCCCTTGGCTTGAGTTCAGATGGCAGAATGAGTTAGTGGACAGACCGCCCTGCATAGTACTGACTCACTTTTTCCCACGGTAGGCAGCAATAATTTTGCTAATGCTCTGATTATAAAGATTCACTGATCTTGTTTCGGCACTACTATCTCTGGAAAGGGAGACCTTGAAACTGGTCAGTCTGGTACTGTGCTTCTGTAGCTGCTATTTTTCCTCCCCACTACCTGACTGGCTGAAAAGGATTTCAGCCCTTCAGAAAGGAAAAATAGAAAAAACCAGCATAACAGAGTGGAGATGAGGTGTTGGGCTTCTGTGTGTTAGATACTTGTCCTAACTGCAGTCCTTTCTAACAATCCTGATTTCCACCCCGCAGAAAAACTTGCCAGCAGCTCTTCAATCAGACATTCTTATCAATATCCAGGTAAACATTCTGCACCTGGACCCAGTGACTCAGATGACTGTTTCCAATCCCAGGGACCTGAGTTACTGCTTTTCTTTCCTGCTCCACTACACCCTCCTCCTTAAGCTAACATCTTCTGGCTCATCTTGCTCCACTGCTGCATGGAGGTGACTCTGCCATTGGGTGACCCCACAGAAGTGCAGTCTGACTCCTGGATGCTCTTGTTGCTCACTGAAACTGACTTCAAGTTTTGAGTGTCCCAATCCACTCTTCTTTTGCCTCTGATGTCACCATGAGAGGCAGACACCTGGTTTGCTTGCCCTTAAAGCTTACACCTGCACCACAGTTAGCTGTGGGTGCCAGGGGAAACTGGAGCTGATGAGAAAATAAAAAAGCTGGGTAATCAGTTCAGAGAAGAGAATGGCGCTATGGACATAATTCATTAAGGATACAAACAATTTTTCACAGTAAATGTCTGCCTCAATTTATTTCCTTAAAGACCAAAAGTCAGTGAAGCATATAAGTATTAAATGTTTAATACAGCTTATAGACTGCAGGAGTTTTATCCCTCCTAGACTCTTTTGCCATTGCTCACTCTTCCTTTCAGGCCCTCAGACCCTCAGTTACAGGTTAGGCTGTGCAGCACAGGCTGCAACAGCTGACACTTTGCTGGCGTCAACAGAGGCTCAGCACTTGGTCCTGGGTTTCATGTCCCACACTTCCCCTGACAGTCTGAAGCTTTCTTCTGTTACGTGCATTATATGACAGTCTCTGCCAGGACCCTGCAAATGCTCTGGGACCCCTCTTCAGGGCAGATGATAGAATGATGGTAAGAGGGAAAAAGAAAAAAGGCAAAAGTCCATCACGGTCCTTGTAGTTCATGAAGAGTTTTTTCACAAATTTCAAAACACCCACAAAATATGCTTTGTGGGTACCCAGAGTTTCAAGATCAGGCTCAGGATTAATTTTTTTTTCAATACTGACCTTCTCCTGCTGAACATCTCGCATGTGATTCTTCGTGAAGACAAACAAAAGTGCTCAATGTGTATTTGAAGGGAAGTTAGATGACTCTTTTGTGTTGTGATACTGCCTTAACTGTTTTTCTAGGAAAGAGAGCATTTGGGTTCCTATCTTGTGCATAGAGAGAAAGTTGATTGGGTGAATATGGAACTCAGGCTGTTTTGCAGATGAATACAGAGTCCAGGAGACACAACGATTGGAGGTGCCCATTTGGAGTCATTTTCTCCTGTGATTTGTACACCAAACTTTAACTATTGAACACAATGTGAACAATGGAGAATATTCCTGTAAGGATAGGTTATCTTTTAATGTTCTTATTTTTGTTCTTGTGTCCAGCTAGCATGCCACTGTAGTGAAGAAGGCTGCTGCACACCCTGCTGTGGTGACTTCAAACTGGCAGACAGCCCAGATTGCTGTGACTGTAGGAAAAATCCCAAGGTATGACCTTGCTGAAGAGCAGTACCAGCATTTAAGGGCTTTATGACTGACTAGGCTGACAGTTAAAAATGGAAAGCAGAAAAGAGCAAACGTGTGCTGCTAAGGTGAAGACACACAACATACTGCGGCTGCTCCATCGCCAGAATAGGCAGGGCTTACCTGCAGCTGATTCAGGGCATGTCACCTTCTCTCTTCTATTTTTCAAAACACCCATGTTTTTCATAAACAGTTGATGAGAAAGTACATATTTCAATGGACAGCAATCTGTACCGTCATGTCAAAATCACCTGATTTTGAAACAGCTTTGAAATAGCGACAGCGTTTTGCTGTATAGATTTGTGGAGTGAAAAGATGTGATTAAACCAAACTGATACAACTGGGAAAAGCAGGCTCAGGCCACACAAGCAGTCTTCAATTTTTTCGAGATAACAAAGTTAAAAATATTTGAGTGTTTTGTGTTTCTAGCCTAAGGTTAGAAGTGATTTGTTTGTGTCTCTGTTAGCTTCTCTGCTTCTGACTATTCCTAATTTAATAAAAAACCTTATAGCTGTCCTATCAATCCCTTTTCTTTAGCCTTTTACCATCACAGCTGCAAGAGTACAACTGCGGTACTGGAAGGGTAAGGCAGTATCTCCAACACATTAAAAATGGTACCCTAACCTACACTTCTACCAGGTCATTTAAAACAAAGACCCCTCCTACCTGACCTCACATAATTCCGGGGGCTTTAACTGCTGTTATCAGATGGCTGTGTATTATAATCCATTCTACCACCACAGAGCAAAATCCAAACGACTTACTTTCTTACCAGCTGATATGGCATTTCCTTTTAGTTGGAACCATTATATGAACCTGGAGAATAAAGCAAGGCAAAGCCACGGCTGTTAATGGAGGAGGGTATGAGAGGCTGTAAATCAATCCAAAGCCCTTCCATCCCACATAAGCAACTACTACAATAACAACAAGTGATTGAGACTGGAGATGAAGATACAGCATATATGGGCTAGGACGGCAGCAGTTCAATATATATTTCAAAACAGACTTCTGGGGGATGAGGAAGATGTGAATAGGATGGAAGTCAGTGTTTTAGAGAAATCCTTACTACTTTTTGATTTTTCTGCTACACTGCCTTTCTTACAAAATTACTGCATTGCATTTAGTACTTTCCTAGCATGCTAAGCTCAAGATTTCAGCCAAGAAAGATCATGACAAGTGCACAGTTTCTAAAAGCAGATTTTTTAAAAGCTTTACCTAACTATTTTGTGCTTTAAGAGAATCTATTTGTTCGCTCTGTAGAGAGCAAATCCTTTGCCTATATGTGTGTGCATTGTAACTACAACCATCCACTCAAAGTGTTACACTTTTACCAAGAGCCCTGCCAACCACTTCCAAAACATGCAGAGATAAACAAGATGGGCATATGTATCTAATATCACTGGAATGGGTGCCAGTAGCTTACAAGTATGGAATTATAGTTGGAAAGCAATTCATAACACAGTAGTTCCTGCACCCAGACTTGTTGGTATTATCTGGTGCATCTGTGTTGCTCAAAACTGATGTTTTTTGTCACCATCTTGTGGTATGTTTCCCAATGGACCTGCATATATTACATGACCTCTTCCACCAAGTACTTCCACAGTATTCCTCATTTGTATGGAAGTATCAGAAATATTCTATATATCATCAACACCTAATTAACCTAATTCCAGTGGTTTAAATATGTTTCATCACACACCAAGAGTTTGAATTTATTGCAAAGTGAAACACAGTCCAAAAGTACACTGGCAAAAAGGACTTCTTTTGTCTTCTTTACAATCTTCGTGGCCATGGAGAACTGAAATAAGCAGAGAGCATTTACAACAGAAATTTCCTGCTTCTCTCTTAAAGCAGTTCAGCACTTTCAAACTATGCCAAAGAGAATAAATAGCACTCAACGGGTAATCTACCTTAAAGGAACATAATGAACTTTTTTAGCATCGCCTAAATACACAATACTACAGAAGAGGATGCTCTTTACAGCCCCTTACTGTGAAGAACAAAGCCTTTACACAAAAGTCCATGAAAGCGCTATTATTTGCTGCCAGTATGATCAGATGGCTAAGAGAATAGATGGAGCCTCAGAACAGTTCCTTCACACTTTGGTAATAAACAGCTCTAGAGCTGTTAATCACTTATTTTTACAAAGGAATTAAATGCGAGAAAGACTGTTTTTTAAGCCATAATTCTTAAGTGGATTTTTTTTCTGTTAGATACTCCTGAAGACCTCATGATTACCCTGTAACTTTGAAAGAGTTCTGTGGAACCCACTTGGGATTTAATCACTGCACCTTCAGTAACAAAGAGGAATACAAAATCATGTGAAGATTAAAAAATTCAAAATAAGGCAGTCATACCCACAAAGCTTTGCATAAAACCAAGACAACTAACATTGCTAGGAGTGGCAAAGGAAAGGAAATCCAAAACAAGAAGGAAAACTTTGTTCATTACAGTTCCTTTAGTAATGGTACAGTGCAGCAACATCAACCAAAATACAGCTGTTTGTACATAATACAAAAATATAACCCTTCATAAAGTTTATACTGGGCTTGGAATTATGTATTGAACTTAAAAAGTGATGTACAACATTTTCTCCTAAATAATATGGTCATGTACACTCAGCAAATTGATGTACTAACACACTCTCTAATTTGAAGACAAACACATAAAGAGCAGTTTCTTAGTTCAGTGTATCCACATACCATACCTCAGCTAGGATTTGACAGCAAACTAAGCCTTTTGAGTTTTCCCTTTGCTACAGTTCTCTATCCATAGCACAGCGGTTCTATAAACAAATGGTGAATTGAATTTCTGATAGTGGCAATTATTAGCAAATACAGAAAAGTATTATTCAGAACCAGCTTAAGGCACCATAGTTTCCACAACAGACCCATGACATTACTGGCAAAAATCAATTTTAAAGGCAGCTATGAGTGTTTAGCTACAGTACTATGATGAACAACAATCTATTGTTGACAGCATATTCTGTTGACTAGTGTGGCTTTTGTTTATTCTCTAAAAGGAGTAGTAACATGTATGATTTTAACATTACTACAATCTGAAATATGCACAAACTCTTTGCAAAAAGAAAAAAATCTCCTTTCATCTCTCCTTTTTAAAATTTCAGTCATCAATCTTGCAAGACAATTATTTTACAGATTTTTAGAAATACAGTTTCCAACATATTATATAGTAAAAGCCCACTAAATTATTTTTCTTCTTCTTGAAAATAAAGTATATTGTCCCATGTCCCTCTCTCCCAATAGTATTGTATCTGCCTCTGCTATCAACAGCACTGGTGAACAATTCATTTAAATCAAATCAAGTTTTCTCCTAAAGTCCTAAAGAGCAAACACATTCCCTTGATTTCCTCAAGACCTCTTCGCTAATAATAGCCCAGGATACTGGCTAGAATTTAAAACACTATGAAGTGAAACGATCATCTTGACAGCATCTGCCACAAAGACCTGAACAGCTACCTTGCTAAAACTCTCTTAAAATCTAGAGTGAAAAGTAGGATTCGAATACAACAGGACAAGGAATAAATTAATCAAACTTCACTACAGAAACTGTGTTACATATTGAACATCTTAGTTCAGACACAGAATCACAGTTGAGACATATTTGAAGAAGTACTTTGAATTTCAGAATGTGTCCCAGACACATCAGAGAGTGATGTCAAAAAGTTATGAATGTGACAGTTACTGTAGCTAACCTGGTTCCATTCACCACGGGATAGAAAAATTTACCAGAGGAAAAGAACAGTAGGTACTGAATCACACACTACATAGTTTGTGAATTTTTCCAACTGCCACCAACTGATAGTACTCCTTCCACTTATCTATCACAGAATAGTTAGGGTTGTAAGGGATCTTCAGAGATCATCTAGTCCAACCCCCACTTGTATCCCCACAGTTCAGAGTAGGACTGTCTGCAACTACTTGTAAAAAATAAAAAAATGTTGACATATTATGCAATAAATCCCCAAAGGCTTTCATTTGTGTATTCATCTACTTGGTCTGCCAAACCCTTGGCTCTTACCTGCACTTAGTGCAGAGTGTTGATGAGATTTTTCTGTGCCTTACAACAATGCCAACCTTGAAGTCAGACATTTATTGCCAGTGCAGTGAATAACCTCAAGATTTTCCTATAAAAAATACCAGCAGCACATAAAATGCAGATTTGTGTCTCACTACCTATTTTCCTTTAAGGTGCAATGAGCAGAACTCTGTTGTTACATTGTTTCTGCATTTTTTGCACCTGAACCTCGAAGTTTGTAAACTTTCATGCTTTTATTAATGTTTTGAAATTAAGTGAAACACCTCTTCAGAATTAAACTACACAAATCATGTGTTGTCATATGTTCAGTCAACCGTGAAGAAGTATAGCTCAGATTCTAGCAACACAATGAGCAACAGTGATTTCTTCCATTTTAAATTAACTTTAAATAAATAATTTCAGTTAAAGTAACAGCTTCAATCACAATAGCTGTAGTGTATAGTGAACAAGAACTATAGAGAATTAATCTTGCTATTGTTACGTAATCATATCTAACCATAGGAATTTTCTGAGTCAATCAGTAGCAACATTTTCTAAGCTAAAATCCAGATCTAAGAATGGGAAAAGAAGCTGAAATAACATTACGTTAAAAACAGACATTCTTCATTAAATGAGCTAACCACACCTTAGGGTTACAATTAACTTTGGCCATGTTCTGAATGTGCTCCCATCTCTAAAGACCCGGTAACTTTAGGATACATAATTTTTCTATAAGGACATAGTACAGCCTTCTAGTTTTCTTGTATGACTGGTCTTATGATGACTTAACCAAAGAAAACTGAAATCATCTTGTATGGTTGCTTGTGATTTCAGTTACCTAACAGACATATGACACAAAAGTATCTATGAGAGCAGTGCAAATACAAAAGCTCCATGACACAGGAGAAAATAAGAAAAAGAAATTTTAAGAAAAAGGCTGTATGGGTTTTCTCAGTGGTTGTTTACTGTTTTGCCTTCTGGCAGATGAAAAAAGTTATCTTCTTTGAGTTTAAGATGTTCTGGTAGATCTAGCTGTCTTTTTGCTTCTTCAATGTCTTCCTGAATTGCCGAAATGAGCGCATCTGAAAAAGGTAACAACAGGGATATTTAAAAGGTAGTTTGTATTCTGAAGAGTATTCACAGTATATTCACAGTAACAAGTGAAAATAAGGCACCACAAAATACCAGACAACAATCACAGAAGTAGAACATAACTATGAAGTTTGAAAGGCAGAACTCTTTGCCTTTAAAAAGTCTTTTTTTTAACATGCCAAAGTTGCATTTTTACCCGCTACCAGCACTACCTTCTTCTATTGCCCAAAGACACTTTAGCAGTTGTTTCAATACTAACAAAACTGCATTTTAAGAAGAAATTAGTACACTTTACTTTTATGACAAGCCCATGATTTTAAAATTACTCCTCAGACAAGTAAAAGAAAAATGCAGGTTTTTTAGTGTGAAACATTTGAAGATGTGGGGATATGGTTTTTTGACTTTTTAAGTTATGAAAACATTTTAGTGAAATTTCAAAGGCTAACAGATAAAACACCTCATGATGGAAGGAGATACAGTGAAGCCACAGAACTTGCATGAGTAAGACAAAAAAGAAACTAGTTTGAGGGAGACCTTCAATACTGACCTAAGGAATCAAAGTTTTTTTCTGGTCGAATGTATCCAGTTATGACGATACTAAGAATTTCTCCATAAAAGTCTTCTTTGAAGGTGTGGATAATGTGTGTTTCCTAAAGGAAGAGAAGTAAGTGGACAATTATTATGAACTTTAAAAGTTTATTTCCCTTTCTGTAATCATGCAGGCCTAATATCCAACATTCAAATTCTCCTCAACAGATAAAAATAAAATTTAGTATAGCATGTATAATCCAAAATTAAAAGCCCGGGCTTTAGTTTGTATTAAGAAGTAGAACTGCACTTTGCACAGAATTTAAAAAAATCACTCCCTTAAAGAGTAAAAAGTGTATAAAGAGAAAAAGAAAGAAGAAAAAGGAAAATAAACAGCAACAAAAACCCCCCAAACCAAACAAAAAAAAATAAAAACAAACAAACAAGCAAAAACCCCAAACACCAAAAACCCAACCCAAACCAAAAAACCCCCAACAAATCAATAAAAAAACCCCCATCCCCAGACCTGAAGAGAAATGCTTTAAAAATTCTCAGAGGTAAGATTTCCAAGGCTGGAAATGTTAATGTTTCATCAACAAGTGGATACATTTAAATAACTATGAAGATTTTGATAGAAATCAAAAGTTGGCTCCAGGAGAGGTTTTACAACTATCTCCTAAGGGAACTGAATGATAAAATTGAAGAGCAAGTCCAGACTAAAACATGGTTCCACCTTACATTCAAAACCATTTTATGCACATCTTCACCTCCAAAACAGGCTAACCCATAGCATATACCAGCAGAGCTATCAATTGCAAAGCTTTTAACTACTTGCTGAGAAAAGTTATCTGTAAAAAATTTTTGAAGTATACATTTGCCTAAGACAAACCCTGAGAAGCAGAGATTCATGTCCAAATAAAATTGCTTTCAACAAGTAAGTGAGCTCTGCAAGACTCAGGAAAAGCACCAGCACCTGACAGCAAAAAAAGCCACAGCTGTCACAGCTCAGGATTTTAACTTCTCCATCCTTACACCCTTATATGCCTTTAAATATTTATTCTGTACATTAAGACGCAGCACCTCATGTATGGATTCCTTCATTTAAGAGAAGAATTAATAAAAAAATTATTACAGATTAAGCTGTCCCAACATCTCCTGGCTGAAATGCAGATACACTGCACAGAAGAACAGATTATTACTACGTTCCAGCTTATGCTAAGGCTCTCATAACTAGTAAATTCAATGCATTTACCAATTTTATGCTTAATTTTCTATCAGCAACTCAAGCAACCATCATTTCAAGTACTGTTATATTTTAGATTTGGAAGTAGTTAAGAAATAGTGGAATAGAAGAAAAACTTTATTCAACTTAATCTGCATATTCACTTGTTACAGAGAGTATATTCTTTTCAGAATATAAATATTATATAGATAACAAATGCATTTCTAATGGCGCACAAATTCCTAGATAACATTTATCAATCAAATTCTGCATATCTTGTTAAAATTCATCTGGTCTTTTATTACAACAAAAATCCCACAAAAAGCAAAATTCTTACCACCGATTTCTTAATGTTCTTATAGAAGGGATTCCATCCTATGCTCAAAACCATCTTATGCACATCTCCATTTCCAACACAGGCCCATCCATAGTATATACCAGTAGAGATATCAGATGGAAAGCTTTCAACTACTTGCTCAGAAAAGTTAGCTGTAAAAATTTTATAAAGTGTAAAGTGTGAGTGACTTTGTGTAAGTTAAGAATATAACAGGATCTTCAAATACTTAAAAGCCAAACTCTGCCTAAATACTATTTACAAACATAACACTGGTGATGATAACAATAATGCACCATACCACTTGGCAAAATATAAAACAGCTTCATAAAATTCAGTCACTGTGGCAATATCAGAGTTATTACATCTCCTGCATACACACCTACTGTATTTTGTAGTTTCCTTTCTCTTCTGCAATAATAATTAATAAATATATAATATATACAGCCAGAACACATTTAATTCTTAGGACAATTACCACAGCTTTACTATGATGAAAAATGAGAGGGGAAAAAATTAACTTTCTTCTGCACTACAAAATAACAACTCAGAACCATCTATTAGTAAAATATTTGCTGATGAAATAAAATATGTAGAATCAAATGCAATAATAGTTTAGTCATCTGTCAATTTTGTAAAAGTTCGCTTTCAAAGGCTTCTCTGGATTTGAGATTTCCTTTGAAAACTACCTATTTACAGCAAAATAAAATTTCCTTTTGAATTTAACCTTCTCTCAAAATTACTATCCTACCTCTATTTCCCAGCTGAACAGACCTCTCATGCAAGATACCAAACTGACTTGAAAGAACAGACACATATCAAATTTTTATCAAAGGTCACAGGCAGTAGCAGCTTCCTTTCCCCGCTCCCTAATACCAACACATCATTTTAAACAATCAAGAGAAAAATGTGAAACGTTCTCACATGTCAGAAATCCAGCACCACAAGCGTGGTCTTATAAAGTTTCATGTCTGTTAGAAGTGCAATATGACTGCTGAGTGTCTCTTTAAGGAAGGTCAAAATTATCTTGCAGTATTCATCTGTCTGCATTTAGACAACTGAAACAGAGATGGGCAATAGGAAAATACATTCTCTGTAGGCCAAGCCCACTGCTCTGTTTCAAACTCTGCTTCACTTCCCTTAAACCTTCTTCCTTGCTGCGAATCCCAATGCCTACTCTACCCCTTTCCTTATTCCTCTCGGAGGTTTATGTGAAGGGATATTTTCCCAAGCTGCCACACCACTGCACCGTGAATGTGACCCTTATCTACATGCTACACATCGTGACGATCACTAGGTGAAAAAAGGAACAAACATCAAGACTCAGAGAAACCTCTTTACAGACTGACGTGTACAGAATAACACTG